>OY293310.1:7936590-8143663 GCA_958502075.1 Orchestes rusci
TGAAGTTTTTTTTTTCATCCTAGAATATAGTTTGAAACTATGTAGTTAGTATGAACCATTGACTTTTAGAACTCAATGGTATGAACACTTGATTTTTCTGTTTATAAAAGATTCAAAATAAAAATTTAATTTTGAAAGTGTTTTTTGTTGCGATTGCAATCCGCAATCCTATTATAAATTATAATTATATTCAATATAATCAGTTTGTGTACTAATGAATGATGATCGTTGTTATTTCATCAAAGATCTTTTGTTTTGCCAACAAATAGAAAAGGTTTGGTTGAGGAGACAAGAGTTCATAAATTATTATTTTGGTCAAAATTATTAATTAAAATTTTGTCAGATTGTTTTGTCAACAAAACCCGTTTCTAAAGACGATTTCGGAAACATTGACTTGATTAACCCGATAATCAGCTGTAGTGTTTTATCTCCTCTCATCCTACGTTAATATATAAAAACGAGACAAAACACACAGCGAATGATCGGGTTAATCCGATCACTGTTTCCGAAAGCGCCTTATATGTATTGGCATAACAAAGATCATTAGTTGACATAACAACGATCATTAATTGGCATAACAAAGAACAATAGTTGGCCTAACAAAGATAATTAGTAGGCATTACGGAGATCCTTGGTTGGCATAACCAATCTTGTTAGTTAGCGTAACAAGAATCGTTAAATAAAGTAACATTGTTTTACGGTTATCCGATGTTAAACGGAAAGGTTGGTACAGAACCGTAATAAATGTCTAGAGTTACATCCATGTGAGTAGTGCCCTCCTTATACCGGTTTCGTCCCGAAATTGGACTCATCAGTAAGGCAGCTGGCACCACTCACACCGATGCAACTCTAGCCACTACCCTAATCTGGGTAAATGTGCAGTGGTTGTTTTTAGACAACCACTGCCATCTATCGGCTCACAAGTCTGTGAACGCGAATAGATGTGAGGTATGTTCGAGCTGTACCTCTCGATCATACCTTTCCGTTTAACATCGGATAACCGTAAAACAATGTCACTTTATTCCATGAACATCAAATGGACTAAAAATTCAAAGATACGACAAAAAGTCATTCTTAATGAATGTTTTTGCTTGATTATAAAATATCATTTGTCGAAAAAAAAGATCTTGTATAGGGAGACAAAAAAAAAACAAGATGTGAAAATCACTTGGAAGAAACTGCTGATATTTATCATTTTTTTTTTAATTTTGGACGGAAAACGATATAGAAGAAAGATAAGTAGAATACAGGGCTGGTCAAAAAATACAAAAATGTCATTTTGTGTAAAAGAAAAGTATCTTAAGTTATCAAAATCCAAAATATCCTTTCTGGTAAAGTTTTTACTTATTTTGATAACTCATTTTTCCATGAGAAACTTTAATCAAGAATTCCAGATATAGTCAAAAATATAAGAGAGTATCCCTTAAGTGTAATCATCATCCTATAATAGTTGAAAACGAATAATACGATAACAAATCATTTGCGATGAGAAAAACAGAGAAAATTAAAAAATTTAGGAGTGAGTGGTTAGTGGAGGAATGGGCCAAAGGTATGAACAAATTTAGGTCAAAGATAGGTATGAAATTTCACTGTTAAAGTTTGCAAACAGTATCTTCGTGCTCACAAATTAGACTTAATTCGACATGGGAAAAAACACCGCCACGTTCCAAAAATGGAAATGGTAGTAGCAACATCAAAGTCCCATAATGAGGAAAAGAAACTCAATGTCTCGGGCTCAGTCGACTCAGACCGAGACCGAATTTCTTTCCCTCATTATTATAATCAGGTCTCTTAGAGCATGAATGAGTTTTTCCAGATCCCAGCTGACATTAGACAACATTCTGATTATCAGAGATGAAACAAAGGAGAAAGACCTTCGTCTACCTGTGTTCATGCTATGCACTCCAGTATCCATTCATTCGATCACCTTGGTGAAATTTTCAATCTTTCTTCAGCGAGTTCAGTTAGAATGCATAGAACTAAATGTACTGCTTTGATTAAAAAGGTTTTGGCGCCAACTTTTCATGAAGAATTACTCAGGAACATTGGGACCAGGCCCTACTCCCTCATTGTTGATGAAAGTACCGATGTCTCTACCAAGAAGTATATGTGTTTGTGCGTTATTTCAATGTTGAAGAAAAGTCTATTCAAAACAGTTTTTTGGGTATCGTTGAGGTGGGAAAAATAAATGCTCAGGAGTTGTTCAAGGCGGTTCAAGACTTTTTAGATAGCTAACCAGGGATTAAAACTTGACAATCTAATTGGATTAGGTACTGAAGTTGTAACGGTTCAAAAAATACTAACTCTATCACTTACAGTTTTCTTGAAATCGACCTTGAAAGTTCTCAAGTACCTAGCTACTTTTGCGTCTAAGCCCCGCCCACTTTTTCAGAAGTATCTACAATTCGATATGGCTGCCAAAATCATCCCTTTCACTTTCTGTAAAATTCTGGTTTGATTCGTTTAATTATAAAATAGTGTATTATAAATACGACTATTATCGATTTGTCTAACAATAGCTATTTGTGTATTAAGAGCGCAAAGTGATACATTGCCGCTCTGAGCAAGGAGATGGACGGCTACCTTGCGAGAGCGGCAATCTCACTTTGCACTCGAATTACACACAAGATTTTTTCTACAACCGCAGATTTTAGAAAAACATGAGTTGTATTGAAATAGATATTTTTATTTTCGATGACGATCTTCGAATACGCGTTGTTCATGAAACTGTTGACATAATCTGTTAAATGCTGTTCAGTAATTTAGATTGGGAGAAGTTGACAAAAGGGGTGACATCTAGTAACGCATTTTGAACTTGCATAGCGGTGAACAACAACAAATATTTGGTTATAATTAACCCTACTTGTATTTCTCAGTTTTAATTTCATTATCATTTCATAAAAGAAGTGTTCTTAGTGATACATCTTTAATCCATTATGTCGTTCAATGCCCACTGTGCTGTCAAATGTCGCAGAAACTTTTGACATTTTTCTAATATGGTTTCCATATTCAGCGAGCGACAAAGTAGACTCCGCGGAAAAGTGACACTTTGCGCTTCCTTTTTGATGCGCAAACATGGTACTTTGCGCTCGGTTGTAGAAAAATACGTTTTTATCTAATCCATTCTTCTTCTATTTAACGCAATTTTCTCACTGCTGCTCCACTTTTCTGGAACCAAAAGCAACGTATTTTAATTGAATTATTGATCAGCAAATCAATTAGTTCTGCCAAACTTCCAGTCCACCATCATTCACAATCATACTTCTACTGTTATGATTCTTTTTATCTCTTTTCATCTTCAAAACAAAAGAGTAACCGAAATAGACGAAAATGGTGACCGAATGTCAAAATCAGGGTAAGTGGAAATTTACGGAAAAACTTATCTTTCCGTAAATCTCCACTTACCCTGATTTTGACATTCGGTCACCATTTTCGTCTATTTCGGTTACTGTTCTTCAATTGATTATCCCCCCTTGGTTTCTTCGACTCAATCTTTCTTCTACAATTCATTTTCTCGTGAAAATACACTCGTTTTCTCACCCATTTTCTCGCTCATGTAATGACTCAATTTCCCCACATTCGCAGCTTTTTGTCATGAAAACATTTCTCTCTTATTTTCCCTCGACACATTTTCAGTCTCCTTGTTGATTTTTCCCGTCTATTTTCACTGATTTCCATCTCAAAACAGGTGGTTTGTTTTGTTTACATATCTGGTTTTTCTACTCTAAAAATATCGCATATTTCAGATAACGACTTCGTTGATTTAGTTATAATTCTTCAAAATCGATATTTGTTCAGTTCTACCTTTGATAATCTTCTAATTTCCGTGTTTTCTTCTATATTTTCTGGATTTCCCGCGTTGTTTGGTTTCAGTACAGCTGATATTCTACTTTTCGGTGACATTGAGCAGATATTTGCGGTTTTGCTGTCACACATCGCAATTATTGCATTTTTGCAGGATTTTCTAGCCCTGTTGCCGGAGTGTGTTACGGTAGATCCATCAATTTCCCGTAACATCGCTTTACATCTTTACAATCCACCCTGGTACTACTTATTCGTATTGGCAACACCGCAATATCGTCGAATTATTGTCGATATCGAAATACACCTGCTACACCTGTATGAACGTAGGCTGAAAATCAATACTTGCTCTATGAGGATTATGATCCGATCAACACCGTCTGCGAATTGAACCCAATGTGCAAGACAAAGAGCGATATAATTCGAAATGTTAAAGTCGTATACAGCTGCCGACTATTTACACTTATAATGTGCTTTTTGGGGTTAGTTTGATTTGTTAATATCGGTTTATTAATTACCCGGCGTTGTAGGTGTAATTAGCAGTAATTGATTGTGTTGTCAAGTACTGAAGTGATTGTACCTCCCAGATGGTTATTCTGATGTCATACAGTACCATGTGAGTGTTTCGGCCAATGAATGAACATGATGGGTATCGATTTATGCGCAAGGTGCTAATTTTAGGGCAATTCATTTCAACAGGTGAAAAACTCTCTCTCTCCTCCTGAGACCATTGTACCGGTAAGGTGTTACTTTTTGTACAAGGGGTTTGTAGGCACTTTTTGGGGTAATTTATCTTTCACCTACTTTCTTTGGTTTTCTTTGAAGGGCACACTTATCTAAACCTTTTATCTAATGTACCTGTACACTGCAAAAGTGTTTATTTTTGCATAATTAGTGCATAGTGTACGCCATTTTGCGCGTGGGCACGCTTATCTTTATTTTTGACCTTTTCTGGCTTATATTGAAGTAAAACTCGGTAAAACCACTAACTGAAGACGATTACTGCCTGGATTTATGTTTCGCAGTTCCACCTGGATCCTGGACACGTTGAGGTGTAGCTTAAATGCAACTTTTGGATTCCGGAGTGTTTCTGTTGGATCTGGTAGTGGATCGATGGAAGTGGACTGAGGAGTTTTAAGCCAGAAACCTACCTATACCTATATTTTCCTCTACCTGGAATTGAAGCATTGGTGAACACGAGTACTGGGTCCTTTATCGCTGGAAAACTTGACCAGGTGAGTCAGAGCTTTGTTAAGATATTTTATATCTCTGCTTTGGCAGTCTTTTTACGAAGATTTTGACTCATCTTGTCTGGTGAAACAGCCCAGTCTCTGTTCAATAGAACCAAGTTTCTTTAAAGTCACATTTTCTCTCTTTTACCTACTTTGTGCCCCTTCAACTTTAATTACCTTCTCTTTAAAGTGTCCTGCAGTCCTCTTAATTGCCTTTTGTATTGCGAAGTACATCACCGGGTCTCAGGGGACGAGATTTTTCTCTTCTTATCTAAAATACCCAATTCTTTTCATTGATGTTGAAAATTGGATTGGTTAGGCAATAATCAATATCAATTCTCATTTATCTAAATACCTTATTTTGTATTTTGGGAAATTTCCTGATTGGAATTTCCATTTATCAATTGAGTTTTTGAATTTGTTTTGACTGAGACATACTTAAATATTTTGTCTGTATTTTGCTTAAAAATTTAATTATCTTTACCTATTTATTTTCAATTGTATTATCAAGTGGATCTGAGGAATAGTGAGCTGGGTTTTCATTAACGTCAGTTTCGGTTCTCAGATTCACTCTTTTTGACACTGTTGGTGAACCTCTTACTGTGTGTACTTTCTTTTCATGTGCTGGATCATTTGTGGAGACACTCTAATGTGACGTCACAGTGGAGCTGATCCCGTCCAGACACACTCAAACAACCTGCCACCATTGATGAATGTCCGTTCCTGACGAGAGAGCCACAAGGTACACACACACCCAACAGAGGTCACCAAAAACTTATTGAAGTTGTCAAAATTTTTGTCAGTTAATAGACTGTGTTTCTTTTTAGAGTGATTTTAATTTGTGGTACGCACACGCCTACGAAATCAAGTCAGCACTTCATGCCCGGACCTAAACACCCTGAGTAAAATTTCTTAATGGTTTGTTGATGAGGCAAATTATTGATAAATAAACTCATTGAACTTTCTCTTGGTGAGCTAGCCGATAACAAGAGTTAAAGTTGTGTAACAAGTGTTAATTCTTTCGGGAGTGTTGGGACTTAGACATGGTTTTCTCGTTTTCCTTATTCAGTATTGACTTTTCCGCCCTTAATTATGTCGTGGGTGAAGCAAGTTTATTGCTCCCTTTGCTTCACTTGATTATTTTTCCTCATATATTTATGTTTCTGTATTCTTGTAATTTTGCTTCATCAACTTTTGGTAAACTTGACAACACCTTTTCTTCGAACAGTCCCATTAACGTCATTTCTAAATACTTCCTGGAACTAGGTTTTAACGGCTTTCGTCCTATTCGCCCTAGTAAACGCCCATTTTTGCTGCGTGATCCCTTACTGAACAGTTGCTGGAGAAAATAACTTCATTGGTTATTTGAGCCATCTCAAGTGGATTAGAAGTTATTATTCTCTAAATTTCACTTCCTCCATTTGCTTTTATTGCTTTTGTCAATATTTTTGGTTTATTACCGCGGAGAAGTGGAAATCTACGTATGTAGGATTTGAGGCAACAATCTCAGTCTGATAAAAGGGAATCACAGCCATCGCAATCACCCAGGGTTACTCAATACCCCAAATACCAGCCAAAACCAGTGCAGCCACTCGCAATACGCATTTTCCGACGAAGTGAACAGTGTAAAACCCTCAATTGAGGTAAGCTTCAATATTAATTCAATTTCACTTGTCTATTTATCTTTTTCTTTGGGCTACTAAAATCAAAACTTTCCTTTTTACTAAGAACTCACTTAGTTATATTTTCAAAGTAACCAATTTTCTCAACCATTTCTTTTCAAGTGTAACATTGTTTTCTAAATTCATTCCGTTTGATCAACTTGCTTTTGAGTTGTCTGGATATGGACTTCTTCATTCGCATCAATTTCTAGCGATATACGTTATTATTTAGTGAACTTGGTGTGAGGTTGATGATCGCATATACCAGAGTAGTTACAAAAGTTTATAACTTTAAAGTTTTACTTTTTCTTGATCAAACAGTTTCAAATAACTTACTTTCTTTTCTTTTATGCCAGTTTTAATCTTTGAGTTAGTCAGTCAATCAAAACGATCAATTAAATTTCAATTTCACTTATTAGTGGTTTTGCATATTTTGGAACAGTCTTTCTTCTTAGGGTTTTTCTTCCCAGCATATTTTCAAGTTTTATGTTGGACAAAGTTGTTTGGCCACACAATCATCAACAGAAACGTTGAGGTGCACTAGACCCAAGTTGAGGAACACAGATAAGCGAATATATTAGTAACTAACAACCAACCCATTTCTATTGAATAAATGAGGATTTAAATTTGACTCAGTGCTTCATTTGTTTCTCTCAAAAAGCTCTAGCTCTCTTATTCAGTTTGTGATCAAAGTGCCCAATTACATCAGAGGGATTTCCAGTTTTTGCCAATAAAAACTGGTGGTGCCTACCACTCACCTCGAGCTCTCCAACGATTGATTTGGATTTTATTTTTTTTTGTATTGAGCAAATTAGCCAGGGCTAACTTGCACGCAAAATTACTACGATCACAAACTTTTGAAAAGCGTGTTAAGTTTTTGGCGCCCAACGTGGGGCCCCATTTTGCTTAACTTCCTTTTGAATTTAACTTTTAAACTTTCTTTTATTTGAGCATTGAGAGAAGCAAATGACTTTGTATTTACTAACCATTTTTGATTGATATTCCGGAATATTTCAAGGTAATTTGATATTGTTTTATATTTTATTTGGTTGTATTTCTGGTGAGAAATACTGGATTTTGATTGGTGAATATTGCTGTGCATTTATTGATTTTTCGCCATTATTTTGACTGATATATTGTGTATTTGAATTGTCGATATTATTTCAACTTTGATTTTGTAAATTTGCTTGCGGTGTTAAGCTTACTTGGTATCATCAACATTTTTTTTCTTGTCGCTTAAAACTCTCCACATTGAAACTTGAAAACTTCAACTAACGTTTCTAGACGAACTTTTGATTTTTAAAACTGACTTTATTTTTTTTTTTCTTTGGTTACGTTTTTTTTTCTAGTACTTACAACAAGGGTGAGTTTGGTTATATTGCTGATATTGCGGATTTATTTGCAATAATTTTTTTTCCTTACTTCGGACAACCATTATTATTCCAGAATATCTATTTTGAAACACATTTTTTTTTCTTTTATCTATTTAATTCAATAACTTACTCGCGCCTTTTCCTTAAAACTATACCTATTACCTACCTATCACATTTTCTTATTCTTACTACACTACATATAAATTACTTCTAAATCTCAAACGGGTACACGTGTCAACATGGATTATACGATGAAGATTCAACAACTAAAAAAAAAATGCTGTCGAACGAACTGATAACTCGTGAAATTTCTATCAGGGACGCGCAAACCGTCGATGAACTAAAAATATTATTAAGACCGCTCTTGCAAAAGGAAAAAAAAACAGTCTCTAAAATACCCAGATTACAATTTGAAAATTGAAGACGAGGAGAAAGTTATTAGAGATCACTTGGGAGAAATCCAAACAAAAATTAGTTCTGTAGTTGGGGACATACAAAACAAATGACATGCCTTTGAACGAAATCAATCTCAATTAGTACACCTCTTGAACCGGACCGATCGAATCCCAACTCAGGAAAATAAGGACTTAGAAGACCCCCGTGCAGGACTTTTGATCAACATTTTTGGCGTACTAGATAACCTGGATCAAAAGTATAGAGAAGATCCCAAACTTGGTTGTTTATTGGAGGATATTGAACCAGTCAATCAAAGTTTTAGAACCAGCCACGGAGAACTCAACCAACTAATAATTCATCTCTAGTCAACCAGCCAAGCAAATCAAAATCCCAAAGGGTGGAAAAATGGAACATTTACTGGCGACCCAAAACACATGACTGTACACAATTTTCTAGAACGAGTGTCTGAATTTAGCATTGCCCGAAATGTATCTGAAACTGAACTTTTTGAATCCGCCATAGACCTGTTTACTGGAAAAGTATTGAATTGGTTTAGAGCCGATTGAGGTAGGTGCACATCTTGGAAGAGTCTAGCTGATCTTCTTTTACGTCATTTTCAATCTCCAGACTACAAACCAAGACTTTTCGAAGAGATACTCGACCGAACACAGGATCCTTCAGAAAACATCATCGACTACCTATCTTGCATGAACGCTTTGTTTCGGCGCTATGATGTCATTTCTAATGACGTACAATTGGACATCGTTATCCGCAACCTTTCTCCGTTCTACGCAACACAACTCCCAGTCGTCAAAAGTATGGAAGAACTTGAAGTGGAATGTCTCAAGTTGGAGACCAAGAAGTACAGAGTAGAATATTACGTGCCACCATCTCGTGAAAAACAAACTTTCGTGGAACCTGATTTTGCCTTCATCTCTGTCAACAACGACGTTTATTCTGAACCAGGAACTTCCACCGCCGAAGCTTGTGCCATAAGTCAATCTCGAGAACCATCAAGACAACCAACGTGCTGGAATTGCCAGGAAAAGGGACATCTGAATAAGGACTGTAAACGACCCAAAAGAATTCATTGTTACTACTGTGGAAACCCCAATGTTACATCAAGAAATTGCCAAAATTGCTCCCAGGGAAACGGACGTCGGAAGAACCATTAGGTCGGGTGATTCATCCCTCAAAAGCTACTTTGACGACCACTTCAGAATTTTTCAATCAACCAATTCTCGATTACAGTGTGGCCCATGCTAACGGAGATCAAAGCCCTTATCTTCAAGTGAACATCATTGGTTATCCCATTCTTGGACTGTTGGATTCAGGAGCCAGTCACACATTGGTCGGATCGCCAGGATATGACACTCTCACAAAGTTAGGCCTGAAACTATAACCACAAGATCAGACTTGCAAAGTGGCGAATGGCCAAAGTTGCCCTAGTATTGGCTATATTCAGACCCCAATAACACTTATGGATAGGACAAAAATCATCGACATTTTAGTAGTACCACAATTGTCTCACAACTTGATACTTGGCGTCGACTTTTGGAAAGCCATGGAAATTGTTCCAGATCTTAACCAGGACGTTTGGCATTACTCTAAATCACAAAATTTCGAAATCTGCAGTGTCACCGACGTACTATCTTCTTCAGAACAGAATAAACTAGACGAACTTGTTGGACAAAAACTTAAAATTATGGGTCAAGGCTTAGGGCGCTGTAACGTTGCCGAACATTTGATTGAAGTTGAACCAGGAACACGCCCCATTAAACAACGATATTATCCAGTGTCACCTTATAAACAAAAATTTATTGACGAAGAGGTGGAGGAAATGCTCAAATTAGGAATCATCGAGCCATCAAAAAGTCCTTGGTCAAGTCCAGTATGTTTGGCCCGCAAGAAAGATGGAACACTTAGATTTTGCATAGACTTCCGCAGATTAAACTCAGTCTTAAAAAAGGACGCATATCCACTTCCGTATATTTCTGCTATTTTGGACAGGCTTGGAAACGCACGCTACATCAGTTCAATCGATATTAAATCAGCATTTTGACAAGTACCATTACACGAAAATTCAAGGGAATATACAGCTTTCACAGTACCTGGAAGGGGATTGTTTCAGTTTTGTCGGATGCCGTTTGGGTTATCAAACGCTCCAGCCTTTTGGCAAAGAATTGTAGACCGCATCTTAGGACCTGAATTAGAACCATCAGTCATGGTTTATCTAGACGACATCATTATATCTCTTCAAATTTCACTGAACACCTAAAAACCCTTGAAATTATATTTGGCCGATTACAAGAAGCAGGACTCACCGTTTCACTGGAAAAGTGCCATTTTTGCAAACCGAAGTTAAAATATCTTGGATATGTAGTGGACTCACAAGGACTTCGACCAGATCCAGAAAAAATGGAAGCAATAGTGAATATACCACCTCCTCGAAATTCCTCAGAAGTTCGTCGTTTCGTTGGAACAGCATCATGGTATCGTCGACTTGTACCTAACTTTTCTACCGTTCTGTCACCATTACTTAATCTCATCAAGAAAAACGTAAAGTGGAACTGGTCAACTGAATGTCAAAATTCCTTCAAACAACTTAAAGAGCATCTAGTTACATCACCAATCTTAACATGTCCTGACTTTGAGAGACAATTCGTACTTCAAACCGACGCATCTAACTTTGGATTAGGGGCTGTATTAACGCAACAATTTGATGAAGGGGAAAAGGTATTTGCCATTTATCCAGATCATTATCAAAACAGGAAATGAAGCTCACTGTTACTGAAAAAGAATGTTTAGCAGTAATTTGGTCCATAGAAAAACTACGTCACTATCTGGAGGGAGCTCATTTTAAAGTCATTACTGATCACTACTCTCTTCTATGGTTACATAATCTCAAAGATCCCCAAGGAAGACTAGCACGATGGCAACTCCGTCTTCAACCATACGACTTTCAACTTATTCACAGGAAAGGGAAAGATCACATTGTACCAGACTTGCTCAGTAGGTCAGTACCAGGTGCTGTAGATTCCATCAACATCACAATTCCGGATACATCGACATTCAAAAACACAACCTACAAGTGGTATTCAAAAATGATTCAGAAAGTTCAAGAAAATCCTCATAAATTTTCCCAATGGAGAGTTGAAAATGGCATTTAATACAAGTACATCAAAAACAAGTTCCCAGAGTTCTCCACATCAAGCGAAGGAAGTTCGTAGTCCCGAAAGAAAAGAGAAAAGAAGTCCTCAACTTATGTCACGATATAGCTGCAGGCCACGTCGGAATATTCAAAACTCACGCAAAAATTCTTCAAAACTATTTCTGGCCAAAGATGAAATATGATGTTTCCAAACTATCAGTCTTGTTTATATCGGACCACTTCCACGGTCAAAGAAAGGCAATACTCATGTACTAGTTGTGACAGATTATTTCAGCAAATACAACATCTTATTTCCTTGTCGTAAAGCCACTGCAAAATCTCTTTGTAAATATATAGAAGAAGACGTATTCCTCGTATTTGGGGCACCTG
This sequence comes from Orchestes rusci, assembly GCA_958502075.1. Classification (NCBI taxonomy): domain Eukaryota; kingdom Metazoa; phylum Arthropoda; class Insecta; order Coleoptera; family Curculionidae; genus Orchestes; species Orchestes rusci. Next base: position 7,948,595 of record OY293310.1, read on the forward strand.
ATAATCTCATGTGTGATAATGGAGCACAAATGAAGTCCAAAGAATTCCAATCCCTTTGCGCAAAATATAAAACCAACCTTTTCTACACAGCCGCCTACAACCCAAGAGCAAACCCTACTGAACGAATAAATCGAGTTTTGAAAACAATGATACGGAGCTATGTCAATCAGGATAATCACAAGACATGGGACGAAAATTTAGCAGCCATTGGATGCGCATTAAGAACATCCCCTAGTGAAACCACTGGTCACTCATCATATTTTATTCTTTATGGACGAGAACAACGATAATTTGGACGAAAAATTAGACCCCCTGAAGAAGACCCCGATTTATCATCGTATGTCGAACGTGGACAAGAACGATTCAAGAAAATGTATGAAGAGGTCAAACAAAGGATTGAAAAATCAAGGGTGCGGAATAAAGAAAGATACAATCTGCGCAGGCGTCCACTCATTTTCCAGAAAGGCCAAAAAGTATGGCGAAGGAATAAAACAATCTCTGATGCTGTCAACTTTTACTCTGCAAAACTTGCTCCTCTATATTGTTGTCTTTTTTCTGTGTATTAGGTAAAAATGTGGCAACACCGTTTTTAGTTTTGACATGACAGACATGTGTCACAACTGTCGTTCAGGAAAGAAGCTGTATTAGGTTATAGAAAAAGGAATTAAGCAAGAAGCAAGAAGCACGTGTGTGTAGTTTATGAAAAAACAGTTTAACCCTACGTTTGAAAAACGTTGATTCATTTTTATTGCTTTTATTTGTTTATGTATCCTGACAAACTTTAATTTACTTTTGAATATATTCGTATTGTCGACCAGTAAGTTTCGAGAGTTATTTGATTCATCGGTCCGGTCCCAACCTTGCCAACAGCCCCGAATGCCCTACAACTTCAGAAGTGGGATAAGGATAAGAGACTTTTAGTGTGGAATAAGTTGATAAGTGAAAATGGAGGGAGATGAGGAAATTCCACTGAAAACGGGAGAGAATATCACGATTGAGGACCTAGTGACTGCAACAGTGAAAAGTATTCTGATTTATGAACAAAGTCGACCTGTTCCTCCACCTGTTCAAAATGTACAACCTGAACGTCGTTACTCGAATCAAGAAATCGCTGCGTTATTACCAGAATTTAATGGGAATCAAGCTCATTCATGGTTGGAGAGAGTGGAAAGTGTACAGCAAGCCTATCGAGTGCCTGATGAAATAATGAAGCTTATTGCAGTTGGAAAATTTGTTGATCATGCAAGAAGATGGTTTCAATCGAGAGTGGAGTATGTTCAGATGGATTTTGAGTGCCTGAAGTCAGAAATGAGAAAGATATTCTCATCAGGAGAAAGTGTATCAGATTTACGAAGAAAAATGGAGCGAAGGCGTTGGAGAAAAGGTGAAAAATTCGCCAGTTACTATTATGACAAAATATCTATGGGAAATTCGGCTCAAGTGTCTGAAGGAGAAATGATATCGTACCTAGTTGATGGATTTGATGACAAACAGCTAAAATCTCAGTGCCAAATGATGATGTCCAGCATCAATTCCGTTGAGGATCTCTTCCAAATTATGAATAATGTTACAAGAGCGGATTCATTCCAACCTCAACCACCTCAAACATTATTGATGCCACGAAAAGAAGCTAAGACGTTTGAGAGGCCAAAATTCAAATGTTTTAACTGCAATCGGGAAGGTCATAGGATGTCTGAATGTACCAAGCCAAAGAGACCTCCAGGTTCCTGTTTTGAATGTGGAAGTACCAGCCACAAGCTGAATGATTGTCCAAGGAAGAAGAGTCATCCAGAGAGCAGAAACCCAGATTCAACCTCAACTTTATTACTCCAGGATCAAACTGAAATGAAGCTGATTGACCCCTACACTGTAGATGTAAGTCTTAAAAATTTGAATTTATGTTTTGAAGCTGTACTTGACTCAGGAAGTCCCGTTTTTTTAATTAACGAAGAAATAGTTTCTTTCAATTGTATTAAACCTTATGTTGCCTATCCATTGTCAGGCATAAATAAAAGTAAACTAAATGTCAAAGGGTTATTGAAGGAAACAATTCGAGTTGATGACTGTGATTTTGATATAGAATTTTTGGTGGTTGATAAAAATACTATGAATTCCAAAATGTTGTTAGGGAGAGATTTTATTAATGATGGTAAAATTCAAGAGATAATTTTTGGTAAAAACTAAGTTAAAATTATTCCTGCCAAAATTCATAACGACTTTATCGATAACGAAATCTTAATGATAACATCCTTGAATGACACAGACGATATTACTTTAAATATTAATAAAAAACTTTCCCCTGACATACAACTGAAAATGTGTGATATTTTTAAAACAAGTTATTTGAATACTGATCGACCAGATAAACCTCAAACTCAATTCGAAATGACTTTGAATCTCACGAAGAATGAACCTTTTTACATGAGGCCAAGACGTTTATCGTATATTGAAGGCCTTTCTTTGGACAAAATTATCAACGAGCTATTGGATAAAAAAATAATTCAGGAGAGTTCATCAGCCTATTGTTCGCCAATCGTACTTGTGAAGAAAAAAAATGGAGAATATCGTATGTTCCCAGACTATAGGACTTTGAATAAGCACTTAGTTAGAGATCAGTTCCCCCTTCCCTTGATAGATGACCATTTAGACCAGTTAAAAAATAGAAAATATTTTACCAAACTTGATCTGAAAAATGCTTTTTATCATGTTGACATGGACAGTAATTCAATGAAATATACCTCATTCATCACACCCAAAGATCAATATGAATTTAGGAAAATGCCTTTTGGTTTAAGTTCAAGCCCAAGTACTTTCATGAGATTTATTAACAAAGTTTTTAGAGACATGATAAGATGTTACTGATTTATTTTGATGACTGCCTTATTGCTACTGAAACAGTCGAAGAAAACATCAAAATCTTAAAAGCCGTTTTGGAAAGAATGTCTGAAAATTTACTAGAACTGAGAATCGACAAATGTTCCTTTATGTATGAATCCATTGATTTTCTGGGATACAGAATAGATCAGAATGGAATACATCCAAATGGAGAAAACATTGATGCTATAACATCTTACCCAATTCCTGGTAACATAAAGCAAGTTCAATCATTTCTAGGACTAGTTAGTTATTTTAGAAGGTTCGTAAAATATTTTGCTTTAATTGCTGCACCCCTTTATAGTCTTTTGAAGAAAAAAGTCCCATTCAAATTTGAAAAGAAAGAGTTAGAATCATTTGAAATGTTGAGATCCAAACTTATGTCGGAGCCTGTATTGTCAGTTTATTCGCCACATGCTGAAACAGAACTACATTGTGATGCAAGCAGTCTAGCTTTTGGAAGTATTTTACTTCAGAAGCAAGCTGATAATAAATTTCATCCGGTATTTTATTTTATGTCTATTTACAAGGATTGAAATTCAAGATTGTTACTGATTGTGATAGTTTTAGATTGACTTTAGCAAAGAAAGATATAAATCCACGAATTATGAGATGGTGTCTAATTTAGCAAAATTATGATTACCAAATAGAACATCGACCCAACACCAAAATGCAACATGTTGATGCCCCTAGCAGAGTACAGAATATCTTGATTTTGGAAGAAAATACAATCGAACAAACATTAGCTTTCAGACAGACTACTGATCCAAATATATGTAGACTGAGAGAACAATTAGAAATATCTGAGTCCCCTTACTTTGAGTTGAAAAATGGATTAGTATACAGGAAGAGAAAAGGTAATCTACTATTTTACATACCTTCTGAGATGACACACACTATTCTACATACTTACCATAATGATATAGGACATATAGGAGTAGATAAGACATTCGAATTAATTATCAGATCTTATTGGTTTCCAAAAATGAAGGAAGAAATCAAGAAATATGTCCAAAATTGTTTAAAATGTATACAATTTAATCCCAAATCAGGAAAAAAGGAATGCATGTTACATAACATACCAAAGGGAAAAATTGCTTTTGAATGTCTACATCTTGATCATTATGGACCTTTGAATGTAGTAGGAAGAGCAAAATTGAAACATATATTTGCAGTAATAGATTCATTCACAAAGTTTATCAAGTTCTACCCATGCAAGTCTACCACTACAGAAGAAGTCATTAAACATTTGAAGTCGTACTTCAGTCATTATAGCAAGCCAACAAAGATCATCACAGATCGAGGTTCCTGTTTTACTTCCCAACAATTTGAAGACTTTTTAGAAGAAAATAGTATCATACACATAACCATTGCTGCTGGAGCACCCCGAGCTAATGGACAAATTGAAATTATGAATAAAACACTTACGCCAATGCTAGCCAAACTAATTGATGAAAAAAGAGATTGGGATAAAGTTTTACCTGATGTAGAATTTTGTTTCAATAACACGATTAATAGATCCACAGGATACACACCTGCAAAATTGTTGTTTGGTAGAGATCAAATTGGGAAAGTGGAAGATAACCTTAGAATATATTTGGACTACTCACTGGGAAAAATTGAAGACTTGACAGAGATTAGAATGAAAGCTTCGGAAAACATTGAAAAATCACAAAGAGAAAGTAAGAAATACTATGACAAGAAGCATAAAGAGCCAGTAAGGTATAAATAAGGTGATTACGTAATGATGTCTAACGTGGATACTACGGTAGGAGCAAGCAAGAAACTTATCCCTAAATTCCGAGGGCCTTATGTCATCAAAAGTGTCTTGCCAAATGATAGATATGTTGTTACCGACATTATTGGGTTTCAGAATACACAACTGCCATACGACAGTGTATTAGAAAGCTTCAAGATTAAAACCTTACCTTAACCAAGAGGAAAGAACTCTGAACTATGAAGATATAGAGGTTTCAGAATCGGATTCAGAGACTAACTACTGATGACTTACCTTAATATGAGAAGATACTTACCTTAATATGACTAAATACTTACCTTAATATGACCAAATACTTACCTAAATGTGACAAAACTAGATTTTGACTTATGTTGACTTATTATTATGAATTTGGTTATGAATAATTATTAAGCTTATGAAATGTTACTTATGATATTTGAAAATTATGAATTTATGGAATTATTATCAAAGATTATGATTATGAATTATGAAACATTTTTGTGGAAAATTAATGAAAATTACATTTATGAGTAGAAGTTATGAAAATGATTTTATGTATGTTTACGATAACTGAGAATATGTATTTATCGTATTATGACCATTATGAATTATTAGGATGATTATTTTTTAAGTGACTTATGTCTTAAGTTTCCAAATTTTGGATAAATTATTTTGTTTTATTAGGTTAAGCTTATGTATTTAGATCGTGGACGATCTAATGTCAGGTCTGGCCGAGATGTTGTCTTTTTTCTGTGTATTAGGTAAAAATGTGGCAACACCGCCTTTAGTTTTGACAAGACAGACATGTGTCACAACTGTTGTTCAGGAAAGAAGCTGTATTAGGTTATAGAAAAAGGAATTAAGCAAAAAGCACGTGTAGGTAGTTTATGAAAAAACAGTTTAACCCTACGTTTGAAAAATGTTGATTCATTTTTATTGCTTTTATGAGTTTATGTATCCTGACAAACTTTAATTTACTTTTGAATATATTCGCATTGTCAACCAGTTAGTTTCGAGAGTTATTTGATTCATCGGTCCGGTCCCAACCTTGCCAACAGCCCCGAATGCCCTACAATATCTTGGACCTTTCGTTATCAGAAGGAAAAGAGGTTCCTGAACTTATGAACTAGAAGATGAGTCTAAGAATTAAAAAGGGATATGGCATATACAAGAGTTGAAGTTATATAATTCACCTGATGCGGATACCCCTGACGAGGAATGAAGTAATTTCGGCGTAACTTCCTTTCAAACTGTCTCGTTGCGTATTTATTTCAATACCTGTCAAAGTAACTTATTGATTTGATAGTGATTTTCAACAGTTTCCCTTTCACAAGCTCTACACAGCGGGCGAATAGTACAGTATCTACTTGTCCGGCTTGGCGCGAAACAGGCTGGTAAGTGGATACTTGCTGGATAAGAATAGTTCTGTATTGTTAGTCTGGTTGTGGTAAAAGTCTACTGAGTGCTCTGTGTGGTTTAAAGAACCTTCAGTTCGGCCTTCTGCCATCCACACAGTATTTGCTTTCCAGGATGTTAGCCATCAGGTGACTCCCCTGCTTCACTTGCTTAACCTCGTTTGTTCATATTCTGGAGTAATAATTTTTATTGGTTGCTTGAGTGACTTAAAGTGAGTTTTGCCCAACTCGACAAGTTTTTATTTCTTTCTATTGCGTGTATTGTGAAGTGTGTTGCCTGGCTGATTCCTTTTTATTTTTATTACTGAAACATTGAATATTTTCACATCTCTAACAAAACTTCTGCTTAGCATCATCGTCGTAAATCTTCAGGGAAGATTTCCTCCTGCCGAAGGAAGGGGAAGTTGTGACGGTTCGAAAAATACTAACTCTATCACTTACAATTTTCCTGAAATCGACCTTGAAACTTCTCAAGTACCTAGCTACTTTTGCGTCTAAGCCCCGCCCACTTTTTCAGAAGTATCTACACTTCGATATGGCTGCCAAAATCATCCCTTTCACTTCCTGTAAAATTCTGGTTTAATTCGTTTATTTATATAGTTGTGTATATAAATACGACTATTATCGATTTGTCTAACAAATACGTTTTTATCTAATCCATTCTTCTTCTATTCAACGCAATTTTCTCACTGCTGCTCCACTTTTCTGAAACCAAAAAGCAACGTATTTCAATTGAATTATCGATCAGCAAATCAATTAGTTCTGCCAAACTTCCAGTCCACCATGATTCAAAATCATACTTCTACTGTTATGATTCTTTTTATCTCTTTTCATCTTCAAAACGATAAGTTTCTCCGTAAATTTTCACTTAACCGGATTTTGACATTCGGTCACCATTTTCGTCTATTTCGGTTACTCTTCATCAATCAATTATCTCCCCTTGGTTTCTTCGACTCAATCTTTCTTCTACAATTCATTTTCTCGTGAAAATACACTCGTTTTCTTATCCATTTTCTCGGTCATGTAATGACTCAATTTTCCCACATTCGCTGCTTTTTGTCATGAAAACATTTCTCTCTTATTTTCCCCTTGACACATTTTCAGTCTCCTTGTTGATTTTTCCCGTCTATTTTCACTGATTCCCAGGTGGTTTGTTTTGTTTACATATCTGGTTTTTCTACTTTGAAAATATCGCATATTTCAGATAACGACTTCGTTGATTCAGTTATAATTCTTCAAAATCGATATTTGTTCAGTTCTACCTTTGGTAATCTTCTAATTTCCGTGTTTTCTTCTTTATTTTCTGGATTTCCCGCGTTGTTTGGTTTCAGTTCAGCTGACATTTTACTTTTCGGTGACATTGAGCAGATATTTGCGGTTTTGCTGTCACACATCGCAATTATTGCATTTTTGCAGGATTTTCTAGCCCTGTTGCCGGAGTGTTAATTCTTTCGGGAGTGTTGAGACTTGGACATCGTTTTCTCGTTTTCCTTATTCGGTTTTGACTTTTCCGCCCTTAATTATGTCGTGGGTGAAGCAAGTTTATTGCTCGCTTTGCTTTACTTGATTATTTTTCCTCATATATTTATGTTTCTGTATTCTTGTAATTTTGCTTCATCAACTTTTGTTAAGCTTGGCAACACCTTTTCTTCGAGCAGTCGCCTTAACGTCATTTCTGAATACTTCCTGGAACTAGGTTTTAACGGCTTTCGTCCTATTCGCCCTAGTAAACGCCCATTTTTGCTGCGTGATCCCTTACTGAACAGTTGCTGGAGAAAATAACTTCATTGGTTATTTAAGCCATCTCAAGTGGATTAGAAGTTATTATTCTCTAAATTTCACTTCCTCCATTTGCTTTTATTGCTTTTGTCAATATTTTTGGTTTATTACCGCGGAGAAGTGGAAATCTACGTTTGTAGGATTTGAGGCAACAATCTCAGTCTGATAAAAGGGAATCACAGCCATCGCAATCACCCAGGGTTACTCAATACCCAAAACCAGAGACCTTGGTTTGACCAAAAACCAGCCGAAACCAGTGCAGCCACTCGCAATACGCATTTTCCGACGAAGTGAACAGTGTAAAACCCTCAATTGAGGTAAGCTTTAATATTAATTCAACTTCACTTGTCTTTTTATCTTTTCTTTGGGCTACTAAAATCAAAACTTTCCTTTTTACTTAGAACTCACTCAGTTATATTTTCAAAGTAACCAATTTTCTCAGCCATTTTTTTTCAAGTGTAACATTATTTTCTGAATTCATTCCGTTTGATCAACTTGATTTTGAGTTGTCTGGATATGGACTTCATCATTCGCATCAATTTCTAGCTATACGTTATTATTTACTGAACTTGGTGTGACGTTGATGATCGCTTTTACAGGGTAGTTACAAGAGTTTATAACTTTGAAGTTTTACTTATTCTTGATCAAACAGTTTCAAATAACTAACTTTCTTTTCTTTTATGCCAGTTTTAATCTTTGAGTTAGTCAGTCAATCAAAACGTTCAATTAAATTTCAATTTCACTTATTAGTTGTTTTGCATATTTTTGAACAGTCTTTCTTCTTAGGGTTTTTCTTCCCAGCATATTTTCAAGATTTATGTTGGACAAAGTTGACAAAGTTGTTTGGCCACACAATCATCAACAAAAACGATGAGGTGCACTAGAACCAAATTGAGGAACACAGATAAGCGAATATATAAGTAACTAACAACCAACCCATTTTTATTGAATGAACGAGGATTTAAATTTGACTTTATTCAGTTTGTGATCAAAGTGCCCAATTACATCAGGGGGATTTCCAGTTTTTGCCAATAAAAACTGGTGGCGCCTACCACTCACCTCGAGCTCTCCAACGATTGATTTGGATTTTATTTTTTTTTGTATTGAGCAAATTAGCCAGGGCTAACTTGCACGCAAAATTACTACGATCACAAACTTTTGAAAAGCGTGGCAAAGTTGTCAATAATTTATGTGGTAAACAAAATTCTTTATTTATATTAATGAAGGGAATTAGTCAGGTGTATATGTCACAGTTTAAATTTAGCTTCCTCAGCAGCTGCATGTTCACTACTTTCCAATTTAGACTTTTTGTGCAAAGAAATTTACAACTGGTTTAATGCAAGTCATAACTTTGTGCAATTATCTAGCACTCGTTGGCTATGTCGATATAATGTCATAAAGGTAATACTAGAACACTATGAGGAATTGAAATTACATTTTAATGTCATCGTGAACAAAGAGAAATGCTACACATAAAAACTTATTAATGAAATGCTGAACGATAATTAAAGTTATTTGTATTTTTTAATACTAGAACCAATATTCGAAGAATTAAATAAATTGAATATAATGTTTCAGAAAGATAATATTGAAATTGGAACTGCAGCTGATGATATAAAAAATTTAATTATGCTTATAGCACAACCAATTTTTAAACCATTGTATTTTCTCAGGGTTTTGATAATATCTGTAGTGTTAATGATAATTCATTTGCCTATCTCAGTCCTGAAAATGTCGATTTTGGGATTAACTTTAACAAAGCAATACAAGAGTTTCCATTCAAAGGAGATGTTTACGGAGCAGTTCAGGTGAGGGCTGGACAATTTTTCAAAGTTTTACTTCAAGAACTATTGAAAAGACTTCCAGATAATTTGGACCATCTCAGTAAATTGAAAGCTTTTTCTCCAAAAATATGTCTGTCACAAGTTGCAAGGTATAGATTTTGTGAATTGACTTTCTTAAATATATTTTGTAAAAAAAAATATCGCTACACTTGAAAATCAGTACCATATTTTGATAAATGTTGATTGGGGGCAAATATATGGCGCACATGTATTTGAAAACAGTAGTAAGTTCTGGCTCATAGTTGCTGAACATACAACTGCAGATGGTGAATTGGCCCTCAAAGAGCTCAGCAACTTTGTTTTGCTTCTTTTATCGCTACCCACTTCTAATGAAACCGTAGAACGAATGTTTAATGTGATGAACTTAGTGAAAACTGAATTGAGAAACAAGATGCAGACAGTGTTATTCTGTTTGTTCTCTATAATCAATAAAGTCCACGTTTTATAAAAAAAAGATATGTTGTACAAAATTCAAAACTACACAGCAAATGTTCAAAAAATTTAACAATTCAATTTTTAATGGAAATGCTGAAACGGAAAAATAGCAAGATGACAATATTGAGATTTTCCAATAATTAGTAAATGAAAGTTACAATATTCCTTGTATAAACCTATTATAATCGTCAGTTAAGTAGTGTTTCCGATGTTTAAAAAGGTGTCTTGCAATGTTCTTGTGATGATGTGTACCTTTATAATTACAGAAAGTTGAACCTGACTTTGGAGGAAAAAATGTTGTCACTTCATAGCCCTGAAGACCGAGACCAAGTTTAGCGTAGTCTCGGTCTCGAATATAGATCATGGTCTCAAAACCGAAACTCTTGGTTTCGGTCACGGTCTCAATTTCGAGATCGAGACCGCCACAAGACCAAGACCAAGACCATGGTCTCGCGAACCCCTATTGGTATTGTGATTAGTAGATATGAAAATAATCTTTCACCTGCATTACCACATGCTTTCCATCAATGGCACCAACACAATGTGGAAGCTGCCAGTGCTGAGCCAAACTTCCTGATTTGGTTCAAGTAAAACATATTTGTTTAAGCATTCCCATATTATATCGCAAGTATCTTTTTTAATTTTTCAAACTGTATTATGAGCGATACGAAATGCAAAACTTATCGAGACCATACTGTCTCCACTAGCAAGGTACCTGAAAAAACATGTATTATTCAATTTCAGCCCCGTGTGGGGATGCTAGTCCCCCATCGGGCGCCTCCCCCCAGGCGGATAGGGGAATGCCTCTCAGATATGAGTGGTACCGAGGAAATCAAATACTCGGGGCGGACCAAAACTAGCAAAGAACGCAGCCGTCCCTCTTAGATTAGATGGATGTGTTGGTGTAGAAAATCCAGAAGTAGGGGAAGTATCTCAGGGATGGTAGCGGAAGAGTCACAAAAGATGACCAACGATAGCACCCACAGTCTTAGTCAGATAGACTACTACTTACTCGCCAACACGCTCGGCAAGCGTGGCGCTTTAATGCCCCAACCTCTTAAAAATGAATTGTCAAATTCTAAAAACAAATTACCCCAGGTGGGTAGAGTCTCGCACTCAGACTCCCACATTGCTACGGCAATCAGCCCCACGGATTCTGGGGGGGGGGCAAAAATTTGATGAGATCTGAAAAGAAAATGTCAAAAGATAAAACAAAAGTTCTGTCTATCGCGACTTATAACATTAGTTCTGATGAGAACGCAAGAACACCTAGAAGAACTGGAACACGAACTAGCCTTTATAAAATGGGACGTTGTCGGACTCTGCGAAACACGCCTGCAAGGGGAGAAACTAACAGTCCTAAAATCAGGGCACGAACTCTATCAGAAGAACTCGGAAACCAAATATCAAAATGGAGGAGTGGCATTCATTATCAATAAAAATGTCAAACATCTTGTAACCAAGTACAAAGCAATCTCCAATAGAGTCATATACATAGTTCTACAACTGTCCGAAAAATATAGCCTACAGATAATACAGATATATGCTCCAACAAGTATATCGGAGGATGAAGAGATCGAAGAGCTATATGAAGATATAACAACTGCTATACACACCGAAAAAACACAGTACAAAATAATCACTGGGGACTTTGATGCCAAAGTTGGTCAAAAGACAAACGGAGATATGGAGTATATTGGAAGTTTTGGTCTGGGGGAACGAAATGACAGGGGAAAAATGTTGCTAAACTTTCTAAACAGTGAGAAATTTTATTGCACGAACACCTTCTTCCAAAAACCTTTACAAAGGAAATGGACATGGAAAAGTCCAAACGCAGAAACTTTCAACGAAATCGACTACGTCCTTTCCAATAACAGACAAATATGCAAAGACGTCACTGCTCTGAACAAATTTGATACAGGAAGCGACCATAGGCTAGTGAGGGCAACAATTTCTATAAACACTAGACTGGAAAGAAACAAAATGATAAAAAGGCCAAGAATCCCTAATAGCAAAGAACTTAAACTGAAGGTGGAAGAATATCAAAAAGATTTAGAAATTAAATTAGGCCTCCAGAAACATCTAATGGATTTGGATATGAACGAGTTATCACAGAAAATCAAAACGGACATACAAAATGCTACAAAGAAAATCTGTGGAAAACTAAAGCCACAGGGAAATAAGAAAATAAGCCACAACAAAGGAAAGTATACGAGGCATGCATATTACCAGTGACCACGTATGGTCTCGAAACAATGACACTCATAAAAAGTAGTGCCCAAAAATTAAGAGTGATGCAAAGGGCTATGGAAAGAGCAATGCTGGGAATTAATATAAGGGACAAGGTGAGAAATGAAGAGATCCGAAGAAGAACAGGAGTTATAGACGTTATGAAACGCACAGCACGATTGAAGTGGCAATGGGTCGGGCATGTCGCAAGACAGTCAACAGAACGGTGGACACCAGAACTTACAACATGGAAACCAAGGGAGACCAAGAGAAGTCTAGGAAGGCCACAAAGAAGATGGCTAGATGACATCAAACAGATCGCAGGCAAAAACTGGTCCCAAGTGGCACAAAACAGAGAGACGTGGAAAATTTAAGAGAGGCCTATGTCCAGGACCGCTATTCTGATAAAACGTTACGAATTTGAGGACGCTGAGCGAGTCGCACGGCGTGCGGCGCGCATAGCACGCGCTCACCGACCGGTTTTCGTATTCTATTTGCCGTGCGTGCGCTATTCGATCGCAGCCCGCTGTATTCGTCAAGCACAACTTGGCAATCTCCAATTTTGAGGTGTCATGGAACTAAAAACTAGAAAGAAGAAGTCGTGATGATCCTGATAGGTGGAGATCAATGACGTAGATAAATAGACCAGGCAACATGCATATGCATTGACGGTGTCGCACACTGAACGAAAAAAGTACGTGATATCAATAAAAATGTACATCAAATCAATGAACGAGAACATTGTTTTTGCGCCGACTACGTTCGACATTGATACAATGAACGTTCATACGTAGATTTTTCTGTCCGCGAGGTAACGATGACTCTACGTTGAATCAATGAACAGTGAGCATGAATCCCATGATCGCAAGTAATTGATTTTACGAGCTAAGAAACATAAAGTTTATTATCGCTGTACGTTGAATCAATGAACAGTGGGCATGGGTCTATGTACGCTGGTTTTTAATATTACGAATCCATTCACATTGGTTTATTACCGCTATACGTTGAATCAATAAACTTTGAGCATTGTTCTATGCTCACTGGTCTTCACATTCAAAACCATTCATTTCGTGGATCGGCTTTTGCAGCAAGTTGAATGTTAAGAATAATTTTTGAATATCGGTGTTATATTCTCCATGAAAGTGTGTTGAAAGACAAGTATAGTTTCATAAATCTTTCATCCTATCCTCAAAATTATCCTCTCCGTCCATAGATTTGATGAAGGTATCTTGGTTCTGTTGATAGAAATAGGTAAGCTCACAACAAGTTTCTAAAACATGCTTCGTTTATCCACAGTCTGGATATTTCCTCGAGTATCTCTAGAATTCAAAAAGAAGTAAGATTTCACTACTTACTAGTAGTACTCACCCATCTTTTTTAGAGTAGAGAAAGACAAACTTCGTACCTCTCGGCTTGGCGTCTAGTAACTCTAGTAGTGCAAATTTGGCGTCAATTGTACGCATCGACTACGTCCTCTCCTCATAATATTAATGTCTTTGGTGGTTAATTCAACAATCGGCAGCATACACTTTGGCGTCTCTTTAGCAGATCGATGGTCGGGTTCGCTAAATCGATGTTTTGTGTACATTGAAACCACGAAGGATGTTTATTGAAGTTTATGAATACCGTTCATTCAACCATGACCCAAGTATTCATTGATTTGAAGACGGAAAACATGGTTTGATGTTGGTCATACGTAGGTTTAATGAATTTTGAACATTATGTTGATGAAAAGAGTGATCAATATTTGATGTTCCACGTTAATTGATCAGTGTTCGCTTATTCATTGATTCGGTGCTCTCAGTTATAAATCTATGAGGCAGAAGTCATTGTAACAGTGACGAAATCTTTGAATTATTGTTCAAAAAGTTTACGACTCCTGTTCATTAGTTTTACGTACAAATTTTGTTTCTGTGCAGTGCGAGAGAGATGGAGAGAGAATATCAAGTGATAGAGAAGGATGGAGCTAGAGCGGGCAACAAAAAAACAATGTTAAAGTTTACTTTTTTCATTGTTTTGTTATTTATTTCATTAATTAGTTCAATATTTAGAAACGGACTATGCCTCACGCAAAAACACATTTTTACCTCTCAAAACAAATTTTGAGCTAGTTGCCCGCCACGGTAAAATGACATGTTGGCGTCACTAAACAAGCAAGCGCTTATTGGAAGCGGCCGGTCCAATTATCTCTTAGTACGTCCATGGTGGAGATTCAAAATAAAAATTTTAGGTTATGTAATCTATAGACCATTTTCAGATGACGTCATGGCGGGCGTTGCCATGTTAGCTGGAGAACAAACAAAACAAAATAATGTTATGACAATGTTCTTTTCTTCGTCTTTTATGATGGTTTTCTGTACTTTTTCGAGATTGTTATGAGTTTTTAATGAAATCAGAGACTTCAGGGCTCCATAAGAGGGTGTGAGATTTTTAAGAATACCTACCTGCTGATTTAAAAAATGCTGGTGGTTATACCAATGGCCCAGACAATGGCTTATTGAAGCAGAAGCAAAAAATGTCGATTAAAGCGTTAAAAAGAGGGCCATCATACGAATCCCAGAAAAAAAAGGGACGTATAGGCTCTGGGCATTTTAAAACAGGTGAAATGATGTTAAAAATAGTAGGTACCCCTTTTGGAAAACATTTGACATAATACCCTTACCTTATAGTTGTATAATTTTTTTGGTTGCCAATTCTTAACATTATTTTGTAAAAAACCATAAAGGTTACTTCTGGCAGGGACGATAAATCGTGCATCTTGAACTCTCCACCAATGAGTTTCAGTTTATTATTAAAACTGTCTTTGACAGTCTGTTCCAACTGTTCATAACAATAACTTCTCCCCATTATAAAATCCTTTTATTTTACAAGAAAACCTGTATGTTTGATGCACTTGCACTACCCGAAAAACTACATCAAACTTGAGTTGACCAGTCAACTCTGCACAGTTCAATAATATAGAAAAGAACCTGTTCTTCTCACTTCAAATCAAAAAAATTACAAAAATCCAACGAAAACTCTGAAAATCCATAAATCGTGACCATGAACTCATATGAACAAAACCTGTGCTTGTCCTCCACGACACGTCAAAATCAGCTGTTTGAAAATGATCAATTGTGATTTTGTGAATATTTAATGTGTTTAGTGTGGAAATAATGAAGAAAAAAACAATTTCTGCTGTGCAAAAAATTAAATTAATTGAATTTATGGATGAACATCTGCGGATGGTTACTCAGAAGCAAAGTAACCAATCTACAAACGGAGATGTTGCAAGATTATGGCAAACTGTGGCCATATGTTTGAATTCCATTCCAGGGGCTACAATAACTTGGAAAGAATGGAGAAAGGTAGGTGTACAATAATGATCAGGTTCTTATGTTATTTTGGTCAACTTTTATGAAAAAAGTTTAAGGAACCCGAATACATATTCAATGTAAAAGTTTCATGAGACCTCTAACAATCAATGCATTTTATTATGCAAATATCCACATTTTGTCCAAAAATTGATCAATGAGTATTTTCTTTATGCCATGAATTCGTTATAGTCAATGATAACTAATATAATTCCAGGATTTTGTGTGACAGATAGGCATTCTGGTATGTTAAAACAAAGTTAATGTGGAATTTATCTATCAACATGATCATAAACGTTCAAAATTCAGTTTTAATTTATTCGAGATATGAATAAATTTACCTTCATTTTTTTTAGACTTGGAGTGATATAAAGACAAGAACGAAAAAACGGGTACATAAAAATAGAAAGGTGGTTCAAAAAACTGGCGGTGGACCTAATACTGCAGATGGTTTCGGGATAGAAGAAGAAAAGATTTTAGAAATAATTGGTAAGTGGTATATATGAACAGGGTAACAGGGTGCCCCGTTATATTTTAGCCATTGGATATAACTTTCTTAGTATTGATCGTAGAGAAACGTTTAAAACATCAAAGTTGAAGTTAATTTCACCAGCATGTAGAAACCGTGGTCGAAAAACCCAAAATCGAATTGGAAATGGGAAATTGTGACACATCCTCTAGTTTTTCAAATGTATATTTACACGGCTATATATTTTATATTTTAACACGGTTCGATGAAGAATTGTGTCCTGATCCCGAATATATGTATATAGATTGTGGGCTATAAATGCTAAATAAATAAAAGTGGCTATAAAATTGGAACCATTGAAAATAGACCCCATAAACTTTATATATTTGGAATCAGGAGGCAATTCCCCATCAAACTGTGATAAAATATACAGGGTGTCCCATCTAAAAAACTAGAGGATCTGTCAAAAGTTTCCATTTCCAATTCGATGTTGGGTTTTTCGACCACGGATTCTAAATGATTCTAAAGTGTGATTCCTCCCTATATCCAGTTGATAGCTTTCACCAGCAAATAATCTAAGACTTGCTAAAATCTAAAAAAAGAACATTTTGCTTGACCACAATAATTAAGAGATGGGTAGATAGGTAATAAAATACTAACTTATTTGTTCATAATTTGCGAACAGTGTTGAAAATAAGATCATAATAATTAATATCTGCGATTATTTCTATTATATTATTATGCACAGGGGTGTAATGTCGACTGCCTTTATGATGATTTCATACTAGCCCCATTTTTTTTTATATATTTGTTCTAAATTAGGTTTCCTCTAATTTCATTTGGAGATGCTTAAAATTTATTAATAGTGAAATACCTCATAAGTTATAACCATGAGAAGTCAACATGGCAGAGAGTGCGGACGTGTTTACGGCCGGTGACGCCGACGCTCGTTGTTTCACGTGTAAAATGTCCTTTGACGATATCAAAGCTATCATTGAGTGTATCAAATGTAGGAATTACTACCATGGTAAATGTGAAGGTGTTGAACCAAGGGGGTTTCACTTGAGGAAAGCTACATGGAAGTGCAAACAGTGTGAATCGGATTTTGAAGCAACAAAGGAGAGAAACCGCAAGAGAAGTCGACAGGAAAAAATGTTGGTAGATGAAAATGTGATTCAATTTATGCAGACATCAATCAAAAAGTTAGTCGAAACCACTGAAGTGCTGAAAGAAAAAATGGACATGGTTCTATCCGACAATAAAGAATTGAAGAGAGAAATCATCCGTTTAAATGGTATTCTATCGACCTCCATACATTCCATAAATTCCAATGCCGATAAAAACTCCAGTGAGCCTCGCTCGTACGCATCAGCTGTTAATAACAATGTTCTTGTTATCAAACATAAAAATATAAACAAGGAAGGTAACACAGAACAAACCAAGGATCAATTAAATGAAATACGAACGGTATTGAAGCAAAAAATCAATCCAACTGACCTGAGTACTGGCGTTTCAATGGGTCGACTAACAAAAAATGGAGCTCTCATTCTTCAATGCGCTGATGATAAAAAGATAAATAATGTACAAACCGAAATCCAACAGAAACTTGGTGATGAATACGAAATAATCAAACCTAAAATACATTAGAAACGTATAAAAATTGTAACAATAAGTGAGAATGAATACGAGGACAGTGATGAAACCCTTCTGTTAAAAATTAGAAAACAGAATAATCTGGATCAATCAAATATGAAAATTGTAAGGAGAAGTAATGTTTTCAACACAAAGTTCAGCATAGTAATGGAAGTTGACGGGGACTCGTACAATACAATCATGTACAAACAAAAGATCAACATTGGTTGGAGTAGATGTTCTGTCTACCCAGAATATGGTGTTTTGAGGTGTTTTAAGTGCTGTGAATATGGTCATCTAATGAAAACTTGTCAGAAAAATGTCATATGTCCAAAATGTTCTGAAGGCCATGAAAACAAGGAGTGTACTTCAAATCAGAAGAAATGCCACAACTGCCACCAGTCTAATATTAAGCTTGGATTGAATCTTCAAACTAACCATGAGGTGTGGGAGAAGAGCTATGCCGTCTACAAAAAATTCGAGGAGATGCAGAAGAGGAAATTTATCAGATAGCAATTAGAAAATCAGTGTGAGAGTGAACTGAATAAGGGTATGTTTTTGTACACTAATTGTCAGGGACTGTTGAATAACTTCGATCAAGTCAATTTATTAATAAAAAAATTCGCTCCTAGTATACTTTGCCTTGCTGAAACTCACATTACTGATCGAATATATGAACATGAGTATAATATTAATAATTATGAATGTATTAACTGTATAAGTGATAATAGTCGAACTGGGGGTGTTACATTTTATATCAAAAAGGAGTTGACCTACAAGATTTTGATAAACAAAAATTTTAATATATGGATTTTAACGATTTCTGTTAAATTTGATAAATCTGATATTGTGATGACTGGTATTTATAGATCACCATCAGGTTCAGATAGTATCTTCATGGGAGAGTTGGAAAGTCTGATGGACGAACTAAGTGAAAATAATGGCCTTCAGTTAATGATGGGTGATTTTAATTATGATTACCTTGGAGACAGCTACTATACAAATAAATGCAAAAACATAATTAGTGTTAACGGTTTTACACAAGTAGTTAAAGATCATACTAGAATAACTAGTCACAGTAGAACTTTAATCGACTATGTTATCACAAATAATATTAAAGCTATTTCCTGTAATGTTCTCTTGTCACCAAAAATCAGTGATCATAACGTCATTTTAATTAAAACTAACTTTGCTTTGATGCTGGATGAAACTATCAAAACCATACAATACCAAAGATTAGACTATGACTGTGATATAATGGAAAATAACTTAAGAAGGATAGACTGGAATAATTCTATCACGAATGTGAATGAATTGGCACAAGGTTTGATATCGTCAATTACTCAATCACTAAAACAAATGACAACTTCCCAAGAAAAAATCATAAATATAAGACACGAAAATAATCGTTGGATTACACCTGAAATAATAGGAAAAATGAGAGAAAGAGACAAGAAATACAAGGCCGCAGCCTTATGGAAATGTGACCAGTATTGGACGGGATTCAAGTTACTCAGAAATGAAGTTGTCTCACTAATTAGGTCTTCAAAAAATAATTATCTATTCCAAATACTAGATGAAAATAAGAAAAACTCACAACAGCTTTGGAAGAACCTGAAAAATCTGTTACCAGGTCAAAAAGTATCTGTATGTCGTCTGGATTCGAATTTTGGTGTAGTCTATGATAAGAAATGTGATATCGCTGAATGTTTCAATAGTTATTTTGTTGCAAGTATTGGGGATACTGTATCGTCAACGTCGCCAAAGAATGATTTTAATCACGTATTGTCCTTTGTAAATTGCAATAATATTTTCTCCAGTTTTAGTCCCGTGGACATGTGTTACCTGAATAAACTAGTCAGAAAACTCAAAAATACCGGAGGATGTGAAGACCAAATCTCCAGTTCCATCCTAAAAAGTGTATTTTTAATGATTGGTGACCGGTTTTTGGACGTCATTAATGCTTCATTGAAATATGGTGTATTCCCTCAAAAGTGGAAATGTTCATTAATAACCCCTATTCAAAAGGTACCTAATAGCATCAAAGTGGAGGATTTCCGACCTATTAATACCATGCCCTCGTATGAGAAACTGTTAGAGATTGTCGTGAAAGATCAGCTAGAACAATATTGTGAGGAGAACAAAGTGATTGACGAGGCACAGTCAGGATTCAGAAGTGGTCACTCCTGTGAATCAGTCATATTGGAAGTTTGCAATACTTGGATGAAGTGCATAGATGGAGGTGGGTTCGTATTGACTGTGTTTTTGGACTTCCGTCGAGCGTTCGAAACGATTAACAGAGACCTACTACTGAAGAAACTCCACAAATTGGGTATAAGAGAAACCGCATTGAAGTGGTTTACATCTTATCTCTGCAATAGAACCCAGAAGGTAAAGATCGATGGTTTTGTTTCCGATGCTGAGAAAACTGAGTTTGGTGTTCCACAGGGTACAGTTTTGGGGCCATTATTGTTTATTATATATATTAACGACATTTTCAAGCACGTGAAATATTGCAACATAAAACTATTTGCAGATGATACCATGCTGTATATTTGCGGTTCAAATCTTCACGAAATGTTAGACTTTATTAACAAAGATCTTTCAAGAATTGAAACATGGTTACACAATAACAGTATGGCAGTGAATAGTGGGAAATGTAAATTGGTTTTGTTTGGAACGCCTAATACGCTAAAGAAATTGGATAAACAATCCATGCATGTATCTATAAATGGGCATCTGATCGCCAGAACAAGGACCATCAAATATCTTGGAATAATGTTGGATGAGAATCTAAATTTCAATAAACACATAGATTACATTTGTGGAAAAATGGCAAAAAAAGTATTCTTTATGCGACGTTTGGGGAAACATTTACCTGTTTATATAAAATTACTACTTTACAAGTCCTTGATTGAACCACACCTCAAATACTGTTCAACAATACTTTATAGCGCAACAGAAATAGAATTGGACCAACTTCAAAAAATTCAGAATCGTGCTCTTCGTATGATTCTGTCGTGCAATCGATATACTCCAACCAAACTAATGTTAAACACTCTAGAGTTGATGAATGTGAGGCAAACCATTTTCTACAAACTTTTGTTTTTATATATAAAATGAAAAATGATCTTGTTCCTGAGTATTTATGTAGAGAACTGAAATATGTTGGTGATGTTCACAATTATAATACCCGTAATGTTAACAATTTCTTTGTTGCCACGAGTCGCCTTACCAGAACATCTAATATCATTTTCTACAGAAGACTAACACAGTTTAACAACCTCCCTGTCGACTTAAAAAACATCTCAACAATTCACCTGTTTAAAAGCAAGCTATGCGAGTACATTTTATGTGATAGACAGACTGTGATTTAATTTAATGTATATGTCACAGTGAAACCTGGTAATCAGTGAAAGCTAACTTTTACTAGGGAAAGTAAGCTTTTCCTGATTTGGAAACATTTAGCTAGTGAAAGTTGAATTCGATCGACTTCATCATACTTTTACTAGTAATTGTTAGCATTCACGTAACTTTTCTAGTGAAAGCTGCTACACTGAAAATTATTATCGTAATTATAAATATCCTCATTGGTCCGAGTTGGAATTCGCCGACAGATTAGACGCTCTGGAAAATACGAGACTTATGATTCGCAGGTGTACAATGTGAACATTGTTCAGAT
Source organism: Orchestes rusci (assembly GCA_958502075.1). NCBI lineage: Eukaryota > Metazoa > Arthropoda > Insecta > Coleoptera > Curculionidae > Orchestes > Orchestes rusci. The sequence continues at coordinate 7,970,045 of OY293310.1, forward strand.
ACCGTATTATAGAAAATACTCAAGTATTCTCAGTAGGGGTTAGTCTGGGTTCGTTTGGGTTAGTTTGGGTTAGTTTGGGTTTGGCAAAAATTTTGATGTCGCGTGAGCGACATCATTTAGTGCTCCGTGCACCTTGGGTTAGTTAAATGGCGGAAATAAGTTTTAACAAGAACTTTTCCTAACTGCTTTCAGTAAAAGTTGATTTGATAAAGTTTCTCCAACATTCACTGGTGAAAGTGTACAATATTCTTCAAAATTCAACATTTCCTGAAGGATCAAGTGATTGCTAGCATCAACTAGTAAAAGCTAGCTTTCACTGAATTCCTAACATTCACTGTAACATATATAAACCACCTCTGTTTGTGTTTGTGTATTTTTTTTTCTTTCTTTTATATATTTATAATTGTTCGTATTGTTTTATCTATTTATATTTGTAGCATAATGTATGTTACTGTTAATTATTTTTATATCTGTATTAGAAGTATCGCTAAATACCAAAGTCAGTTCACTCAACCGATTCTTCATACTTGTGTATTTGTTTTGTTATAGCTTTGCTAAATATACGATTACTTACTTACTAGTTTGTCATTTATACGAACAATAATATGCCCACTTACCTTAACTCTATTGCTCAAAGCATCCCGTCTTCTCCTCAAAGGAAGAGATGGTAGAATCATTTTTTCTAAATTGAGGACATCTTGTTTGCGAAGCCTGTACAATTTGATGAAATTTCTATCCGAAAATTCGGATGGATCATCGGGTAGAAACCTCTGCCTGCCGATATTATTTTCCATAATATTGTTTAGAAGGAGTCCTCCAATATATGGTACCAATGTAATAATAAATATTTTTTAAACGTCGTAACAGTAAAGAAGTATGGTTGTCACCCGATTCACGAATGGCAAAACGGCTACCGTTTTCAGGGACGGATAGCGTGCCCTTTGCGCGCCTTGAATACGCACAGCGTTAATTACCCGAATACCATTTTTGTTTATTTGCTCATGTGCTGTGCGAATCTGACATCATCACACGCTCAGCGTGTATGAAACGCTGAGCGAATTGAGTTATCTGAATAGCGGTCCTGGAGTGGATGCAAAATGGCTGAATAAGAAGAAGAAGAAGATTCTATTTCAATACCTGATTTAATTTAATAAGTAGGTGATTTACTTTCAATAACTCAATCACCTTAAAGTCATAGCCAATCGTTCTCCAGGAGATATTGGCTCACGAACCCAATACAATACAGTTTTGGCCGAACCAAGTTCAATAATTTTTGAAACGTGTTACTTGACATTCTCAAATAATTAAAATACTTTTCCTGATCAGTGAGCCTCATCTCAGCAAATGAATTGTGGTATGATCGTTTGCATTTTCCTATTTTCAAAAATATTGCTAATCCAAAATCTTCTTAGTCTTTGAGGCTTCCGCTTACATTTTTGAATAGATAATAGCAGAAGCGATAGCAGTAATACATTATTTGCATTACGAATTTGTAGCTGAGGCGCCTGCTGATGAAATAAATTCATTTTCTTTTTTCTCGATTCTAATCACACAGATAATAATCACAGGCTAGACAAAATTGTCAACATTTATTGTAAAATTAGGTTAAAAATCGTCCGACAATCGGACAAAAGTTAAAATGAATTCAACATATCCGACGTCGTATAGATTGTTAAAATTATTTGGACAAAAATTCGCGCCAAATATTCTGACCAATAGCAGTCTCGTCGGATCATCGTACCGTCGAAAATCGGAATGGGACACCGGACACCGGCGTTATCCGGAGCGCATTTTGCCAGAATTTACTCAGCCGAACACGCCGCTCCGTTCGAGTTCGCATTGAGTGCGCCCTGGTGCAATTAATAATTTATATGAAAATCTTGATGACTATTTGGGAGGTCAATGACCATTTGACCCTTTAGTAAAGCCGCCGTTGATTTTAAATAGTGATATTTCTGGTGGTGAAATAAGTGCTACTGCTGAACATTTGTACAACCTTTGAAGATTATAATATTCTTGGAGAATGTGTTTGCCACTCAGCACATCTGTGTGCAAGTGGAGCGTGTAAAAAATTGCCAAGACTTTCACGTAATATTTATAATCACTTCAAATCTAGCACCAAGAGGCAAGAAACATTCAAGGAATTTCAATCATTTTCAAATGTAGAAATCCAAAAAATTTTACATCCATCACAGACAAGATGGCTCAGTTTGAATGAAGTTGTCAATAGATTAGCAGTGGGATGCCTTAAAACTTTACTTTAACAACTCTTGGCTAGGAGACCGCACAATCGCATTTGAACAAATATTTCACGATCTTCACAATACTTTTATCAAATTGTATTTTCTATTTTTAAATGGGTTTTGCCAACATTATCTGATTTTAACAAGTATTTCCAGACTGAAAGTGTTGTGATAACAGAACTTCATAGCAAAATCAAGTTATTGTATCTAGAATTAATAAAATGTTACATATATTGGTCGTACAGCTCTGAGTGATATAAGCCACTCAGTGTGTAGTGTAAGATTAAAAATATAAACATATAAAATATTATTTTTAGGTAGGAATTTATAATGTTCAAATTTAACCACTCTGTATACTATCATGAAATCATAGACGTAAGCATATTAATAGGTTAATGACAAATATTTGTTATACACTTTAGCAATAGGAATATTTTGTATTATAAATTTGGTAATTTGTGTCGTAATGAGAACAATAGAATTATTCAGAATTGATTTTGATACGAATCAAGAGGTTTCATTTTTCCAATTCGATAAAATTTCACCTTTTATCACATGGCGATCCTGCCATTCCTTTCAAGTAATAAGTAAATACATTAATATGGGCAAGACGCTGAGCAAGGATGAAAATAGCGGTGCAGATTACTGCAGATATCTCTACCAGAGAGCTATAATATATCTACTCCCAGTGTTGAGCATGGTTTTGGCCCTATCCAAGATGTCCTTAGTGTGGTAATTATTGGAATGTTGGCAATTTTCCTTGGCTGGTGTGTATCTATGTAAAAGACAGAGAAGCTATGGTACAGAGGAGGCGCAGAGAAATCGAGAAAAAAAAATCAGTGGAAGCCAAGAAGTCTTGAAGTAAGAAGAGGAACATTTTATGATACATTATTTTAATGGTTGATGGTTATGGATAATTGAAAATATGGTCAAGTTAATGGATAGAAGATGGAATGTCGGCGCCTACTGAGTTCATATACTTACTAGATGAGGTCAAGGTATTCAAGAGGAATTTGGTGAAGGACAATGCAAAAAGAAGAGACAATCAGAAGTATAACCTACGGAAGCTTAATAAATACAATCATTATAAATCACAATTATAGAAACTTTCAATAAAAAGTTAAAAAGTGACCCAAAATTGATAAAAGTAGTTAGGGAATATGTAGAACACATTGAAAATTATTTGAAATCTATTAGTGACATTTTACAATATAGGTTAGGGGATCTGAAATTAGCTGAAGCATATCGAAAAAGTTTAAATTGTTCTGATTCCGATTCAGAAACTTTTGACGAGGCCGAACAAAATACGTCAGATATATCTCAAAAGATTTCGGACAAATTCGATCCCAAAACTGCATCCAGTTTATTGCTTATCATGGATGGTTCTGGAACAGTAACTTTACAATTAATCAATGGAATCGAATGGTACGATGCACTTTTAGATGACGCTGGCAAATTATTGTTGACCACATATGTACGGAAAACGCGTTTGTCCGGAAGTGCTCAAATCAGGTTAAAGTCATCCCATGCTTCCAATGAGCGGTTAGTTACGGATATTCGATTACATTTTACTACTAAGAAATCCGCGCCTGCTTTATCGTCAAAATTAGGAAACAAAAAACAAGGCTCAAAATCTGAAGAGTTTGGGAAAGAGTTGGAAGAACTAATGGTTGATCTGACTATCTCTCGGTCTGGAGGAAACTCTAGAGTGATGGATATTTTGAGGCCAGTTAACGAGAAAATTGCAATTAACTCTTTCGCAAATGGTCTTCATAATCATGATTTACGCACGATAGTTAAAGCGTGAAATTATGATACTCTCAGTGATGCAATTTCAGGTGCCAAAGATGAAGAAATGCCAAATCTTTATTTCACAGGTAGAGAACATAACTTAGGTCAAACTCATGATAATTATCGTGATAATAATAATAGACGCGGACACGACAGTAGAAATTTTTACAGAGGGAGAAACAGTTCAGGATTTGTAAATAATAATTTCAGAGGACATGGTTTTCGAGGTCATCAAGGAAATCATAATAATTTCAGAGGAAGAATTTCCTATTCTAATACTTTCAGGACAATTTGCTCCTAGGTGAAGTTCGTTTAACACTGATGATCGTTACGAATCAAATCAAATAAGTTATTTTATGAATAATGAAGAGGTTGATAATAGTACCAATAATGATTATACTCATCAAACTGATCCACAAAATGACAGCGACACATTTTTTCGAGCCCCCCCTCAATAAAAATATGATGGATTTCTGTAACCCGTTTATGTTCAATACCAACGGACCTAATTTTATTTATGGTAAATATAGAGATAAAAATTTAAAAATGTTGCTTGATACAGGAGCTTTCATAAGTGTAGTTTTTAAAAATGTCGTAGATAAGTCAGAAAAAATTAATGAGGCAAAGCGAATAAAAATTTACGGTGTTGCTGGGGCAATATTTTCGCAAGGGTCAGCAGATTTATGTTTGGATATAAATGACGCCAAAGTGTCTGACGAATTTTTGCTGATAGACAGTTTTGAGGACAACATAGACGGTGTGATTGGAACTGATTTTTGAATGCGGTATTTTACCATTGGACTACGAAACCTTTCATCTTGCATTCACTGTAAACGATTAACAAATATTAACACCTATTCACTCGAAATATGAGAATTACACTTGTATTCCGGCTAGACATGAAGTAATCAAATACTTTGATATTGGTACGAGTGAAGAATGCGTTATTTTGCAGGAAGAGGTTTGCGAAAGTATTTTCGTTGCGGGAATATTGGTGAAACCTAATCATGATAATTGTATTCCGGTACGAATTCTTAATACAGGTGAGCAGGAGGTAAATCTAAAGAATTTCGCTCCAAAAATTGTACCGTTATACTATTACGATATTTGTCATTATTAACTAGTTCCCAAGAGCGTTAATAGAATAGATAAATTATTAAACACCTTAAGACTAGATCATTTATAAAAATCTCAAAAATATTCGTTGCAAAAAATTTGTTCGAAATATGCAGATGTATTTCACTTTACAAACAGAAAATTCATTTACAACCCAAACGTCACCTGTTTATGTAAACAATATCGTTTACCGTATTCGCAAAAATCCGAACTTAACAAACAAATTCAAAAAATGTTACAAGATAAAATAATTGAAGAAGCTAGATCTCCATGGTCAGCACCAATTTTGTTAGTACCTAAGAAAGACGATGAACGAGGAAATAAAAAATGGAGAATTGTAATTGATTATAGAAAAACCTTAGATTCAAATATACAGACTGACAAGTTTCCCTTACCGTGTATTGCAGAAATTTTAGATTCTTTGTCTGGGGCGGTATACTTTTCACATTTAGATTTATCGCAGGGGTATTATCAAATTGAGCTGGAAAATGAAAGTAGGCCTTGTACAGCATTTGTCACAGACCAAGGACAGTTTCAAATGACGAGACTGCCCATGGGGCTCAAGATAAGTCCTAGTTCTTTTTCCAGAGCGATGTCGATAGCTTTATCAGGGTTGACTTAATCTTCGCTTTTTGTTTACTTGGACGACCTGATTATTTTTGGAAATAGTTTAGAAACGCATAACACAAATTTAGTAAAAGTTCTTCAAAGACTATGCGATGTAAATCTCAAGTTAAATCCCCAAAAAAATGTGATTTCTTGAAAAAAGAACTTTTGTATTTAGGTCACGTCATTTCAGCAACAGGGGTTGTTCCTGACCCGCAAAAAGTTCAAGCTATATAGAACTAACCTGTACCCACGGATGAAAAGGAAGTCAAGAGATTTGTCGCGTCTGCAAATTTTTATAGAAAAAGCATAAAACAGTTTGCGCATATAGTTTCTCCATTAAATCAGTTAACTCGTGAAGGCGTACCTTTTCTGTGGACGTCAGAATGTCAACACGCCTTTGAAACTCTAAAGCAAGCTTTGATTAGCCCGCCAGTCTTACAATATCCAAACTTTTCTGAATCTAACACTTTCAGAGTAACAACAGATGCTTCCAATAAAGCTTTAGGTGCTTCTCTATATCTAGACAGTTGAATAAAGCAGAAATGAACCAGTTATTGAAAAGGAACTTTTGGGAATCATTTTTGCTGTAAAATCTTTCAAAAGTTATCAATAAGGAAGAAAATTTGTTATTTATACTGACCACAGACCTCTTGTCTATCTTTTTGGAATGAGAAACCCCTCCAGTAGATTTACTAAATTTCGATTCGTATTAGAAGAGTATGACTTTGACGTAAGATATGTAAAAGGAAATAAAAATGTAGTAGGTGATGCATTATCTAGAATTGAAATTTCTTCTAAAGAGCTCAAACAAATGTCAAACAGCGTGTGCAGCACAATGTTTGCTATAACAAGACAACAAGCTGCAAAAGAATTAAATAGGCAGAGTGTTGATAGTTCCGTTCTCACGAGGCGATCTATGTTGAACGATTTTTGTTGAACAACAAACATAGCAAGCGATTTGTGTTTTCGTTGTTGAAACGGCTTAAAACCCTGGTTTTCACAAGTCGAGTTTTATCGGTCAACTTGAAATCACTTTGGAATTGAATGACAATCGTTCTGTCTCGTTGAACCACTTTTGTTGAACGACGACTTTTGTTGAACGACAAAAAGTTGCCAGGCTCTGAACTTTGAATCGGCTGGTCTTCGGCAAGCGAATTCAAAATTGTGATCGTGACAACCTCCTGTCAGAAGTTGGGGTTATCAAAATTTGTTCCGTTGAAATATTGAAAATATTGCCCGGAAACATCACTTCCCATAAAAAACATTTTATATGGAGTGATTTTTTGACCCTCAAGTTCCAAGACGATTATCAGCAACAAGAGTGCCTGTGGAATCACACCATCGATAAAAAACAAGGATGCCAAAGAAGAAGTTTTGTTAATATGGGCTTGCTCATACGTAAAGGATTTTTTAATCTAGCCCCATCTTCAATTAATAACTCTTTTGAAAGCCTCTGTAAGGTTCCTGATCGGTCCATTCTTGATATCCAACCTCTTAACCAAAATCTCTGTTTCTTTCTGGAAGTTTCTTTTGGCAACATTATTCTAAATTCCTGAATCAAGATATTTTTTATTTCGGGCGACAAGTCTGAACAACCTTGCTTAGAGCAATTTTCAAGTTTGACAATGTCATTCCAGTCCGATAATCGTTTCAACACGATTTTTGTTGATCAACAAAAGTCGTTCTACTAAAATCGTCTTTTGAGAACACAAATCGCTCGCGATTTTTGTCGACCAACAAAAATCGTTCAACCAAAATCGCCTCGTGAGAACCGTACTTAACACAAAAGGCTTGATCACCCTGGAGTGTTAGAACTTTTGAAACCACCGAAAAATAAGTTTGAAGCTTATTGCATTTCAGATATAGAATTTGATAACATAATCAGAAATAAGAAATTTGATTATTGTACAAGCCATGTAATTTTTTCTAAGAAAGAAAAAGCTTTAAAAATTAAGAATTCTCGATCGACCTTGGCATTAAATGGATCGTTGAGAGATCTTAAACATACTTGTGTGAAACATCTGGTAACAGAAATATATATTTTCAAAAATGAAAATAATGCGCAATTAATAAAAATTATAGGAAGGGATACCTCAGAAATGAAAATGGCTAATATAAAAATTTCAATTATCAAAGATGTACAAAAGATTTCTGATATAGAAATGCAACAAATTCTATTGAATGATTTTCATTTATTACCGAGCGGAGGTCATACAGGCATCAATAGAATGTATAATAACATAAAAAAGTACTATTTTTGGGCTAGTGTACATGCTGATGTTAGCAATTTTGTAAAGCGTTGTGATTATTGTCAAAGATTTAAACATTCTAGGCCTAATACTGAACCTATGACAATAACTACAACTGCTTCGTCAGCTTTCCAAAAAATATTTTTAGACCTTGTAGGACCTTTGCCTGCAGATGAAGATGGTAATAAATATATACTCATTACAATGCGAGTTATCAAAATTTGTGGAAGGTTACCCTATCAAAAATAAAGAAGCAGAAACAGTTGCATGATCTTTTGTCAATAACTTTATTTTGAGATATGGGATACCCGAAACAATCGTGTCGGATCAAGGGACGGAAATGATAGCCTTAACTTTGAAGGAAGTTTGCAACATTTTACAAATAAAACAACTATCATCCACAGCGTATCACAACCAAACTTTGGTTTCTTTGGAAAATACGCATGAAAATCTAGGATCATATTTAAGAATACAGACAGCAGAACACCCTAATAGTTGGAGTTCTTGGGTTCAATTCTGGTGTTTTGCATTCAATAATACAGTTTACACCAACATAAAATATACTCCATACGAACTTGTTTTTGGTAAGCAGTGCAAACTACCTTCAAATATCAATTTTGGTAATGAGCCATTGTACAATTTTGATAACTATCCGCTTGAACTAAAATATAGATTACAAAAAGCTTGGGATGATGCGAAAAATAACCTGATTGAGTCAAAACTTCGACGTAAAAATATTCACGATGCGAAAGTTATTTCAAAAAATTTTGAGAAGGGTGACCAAGTTCTGATAAAAAATGAGACCGGTAATAAACTTGAAACCATTTTCAACGGTCCGTATGTACTAATAGAGGATAGGTCACCAAATGTATTGATTTCAATAGGAAATAAATCGTAATCAGTCCATAAGAATCGAGTAAAATTGTATACTGATAATAGTTAAACTTTGAAAATAGACATGTTAGATTAAACTTTTTTTTTTCCTTTTTTTTATTATCCGTAAGAGGTGTAGTGTAAGATTAAAAAGAAAAACATATAAAATGTTATTTGTAGGTAGGAATTTATAATATTCAAGTCTGAGTAATATCTTTGTTGATCCAGTGATGATATAGCGAGTTGTTTAATAGCGGGTGTTGGGATCGAAAAAAAAAAAAAAACTTTTGTAAATGGCCAACGTTTCGCAAAAGTTTATTTGCATCCTCAGGGCCACTAAGTTGTGGTTTCTTTTGTCATAGAAGAAAACCGACACGAAAACTTTCACAGGCATCCAGCAACAATTAGAAAACAAAAAAAGAAGGAAAATCACAAACACACACATCAGCAAAATATGGTTATAGGCAGGCTGCGGCGTTTCAGTCGCGAAATACCCAACCACACTGTGGTAGGGTATAACTATATTTTGCTGATGTGTGTGTTTGTGATTTTCCTTCAAGTTTAACCACTCTGTATACTATCATAAAATCATGGACGTAAGTATATTAATAGGTTAATGACAATTATTTGTTATACACTTTAGCAATAGGAATATTTGGTATTATAAGCAATCTGGTAATTTGTGTCGTAATGAGAACAATAGAATTATTCAGAATTGATTTTGATACGAATCAAGGTTTCATTTTTCCAATTCGATAAAAGTTCACCTTTTATCACAAGTGAATCGTATTGTTAACCGAAGTGTAATATGTATTTTGGAATAAGTGTGATGCAAAAAATCGATAAAGATAAAATTAGAGGAAACAAAGAGTTACTTGATGATTTTTATATACGGTTCACGGTAGATTTACGAACTGTGGAGTTTTTAATATGCACAACACTCATCATTGGGCTGTGGAAAACCCTCTCGAAGTGGCAGCGAGACGTCTACAGACCAGATTTGGGTTTAACGTTTGGTGTGGGATCATTGGTAATTTAATCCAACTTACCTTTCTCAATTGGGCAGATATCAATCAATCATTTCAGGAGATCGACTTATAGGACCATTATCATTTGACTACAGCCTGAACGGACAGAGATACCTAGAGTTGACAGCGGACCGGATAAAATCCAAGTTATTGGATATGGAACCCAATCAGAATGAAAATGGAGGCAGTGCATTTGGTGCAAGGTTTAAACACCAGGGGTCAAATAAAATAATAAAAAATAAACTATAATAATAATGCAATACAATAATAATATACAGGTTACAAGACTAGTTAAATTAGTTTGTATTTTATTATGAAACACTTAGATCATATACAGGGTTTTTCACTTAAAACTCCGCACGTCAATATCTCGGAAACGAATAGGAATATTTGATTTCTGTAAAAAGTAGTCAATGTATGGGGTCGAGTAGTTATTTTTCAAAGTTAAAAAAATTCGACGCCTACCAAGAGTAAAGCGTCGCGACGCATTGAAAATATTTATCGATTGCAGGGAAATTACGCGCATGCTAAAGTACATGTTATTTATAAACTTTTTTGTTATTCAGTCGAACTCATTTATTCTACTCAGTCTTGAGATATACAGTGTGTCCAAGATAGGGATGTCTATCATGGGGATCTTGAAAACTGTGAGAGATACAAGGTCGGTTGAATGGGGGCAAAGTTGCGTATTTTGTCGCTTGACAAAATGCCGTTTTAAAAGCCAAGAAATTCCGACTAAGTCCGAAATTATCCGAAAAAAAACGAAATTTTTCAAAATTGTTTTCATTTTTTTCTGACCACATTTGAAGAGATATTTTGAAATGAATGGAACTTCTTCATCGCCACTTTTTGCCCTTGACAAGATAGCGTTATTAAATTGAAGAACCGACGTTTCGTCTATGAGCAGCCATCATCAACTTTGTTTTTTTAAATACGGTCCTGGATTTTTTATGAAGGATTTTGAGGGCCTCTTATGTTCCTAAACCAACAATGTATGGCAATTATTCAAAAAAATTATGTTGATGGATTTTTCCATAAGAACTCATTTGTTAGAGAAAGACAAAAATACATTTTCAATAGGATTAAAAACAACCTCCTCTTTTTTGATTAGTGCGATACCTCGTTGGTTTAGGAACATAAGAGGCTCTTAAAATCCGTAATAAAAAATCCAGGACCGTATTTGAAAAAACAAAGTTGATGATGGCTGCTCATAGACGAAACGTCGGTTCTTCAATTTATTAACGCTATCTTGTAAAGGACAAAATGTGGCTATGAAGAAGTTCCATTCATTTCAAAATATCTCTTCAAATGTGGTCAGAAAAAAATGAAAACAATTTTCAAAAATTTCGGTTTTTTTCGAATAATTTGTCGGAATTTCTTGGCTTTTTCTTGGCTTTTGAAACGGCATTTTGTTAAGCATCAAAATACGCAACTTTGCCCCCATTTAACCGACCTTGTATCTCTCACGGTTTTCAAGATCCCCATGATAGACATCCTTATCTTGGACACACTGTATATCTCAAAACTGAGTAGAATAAATGAGTTCGACTAAATAACAAAAAAGTTTAAAAATAACATGTACTTTAGCATGCGCGTAATTTCAAAGTCCCTCCAATCGATTAATATTTTCGATGCGTCGCGACGCTTCACTCTTGGTAGGCGTCGAATTTTTTTAACTGTGAAAAATAACTACTCGACCCCATACATTGACTACTTTTTACAGAAATCAAATATTCCTATTCGTTTCCGAGATATTGACGTGCGGAGTTTTAAGTGAAAAGCCCTGTATACTAACGTGGATACCTCAATCCCATAAGAACTGAGCTACGACTATAGCCCCGACATCTCGCCATACGTTTTTCTCTCTGTTTTCTTCTATCACATTTAACCGGCATAGCACTATCTTCGTGCTGTGTCCGGGTCGCATTTTTCCGTTACCTATACAGGGTGTCCGGAAATTACGCGTCAGGATTTTGGTGGGCGATTCTACATGAAAAATTAATGCAACAAACTTCTATACAATTTTTTCAAAAACTCAAAATTAAGGAAGATACAGGGTGTTAAAAAATATTTTTTTTTTCTTATTTTTTTTAATAACTTTTTTTCTAGTGTAATGATTTTCGCCAAATTTTGCATGCATGTCACTAGTGTTTCTTTGTATTCACCCTATTAATTTGACGCTAGTCGTCAATGACAAAAGGCTGAAGCTGTCCTTCACCTTAGGAAAATTACTTAGAACTTTTTTGTTTTAATCTTTTTATAAATTTGGATGTCAAATTAGTAAAGAGCATCAAAATATTTTTTAAAAAGGTGCTCGTGTTGCATCATCGTAGAATTAACGGTTTCCGAGAAAAACGACTTTAAACATAAACCGTACCTCAAATAATTAAAAATTCGTACTTTGAAAAAATTTTTGAAGTTTTTGAAAAAATTGTATAGAAGTTTGTTGCATTAATTTTTCATGTAGAATCGCCCACCAAAATCCTGACGCGTAATTTCCGGACACCCTGTATTGTTTCGACTACTCTTTGCCACACTCGCATAGGAAACGTAAAGTTACTGCATTCATTCCGTTTCCTATGCGGTTCTAGCGACCTATCCTATTCTGTATGCAGCTAAGTAGTTGTAATAGCATAGACAATGGAATATACTCAGCGCTTCCGTTCGCTACTCGATCATAAAAACGTGGCATCATAGCATTGGAGTTTCGCGGTTTCGCGCTAAGATCTTGTTTACGTTTTGTTACATTTCTAAACAATTGTCATTTTCTAGTTGTGTGACAAGTAGTGTGCATTCATTTCAAGTAGTATAGAAGTGATTACATAGAAAGTATCATTAGGTAAATAGAAAAATGAGTGATGTAGATCAAGCATTGACACAATTTGACGATAATCATAAAGTCGTTGAAAAAGATGGGGAAAAATATGAAATTAGGACAATTATCTCTAATGGTCCAAGTTACAATGAATGCTGTATGAAATGGCTGCAACAGTTTTCAAGTTTGACCTGTACACAATGGATTGTGGCCAAAACCTACCCTAATATCCAGAAATTGGAGTTTAAAAAGGACTTTGTGTGTCAACACAATGCGAAAAACAAAAACAGACAAAAAGAAAGCAGTAGGGATAGAAACAAAAACTGCAGGGCCAAAATATGTTTCAAGAAAAATAGTAAATTTACCCGCTATAAGGACCCTTATCTTAAAAATAATCTGAATGCTGTTATATTGGTAAGAATAAGTTTAGGACATATATTTTGAATTATCATACCATACAGGGTGGGCCAACGAAAACTTTCGTAAAGTTTTCGTTGGCCCACCCCGTATACAGAGTGTCAATTTGAAAACTTCCCACCCTGGATAATGCGCTCCCAAGAAAATAGAATAAAAAACACTCGGACCCGTCGACTTTTTCTTTTAAGGGGTAAACAATTTGCCTTCATTTTCAACTTTGCAACATCACCCCTGAGCGAGGGTGACATTCACCCCCAAAATGTTAAATGGAAAGGGGGTCGAGTTGAAGGTCCTTTGACCCTCATCACAACCGCCGAGTTAAAAGTCTCTGTTGCCATTCCTGTTGAATTGACAGCTTGTCAAAAATTTGTTTTGAATTTTTTTTCCTAACCGCGCAAGAGTTAATTTCTCCAAACTAAGAGGATACGATAAGGGACAGAAGATCTTCAAAACGTTTTGAAAACAAAATTTTGACAAGCCGACATATCAACAGGGAAGTTGTCAAATTGACACCCTATACATATTTTCAGATTGATTTTGAATATAATCATCGCATGAATATAGCTGAAGCTTAAAGCTTCTTACGCATATCATCGGAAACGAAGGAGAAATTCAAAACATATTTTGAAGATGGCATGACACCTAGCGAGGCAAAGAATTTTCATAAGGCCTGCTTATTAGCATCAACACCAACAGAAAACGTATGTCAAGTTCTTGCAAACGCGCAGATCAATCTCACCGATAGGACACTTTACGATATTTATGAGAAGTGGAGGTAAGAGAAAGCTTATTAATTATTTTTTTTCAAAATGGAGATAGGATCAAAATTGAAAAACATATATTTTATTTAATTATTTCTTTTTTTTATTAAGTTATAACTAGGTTAAAATAGAAACTAATTTGGAAAATCATTTCAAGTTCTTATTTTTTTTTATTTAAGTAATAAAAGTTAAGCCTCTTAGGCTCACTGGGTAAATAATAAGGTACCTGATTCAAGTGACTCTTCTGTACTCTCCTTCATGAGTATAAATAACTGATTGTCACTATCTATTGTAGGAGAGAAAATTATGGCGGACGTACAATTAAAAGTGTAGCTGAGAAGCTGAAAGAAAAAATTCCAGACTCCGAATCAAATGGATTCCAAATCAGTGTTGCTGAAGACCCCTTCTGTTGTGTGATTCTAACCCCGCTAATGTTAGGGGCGCATGATATGAAATTCTCAAGCGAAGTTGTGTTTGTAGACTCCAGTGCATCCTGCGATCAAGGTGGATCTTCCGTTACTTTCTTTTTTGGAGCGAGCAAAGTGAGTGGTGCGGTGGTGTTCCACTGGGGTGCATGATCCATAACTATCAGACTGAAGAAGTGTATACCTACTGCTTCCAAAAATTCAGAGATCTGTTGGGTGAAAAAGGATTTCACGGCCGGAGATATCCCATGACATTTATGACCGACGACAGTGCAGCTGAGAGAGCAGCATTGAGTAATGTTTCCAAACTCCAATACATTACTATGCACATTCCACGTATTACAAGCAACTTGGAGGTGGTTATGGGAATCCACAAATGGCATTGAAAAGGAAGATCGCCGGCCACTGATTCTGCAATTTCGTGATATTTTATACGCCAAAAATGAGATCGATTGTGAACTTTTCAAGAAAGCACTCTGCAATAGTCCCACAGCACTTAAGTATAAAAATTATCTGCAATATTTCAATCATTTGTGGGGAAGAAGATAAGAATGGTGTCATTGTTATAGAAATACAGTATATTATACGAAAAGCCATAATAAAAATAACATAGTTGAAGTGTCCATTCGAATCTTCAAGGATTTAGTTTTACATGGATGTAAAGCGTTTAATGCTGTTGCCCTAGTAGACTTTGTGTGTGCTTCGTTGGAACAATTTTATAAGCAGAAATTAATTGGTTTTGCCAATGGTAGAGGAACTAAACTAGATGTTTACTTCAAAAAGTTCTGTCATAAGGCTGCGTTGCTCAAAGTAACAAAAATATCAGAATTTGAATACAGAGTCAGCTCTTCTGTCGATGAAATGTTCTTGTATACTATCGATATTGACATTGAACAGTGTGATTGTCCAGAAGGAGCAAGTGGCAAATTTTGCAAACATTTATGTTCTGTGTACAACACTGGCGTGAATTTGATCAATGTACCTGTGTTATTATTCCAAGATCGGGTAGAATTGGCGACTTTGGCCTTGGGAAATACGATAGACAAAGCATTTATCATGAATATGGACAAAAACATAACGGCCACCAATAATATGGAGAAGGATTTTAAAGAGCCAATGATTAAACAAGATCCAGAAAACCAAATGAACGACAAGGATGATGTTCAAGGGAACTCTCAAGTCGAGAATATCATCAATGACAGTAGTGTGGAGCATATAGAAAACTACAAAATCGAGTTGAAAACATTCAAGAGAAATTTAGACCAGCTTTATAATTTTGCGGAATCACATCTATCGAAGCATATGTTCAAAAAACTATCAGAATTCAATCATAAAATTGATAACGTTGAAAACGAAGAATCATTTTATGATATTTGTTCTGCTGTGGGACATATCAAGACACCTAGACGCATAAAAGTTCAACCAACTTCGATAGCTCGACGATCAAACAGGGGTCTTCATGCAGGAGCAAGAGCTATACAAGCCGGTCGTCCATCTAGTTCTGAAGGTTTAAGATAGAAAAGATCCAGAAAAAAAAAATCTCTTGCAACCAACATCTTCTTGAATACCACAAATGCTTTAAGGCACGGAAATTAGGTTCTCACAGCAATACACTAAATGCTGCTGATCCACTAGAATATAAACGAAATACACAATTCATATAAATGTATACTTATAATACTAACCATCTTGACTTTCTGTAGCAACTTATTCTCAATAAATATTTTTGACATGGCTAATATTCTATTAATAATAATTCATGATTTTACCCGTGTTCGTATGGGCAACGGTGTGCTTAAGATCGCATAAACATGCGATTACAGCTACCTATCCGCATACATAAAAATAGGTAGCTGAAACCGCTTAGGACACGTAACACGTGAAGTCACGTTTCATTTCCTAAGCGAATTTGGCAATGAGTAGTCGTAGCAATATAGGAAACGGAAAAATGCGTCCGGGTCTGTTACCTACGTTCAGATCTTTCGTGAGCTGTGTGACGTTGCCAAAGATAAAAATTTGTATTTAATCCCTATCATTTTAAATAATTTAATGCAATTTCAAATCTGAAATTCAAATTTTCCACTGATCACAAAAATATAAATATTTTAGGTAGGTTTGGTTTTAACAATAGAACTACAAGTCCAAGAGTTTATGCTAGTGAAACTGTGCCTATTCTGTCTTGCAAGAAAAAGTTTCTGTCAGACGTGGCAACCTTGCTGACGTTAAAACGAATGTCTGGTTTACATTCAATTCCATTTCGAAGTGGAACTGTCAAATTTCCGCTTGGCAAACAGGAATCATATGGTACCAGCTAAATTGAATTTGATGTAATCGTGACTTTGAACAAAATACGATGTAGATGGTAGCATATGATTCTCGTTTGCCAAGTGGAAACTTGACAGTTCCAATTCGAGAACAGATTAAATGTAAACCTCACATAAAGCGAAAGCCAAGCCGAGCAGCCATTGTTGATTTCGTTTTTCGTTTTGGAGTTTGTGGTTTGTGTAGAGGTGTTTTTTGAGTTGTTGTGATTTTTTGTGAAGCTTTTTTCTGATTTAGTTTTTATGGCGGTTGCACTCAACTCAAACTGGAAAATTCCATTGGGTTATTTTTTAATCAAGAGTTTGGGTTCTGAGGAAAGGGCTAGCCTGACAAGAACTTGTCTGGAGCTGCTCTACGAAACAGGTGAAGAGTGTCATAGCATCACCTTTGATAGTGCTGCCACCAATATTTCAATGTGCCAGAAATAAGGGGCTATTTACAATGTAGAAAATATGAAACCTTGGTTTTTGCATCCTGTAACAAATGACAAAGTGTTTACTTTTTGGGATGCTTGCCATATGTTGAAACTGTGTCGTAACACATTGGGAGACAAGGAACTTCCCACAAATCCTAGAGGCAAGGATATTAAGTGAGGGGTCATAAAAGAGTTGAATGAAATTCAAAAACGAGAGGGATTGCATGCAGGTAACAAGCTCACTGATCGACATATAAACTTTCAAAATGAAAAAAGAAATGTTCGGTTGGCAGCTCAGACATTCAGTTTAAGCGTGTGTGATGGAATTTTATTCACAAACATCAAGGATGGATAATATGCTACTGCAGAATTCTGTACAAATTTGAACGATGCATTTGATATTTTGAATTCTAGAAATGTAATCGCAAAATATGTTTTTAAAGCACCCATTTCCTTGAAGAACTATGAACAATTCAAATATAAAATTGAGAATTTGATAAATTATATGTCTCAAATCAACGATCAATCAGGTGCAAGACAATTTGAAGCTGCGTATAAACGGCTGTTGGTACATCAGCAGATCTCAACCTCAGCAAATGCCAATTGCTCAACTTTGGATGCAACCACAATTCTTTTTGTGGGCAGCAATGCGTATTCACGAACATCAGATGTTGCATTCGAGCTAGACAACGAGACCACCGATGAGGATTGCTAAGAATTTTCCACAAATATTTTTCCATTTGTGGAAATTGTGGTTGCGTACATCGCTGGATTCGTTATGCGGAAAATTGTAAAAAAAATTACTTCACTACTACTAATCAAAAAAATAGCGGTAAATTGGTGATTCCCCATCCCGATGTTTTGTCTGTTTGTCTTAGATCAGAAAGAATCATAAGAATGTACAAAGAAGAACTTCACAAACAAATTGTTCTCGATTATTTGAAAGTTAAAGTTTTAGCGAACGCTTCAGATACATTTTCATCTGCAGAAATAGAAAAACATTTTTATAGCCAAGAAATATTGGATAACCAAAAAATACTAATTTTGAAAATGATTATAGATATTTATTTTAGGGTGAGAATATCTTATGAATGTAAATTGAAGGTGAAGAAAAGTTCTAGGGTGAGAGAAAAATTTACAAAATACATTTTGTTTAAAAATGAATAAAAATGTGTATGTGTCGTGTATGAATTAAAAAAAATACATGTGTATGTATTTTTTATTCAAGGTTTAATTTGTGTTACATGTCCATAATAATATGGGTATGGTTCTGATATTAGTATTAGGTATAATTATGTGTACCAAACTATTGATAACATCTTTTGTTCAATAATATTTGTGTATATTGTCACATAATAAATCAAATTTTGATGGGCATAGTATTATTTCTTTACGGCCTCCTTTTGTTCTTTCCCATAATTTTTATATACCATGTCTGCACAATAAAACAAAATATGATACAAAATTTAAAATCAGAAACATTTATTTAATCAGTGATAATAATTCTTCCTTAAGTGCACCACAATGTGCTACAGTTCACAATGAACCCAATAATTTTGATCTAGAGCCAATTATTATGTCACACAAGCTTGAGTTTTTTGAGTCAACTAACCAAAATCTGTTATTTTGTGCCCAAAGCCTGACGCACGTATCGATAGAAGGACTCGTAACAATATTGTCCAGCATTACACGTTATGTTCAAGCCACTGGTCTATATCGTTAAAATTATACAAAAAAAAAACGGAAATTAACACACTACTTAAAATCTTGAGTCTCGATCTATCTACATATTTATTCAATATGAAGCGACCACGAGGCGAATGAAAAATGAATCTTGATATTGATAAAGCCAACTGACGAAATCGAGATAAAAATGTGCACTCTCATCTAAAAACGGAATACATACCAGCAAAAAATTCAGGGTACGTAATACTTTTTTTTAATTTACAGTAGCACTGAAGCACATCTTGAAAATTATACTCAAGAACTTTTTCTCGTAACTTATTACAAGGAATCACATCCCTGATGTATCTCCGACTATAATTCGAACATCTTTTATATTATACTGTAAAAGTTGATTTATGCAAATATTGCATTTCAAAAAAGTTTTATTCACCTCAATACATAAACCAATCACCTACATTAGTAGATTTGAACATTGAATATGCATCATGTTGCGAAAAAATACGAACATTTCATCCTTAGATCATAATATGATTTTATCATAACCAAATATAATTTTTAAACCATTCAAATATTTTGCCAAAAAACTCGTTGTTGATTGGTCACCTTGAGCTACGTTCGAATATCTACATATTGACATATGAGATGTTCGGTCATGTAACAGACGATTTGCAAATAAGAACGTTTGTCACATGACCGAACATCTGATGTGGATATTCGAACGTAGCTTTGATCTCGGGCACAAGAGAGAGATGCCGTATAGAAGAGACCGTATCTTAAACAAAGACGGGTCAAAATAGAATGTCGTGGATATTTTGGGGCCATAGTCTGGTAGGTGTTGAGGCATCCACGTTAGTATATATGATCTAAGATGAAACAGGCCCCACGGGTCAAATAGTTCCAGTTACAATCGTGCTCGTGTTGCCAACACTGGGGGCAGGAATTCAAATGTCAACAGTCAGTCAACGTCAAACGCTAAACAGCTGAAACAAGTCAGATGTTTCAAGTCTAAACAAACCGGACGCGAGATTTCTATACCTAATAGACTTGTGAATAGCCGCTACGTGATTGGTACAGTCGTTAAATGAAAGCAGTCAGCTGATTGTGGATTGGCATGTGGTCGTGTTGTTAGTTGTTGTTGTTATTAATTTGTGAATTGAGAAGATAATATCCATTTATCATTCAATTTAATTTCATTCATTTTACTGACCAAAACCAATTTGTGTGTCGAGCAAGCTGATTATTATAAAGCTACAATATGGACCTCAGCTTCATATCAAACGAAGAACATAAAAAAATTGTAAGTAAATGCTTAAAAAATAGTTATTTAGGTACGTTACTAAGACGGTAAATGTCTTTCTAAATTACGAATCAAGATGTTTATTTCTAGACGAGTAGTTTAATGACATTTAATGGCTGTGTATCGTACATTATTTTATTTCATACTGTGGCAATTTTTTGTGATCGGTTTAAGAGGTTTATGTCAAGTTAATTAAAACCATGAGATAGTGCCAGCCAAACCATGCTACCAAAGCAATTTTACAGTACCTATGTATTTGATGAATTGTCATTTAGCGGTGTAATAAAGTAAGTTTTTTTTACAGTCTCTGATGATACATTATAGTACAGTATGAAAAAAAATATGTTTTCTGTTAGTAGCTATCTATTTAGGATTTAGCATGAAGGGTTTCAGTAATTTTTTACTTGTAGTTACTAACCATGTTACCTATGGATGATGGTTTTGAAGGTGTAGTTTTGAACACAGAGTCACTGGTGAAAGGCTTTTCTGTCACAATTCGATTAAATATTGATAGTAAACAAGAGGCCTTACGGTGGTTAGTTTGTTTCCAAAAAAAAGCAAACTTACATTTAGAGTAGAAAGGACTCACCCAGAAAATACTCAAAAAGTGGTTTTCAAGGTTTGTGGTTTTAGATATATGGGATGGAGCTATGATTGAACGTTCACGTTAACTCACCGTACTTTTTAGAATGGACAATTTGCACCTACCTTTTCAAATGACTTGAAATTTTATAAACAGTGTGTTCACGTATCGAGTTTTCGTAAGGTGTGTAGATTAAAAAAAAATCTGGGAATCCCTCCTGCATGGCCCGACACTAAGATGTAAAAAGAATCAATCAAATCAATTGGTACATAGGGTGTTTTTGGGTTTTGGTTTTGGGTTAGTTTTGGTTTCATAAAAAATGGTCAAGAGTAAAGTACCCTTGTTTAAAAAGATATCAAAAAAGTTATAAAAGGAAGTTGTTTGGAATAAAAAGTAATTGGCGAATACCAGTTTTGACATAAATTGGCCTATTTTGATTTTTTTGAGGACTTTGAAACTTTCTTCAATAACTTTTCTTGATAACTCTTGAAACAAAGGTACTTTACCCACAATTTTTATAAAATCGAGTCCCCAAAAAAATCAAAGTAGGCCAATTTGTATCAAAATTGGATTCGGCCATAACTTTCAATTCTAAATAAATTTTTTTATAACTTTTTTCGATATCCCTTTAAACAAAGGTACTTTACTCCTAGCCATTTTTTAAAAAATCGCCTCAAAACCACCCTGTATATGATTGATTTGATTCATTTTTCTCACATCTTAGTTTCTAACCATGCAGGAGCGATTCCCAGAAATCGATTTTTTTTTGTTATTTACACCGATGAGTTTTTTTTGTCGGGAATAATGGACTGTGTTTGATGAAAAACCTCTATTGTTCTTTCAGCGACGTTTCGACGTTTGGTTTACGTCTTTATCAAGCTATAATACAGCACAATGTCAAATTTGAAATATGTTTTTCAAAATATCCAAAAATAAACGAAATAAATGAAAAAGAAAACGCGAATTTTACTATATCACCAAAAACTGGGCGGATCTAAAACAATCCTCTCTCACTCTTTCTTTCTCATTACTGTCGAATAATGTATCTTCTGACGTAAGCATGAGTGATGGATGTTGATTGGTGCTCTTTGATAGGTGATTACTACATTAATGGAGGCCTTAGGTTGACTTTTTTTCAACATTAATGGCATCGATAAGTTCTTACTGATCCTCATATTTTCAAAAAATGTGCATATTGTTCATTGTAGCTAATGGAAATGTTACTAACAGCGTACCTATAGTGAACGGATACGTTAAGCTAACGTAAAAGTTCATTCATAGCCCTCATAACTGTGGTTTTTGTTTTATTAGTTGTCACGACACAAATTCAAGTATTAAGGTATTAGGTCATTTTTTGTATTACATGACATACAATTTTTACATGGGTATGGTACCTAATCATTAAACTCACCTGTGAAAGTGTAGGTCACCATACTCCATTCGCGAAAATTCAGCAGCTTTTGTAAAAAAAAAATAAATCCTCTTTTGAATTAGGAATACCAAACTTATTACAAACCTACATTGTGTCTCAGCCAAATTCGATATCAAATAGATGAAATTATAAAACCATACAAATAAACACAAGTATTTTTTTAGAAGGAATATCATTGTATCCATAATACGAAACCCAAGAGAAATTCAGTACCCCATGAAAAGCATTTAAAGTGCAATGCGAAGTTAACTGTTACTGTAAAGAACAAGGCGATGAGAAGGTACGACTTAAAAAGTTAAAAAATTAGATGAGGGTACCAATGCGAGTGTTTTTATTTTCTAGGAGCAAAGATGCCTTTCTCAAGAAATTCCCTTGTGAAGTTTCGCTACGCAACAACCATTGTCATCCAATTAATAGCTCTTCAGTTTTGAAGTTTAGACCTACTGATATAGAGCTTGAAAGCACCCCATCGACTGCTCTGAGCATTTTCAAAGATGAATTATTTGAAGAGAATGGAAACAAATACCATGAAGTTGTAGCTGATGGCAGCAAGTGTCCTACACAAAAGTGGGTATATGATTTATACTATCAAGTTTTCAAAAAGGAATATGGTGAACCAACTGGAGATGAAATGATTCAGTCAATGGAAAAGGCCATAAAACAATATAACGACAAATGTGGAAATGTATGTGCTGCAATTGAAATAAGTAACAATGTTGTAATTTCAATTTGCTCTCCGATTATGAAAAGAGTTCATACGTTGATACGTGCCTCTAGTGAAATAATGTTTGTAGATTCTTCTGGAAATATGGACAGACACAATACAAGATTGTTTTTGCTGTTATGCCCTTCCGCTGTAGGTGCATTACCATTAGGTATTATAATGACATATTCAGAATCTGAGGAGGCAATAACAAGTGGTATAAAGTTGCTACAACATATTTTTCCAGAAACGTCATTTTACGGGCAAAAATATCCAAGAATATTTGTTACAGATGATTGTGATGCTGAACGCAATAGTTTAAAGGAATGTTTTGAAGATGCATCTTTAATCTTATGTAAATTTCATGTCTTGCAATCAGTTATGAGATTTCTATGGAAAAGTGGTAATGGGGTCGATAAGAATAACAGAGTAGACATATTTCAATTATTCAGACATTGTTTGAATTGTGCAACAGAACACGAGTTCTTATCATCATTTGATCTACTTGTATCAAACACATTTGTTGCAAATAACAATAAACTGAAAAAATATTTCATAAACCTCAAAAGCAGAGCTTCAATATGGGCAATGTGTTACCGCTCTCATCTTTTGACTCGAGGTAATGAGACAAACAATTATTCTGAAGCATCATTTCGAATCTTGAAAGATAAAATACTACTTAGAAAAAAAGCGTTCAGCATAGTACAGCTTTTTGATTATTTGGTAACAAATTTTGAAGAATATTACATAAAAAAGATTACTGATATTATCAATGGTCGATGGGAAGGTTCAAAACAAAAAAACAAATATTATTTTAAAAAAGAAGCAATGTCAGGTTTAGAATGCACAAAATTGGAGGAAAATATTTACAATGTGAAATCCAAAAAAACCTACTATGTAGTAAATTCAGAGCTTGAAACCTGTACTTGTTTTGTTGGAAATAAAGGGGTGCCATGCAAGCATCAGTTGGCTGTAGTCAATAAATTTAATTTACATTATTCGCAACAGTTTCATCCAACCCTAACTAACAGTGATTTCAAAAATTTGATGCACAAATTAATTTATGGAGTTGATTGTGAAATTGAGGGGTGGTATTTGAATTTAGATGAAGATGAAAACAGAAATGCCGTACCTTATCCTAAACTTGGTATATCCTCAAAATCAGATGAGTTTCAGGTACAGCTGATGAGGCGACTGCAAAAATTATTGAGAAAGATACTGATGGCGTTCGTAAAGAGCTTGAAGGGTTTGTTAATTTACTAATGGACAAATATGAAAATAAATTTGATGAATACAACAGACCTATTTCTAAATTTTTGGAAAATATAAAATCATGCAAAACAGATTCTTCCCCTAAAGTGCATTACACACTTTTGGCAAATATAATGGTGAAGGAATGCCTACAATAAGACCGGGTAAAAATCTTCAAGGAGGTTATAATATGGGAGTACAACCTACTGCTATAATGCGCCGAAAAACTCGACTTGAAGGAAGAAATATAGTGCATAGTGGCAGGCCTCCCAAAAGACTACGGTTGTCAGATCATGCATACAGTAAAGTTAAAAAGAAAAAAAAAATCAATTTTGAACTTTCTGAGGTTGAAAATAAAGCTGCAGCTCCACACTCTTTGTCATATTGTGTTACTCATAATATATCTTTGGGAAAAACCCATTCAAAAAAATAATTGATTATTTTGATTATTATTTTTCGTACTGTTGTTATGTGAGCATACCAAGCTCCTCGTGTGGGAAATAGAACAACGCCGTAACACTATTTTTCTACGAGAGTGCGGGAAATGGCTCTTTCCACATTATTTTCTGTATGGAAAGGCATTTTTCCCACACCAGTGTGAGAAGAGTTTTCCCGAGTGTGGGAAGAGTTTTCCCGAGTGTGGGAAGAGATTCCCGAGTGTGGGAAGAGATTCCCGAGTGTGGGAAAAGTTCACTGTGACAACGAATTATTATATTGACGATTCAACCAGGTTACCGAATGGTTTCTATGACAACAAGTTTTCATGTGACGATCACTCGGACAACGAATAGATTATATTGTTGATTCACCCAGGTTACCGATGATTTCTATGGCCACACGCTTTTATTGACATTCGAATTTTACATTTTCGTCAAATTGTGTATTGTTTAAAATACGTAACAAAAATCAGAATGGAACACGATATTCCTCAAGAAATTTTGGATTGTGCTGACGCAGCTTCTTTAGAAACTTTGCCGAAGAAATCCTCAGCTAGATACCAACATGAATATTCCCTTTTTAACGATTGGTGCCACAAAAAAAACGTTTATACATGGGACAAAGAAGAGGTTTACCTAGCATATTTTGCAGAACTTATGAAGAAGTTGAAGCCGTCCACAATATGGTGCAGATATTCTATGTTGAAAACGATGATAAAGCTGAAGAGAAATGTGGACATCACCAAATTTTACAAGGTAATTGCCTTTATTAAACAAAAAAATACGGGCTGTACACCTAAGAAGTCTAGAACGTTGACCAAGGAAGATATTGCCAAATTTTTATCCGAAGCTCCGGACAACATATATTTGCTTTACAAAATGGTGGCCATATTTGGAATCGCTGGAGCTTGCCGACGCCAAGAGCTAACCAATTTATCCTTGGACAATATCGAAGACAAAACAGACATCTTGGTCGTCAAAATACCAGACACCAAGACACATGTAACACGAACATTTGTTGTTTCCGGTGGAACATACATGAAGTACTATAGACAATATATAGACCTGCGTCCATCAAATACTACCCATCAAAGGTTTTTCATAAATTATCAATATGGTAAATGTACAGTGCAATGCGTAGGAATAAATAAAATTGGGAAAATTCCTTCCGATATAGCCGCATTCCTTAAGCTTCCAAATCCTGAAGAGTTTACCGGACATTGCTTTCGGAGGTCCTCCGCAACTTTATTGGCCAATTCTTCTGGAACAGATATTATGGATCTAAAACGACACGGAGGTTGGAAATCTTCAACGGTTGCGGAAAGTTACATAGATGAATCAGTGGCACATAAATTGGAAATTGCTAAAAAAATTTCAACGGATAATGTTTCACAAAATAATACCATACATCAAATCGAGTCGACCACATGTCTGCAGCCGGCAGCTAAAGCTACTACTTCCAACGACACCATAAATGCTGCTGTGTCTGATGATGTACCATCTTGCTCAAACCGTTTGTTTGATTTAACTTCAATCTTAAATGTGCAACATATGAATAATTGTACTTTTAATATAAATTATCATAAGTAACATTTTTGATTGCATTTTTGAAATAAAATTGTTTTCAGTTTTCATAACGTAATCCATTTCCATTATAAATACTTATATGCTTTAATAAAATTTTCATTTTGACTTCTGTACACTCGCATTTTATTAAAAAAAAAAGTGACATCACTGTGATAACGAATAATTATATTGTTTATTCACCCAGGTTACCGATGGTTTTGTCAAATTGTGTATTATTGTTTCAAATAAATAACATACATTTCACATATAACAATGATAGTTATGTTTTCGCATAAGTAATCGCCTTCATATGAGCTCGTAGAAAAAATATAGTTCCTAACACTTGCGGGAAGAAATTATGACAATCACTATATTCTGACAACGAATAAGTTATACTGTTGATCTACCCAGGTTACCGATGGTTTAGTCAAGTTATTGTTTCAAATAAATAAATTTCACATTATAACATTAATCTGATATTCTTTTTTCAATAAGCTCGTAGAAAAAATATCGTTCCTAACACTTGTGGGAAGAAATTTCCAACACTCGAGTGCTACGCACTCTCGTGTCGGAAATTTCTCTTCCCACACTTGTTAGGAAAATAGCTATTTACTTGTAAGAAATGATAGTTTTGTTTTTCTCCTTATTTCACAACCTTTGTATAAGATAGATGTAGTTATTAGATCATTGGATGTAAGATGTAATCAAATGTTTTTCAAATAAATAATTGAAACGTATCGAATTGTATTATTTGATTTTTTTTAATCAATAATCATGCTTCTTTCTATCTTTCTCCGTACTCTCTATTTTGTCGTTTTTAACCTCATAATAGGTATTTTAAATATCTTATTAATATCGTGATAAGTAAAAATCAAGTTAAAATCAGCACTTTTTAAATCTTCTAATAGTATGTTGTACGTTGTTCAACATACGAGTATCACCCAAATGGAATAAATTCGATAATTAATAATTAATGAATGGGGACGTTTTCGAGAAAATGCTCGTACACATCGATTGAAATTTTTGGTTCTGTATTTTTTCAACGAAAACTTTTTATAGGTACAGGGAAACTCATATATAACAGTGACCAATGGCAACTTTCTTAATTCAATTAGAATACACAGTATACAGGGTGTCCGGTAAGTATATGGCATAATTTCGGGAGCGTATAGGGGAGGTCAAGATAACCCCAGTTTGTCATAAAACTTTTTTTTCTAAAGTGCCTTCTAACGGAGATATAGAGCCCTAAAGGGGTACCCATCGATTTATTTTTTTAGCTCGAACTTTTGATCCGGCTTATTGTATAGTTTGATGAAATTTTGGTATGTTGTGTAGGCCATAAAGACTCATAAAACTCATTTTTCATTAAAAGAGGTGTCGCTCTTCTTTTCAACATACTAAAATTTCATCAAATTATATAAGCCGGTTCAAAAATTAGAGCTGAAAAACTAAATCGATGGGTATGTATCTCCGTTAGGGAGCCGCTTTAGAGAAAAAAGTTTTATGACAAACTGGGGTTGTTTTGTCCTCCCCTATACGCTCCCGAAATTATGCCATATACTTACCGGACACCCTGTATATTATTCAATTTTTTGATTCTTTAAAATTTAATTATTTCATTAGAGAAATTTGCTAGATCACTCTCAAAAATTAATTAGTTCTTACTGAGTAATAATACTGTTCATTTTTTGATAATGTGAAAAATTAAAAAAATTACACGACCAAACACTGACAACTACTAACTGTCATGCAGTCGGAAGATTTTTAATATCTCCATACTCCATATCAGTAAAAACCACTGATCTACCAAAAAACACGCTGAAATAGAAATGGTTTTTGCTTACATTTCTCATTATCAAGACCTAAATGGAAAATGAATATTGATTGAATTCTAGCGAATTAATAATAAAAAATACATTTTTCAATAAATCTGAGAATACTGAATATTTCCGATATTTCCGAAACAGCTGAATAAAATAAAGTATATGCCTAGAATTCTAGGAAGAATCCAAAAATCGAATAATATACAGGGTGCGGTCGGTATTTAAAATAAGAAAGTTGGTATCAGCCACTATAACATGTCAAGCTCTGTATAAAATATTTTGCAGAAAAAAATACGCAACTGAAAATACCTCGGAAAATACCAATCGACGGGCGTTTTTCCGAATACGCCTCTATCAATTTTTTATCGAATTTATTTAATTTGGCTAATACACACTGTATTATTGTAAACCATATTCTGAGGATTCGCATGAAAGCTGCGATTTTTGAATCATAAGATTCAAACAGCCCGCGCCCGCTATCACCCTCATTGGCCAATCAGAAGTGGGGCCTTACACAAGTCTAGTAGGTATAGAAATCTCGCAAACCGGACACCAGTGATGCCAGGTCTAAGGAAATATCCATAGTTCTAGGGACAAATGACTATATACTTTTTTACTAGGGAAATAGGGAAAATCTAGGGATTTTTGAAACTTATCTTTATGAAAACATTGAAACATAATGATTGTTGACATTGTAATATGCCTTGTAGTTTTGTTGCACATTACACATCACAGATTGTGATTGATTGACCATTGACCTCAATCTCAACTGAATCGCGTGGTCAAGAGCAGTTTGCGATGGGACAGTCCGGAACACGGAACTCGGAACAACAAGAAAGCGCCTTTCGGGGAATCACATTTACGATACGTCATACGTCATACGTAATGCGCATATTTTGGAATTGGGCAATTTTTATTCAGTTCAGTTCGTATAGAATTAAAACTAGGTATTATTATTCCTATGTCTACCCATTATTTTATTATTTGGATGTGTTATAGGTACCCTACTTTTGTGTTTTCTATGAACAGTTTATGAAGCATTCACTTGAAAGTGTTGGTGATTCAATATAGGTGCTAATTATGGATGATGAGGATGAGAGGTAAGTCACGCAGCAATTTTTTTTTAAATCAACTGAGAATCACTTATTTCTAATCAGAAATCAACCGTCTGCTTCACAAAAGAGACATTCAACACCAATAAAAAAAAGAAAAGCTCGCCATGAACTAGGATCAAAAAAACAAAAAATATATGACCAAAAATTCAAAAATGAGTGGCTGGAAAATCCAGAATTTGCCAGCTGGCTTCAGAAGCATCCTAATAATAACGATTATCTATGTTTGTGCACAGTGTGTGATCCAAAACTAAGGTGTGGTAAATCAGAACTAAAAAAACACATAGCTACTGAAAAGCACAAGAAAATCCAGGCAAAAAAGAGGGGTACACTGCCTGCCGATCAGTTTTTTGTGAAAAAAACATTGCATTCTCGGGAAGTCTCTGAAGCTGAAATAAAACTATCTGCTTTCTTTGCGCATCACAATGTTGCATTCCAGGTTGTGGAAGTGGAACACCTTGTTCCAGTTTTAACAGACTGTTTTCCCGATTCCAACATACTAAAAGACGTTAAGTTAGGTCGCACGAAAGCCACACATATAATCAAAAATGTTATTTGCAAGATTTGGCTTCAATTCTTGAAACAACTTATTTTAGTATATTATTAGATGAAAGTACAGACATATCTGTAAAAAAGTTACTTTGTATAAATGTAAAGTTTGTGAATGATGCGGGAGTAGTATGTGATAGGTTGTTAGAAATAGTAACTATTGATGCCAAAAATGCGAAGGCAGAAGACTTATTTAATGAATTCAAAAACTGTTTAGAAAGCAAACAAATTCCACTGAGAAATGTTGTTGGTTATGCATCTGACAATGCCAGTATAATGATTGGTAAAAATAATTCCTTCTTAACTAGATTGCAAGCTGAAACTAATGCACTAGTTGTTCTACCGTGCATTTGTCACTCAGTTGCATTAGTAGCGAGTAATGCGTGTTCAAAACTACCTCGAACACCTGAAGAATTTGTCAGAAGCATAGCAAGTTATTTTTCATGTTCGTCAAAAAGAACTGCGGAACTTGCAGAGATGCAGTCGTTTTTTAATTTGGAACAAAAAAAAATGTTAAAATTATCGGCCACTAGATGGTTAAGTATGCAGCATGCTGTAAGTAGGATTCTGGAGAATTGAGACGTTTTATCTAGTTACTTTCATACCGTCAAAATGGAGGAAAATTCCAAAATTGTCAATACAATTTGTGACGAATGTAACAATAGTTATAAAGCTATTATATTTTTTCTCCAATATTTTTTGAACTTGGCGGTTTTTAAAGTGGTTTTAGAAGAAAAATGGATAACTCCATTCGAACGAGGAGCAAAAATTATACCGATCCTGAAAATTAGACCACGATTGACAATTTAATAGCCTAGGCATGCGGTTTTGCAGTTGTTTAAAATGATACATTCCTCAAGCTTTTAGCTAACATAGCCAATTTTAGGCAATTTTTGACATCATTCAAATTGCATATCTAGTATATCAAAAGATCAATCGTTGTGTAATTTTCAGGATAGATATAATTTTTGCCAATCTTTCGAATGGAGTTATCCATTTTTTTCTAAAACTACTTCGAAAAACCGGTAAGGATGGTTATTTTTTTCATTCAGGGGTCCAAAAGGCACAATGACTTTGAATAAAAAAATCCGAGCACCTAAACAGGTAAAGAGAATAGTATTCATTTATGTGACCAGATTTTTAATATCTATAGAAACTAATACATATTTTTACTAATTTTCATGCAATGCCATTACATTCTTATGAAATACCATAGACATTGCGGTTGATTGAGTGATTTGAAATTATATATTTCAAGGTGTTGAAGAAAACTGTGAAGCTGGGGTATCCTTCGAGTCACTATTTTTTGAAAACACAACTTTGGCTACTCCTGAAGAAGCAGGTCTTAAAATTATTGAGAAAGTTGCACCCCTGACTCAAATTACTCCTCGAGAACGTGAGTAATCACTGTACCTATATACCGTATTCAATACCGTATACAATTTCTTCCACCGCAAGATTTATATTCGAGGCCCTCTTGAATTTTCTCAAGTAGTCTTTTCAATATGTATGCTATAAATTATATTTGATTGATACAAAAGGTGATATGGTGAGGGCAGGTATAAAGTTTTCCATGATACTTCATAACGGATGTCCGCCGATGCTGCATCCGATTTCAGAACGGTATAAAAACTGAAAAACGGTTCAATGTCAATGTATTCATTGATCGTTTTTTTTTTTAATCATTCCACTGTTAGCCGGACTGAAATAGATCATTTAATGACAAGGACTGTCTTGATTGTATGGATATCAAACTGAAATAATGTAGAGGATCAAGCTTTTACCTCGATTCTAGATGTCAGCAGTTACGAAGCCAGCCTGATAGCCGGTACCTCCAAACGACGTTTACTTGAGACTCCAACGAAAAGAGGATTGAAACGCAAGCTATCAGGCTTGGGAACACGAAGCCATAAACGTAAGTGTAATTATTTTATTCAACATTTCATTGTTTTATTGGAATAATGAAGTCATACCTACAGGACAAAAATAATAAAAAAAATCTGGTCAGAGGGTAGAGGACTTGTAGATATCACAACATTCTTTTTCTGAAAGTCAGAACAATAATTAATATTTTTTCAAAGGTTATCATTCTTTTTTGCAGACGTCCGATCGACACACAATATATTGCGATCGATTCTCGTGACCAGACAGAAGCAGCTTCCACCGAAGGCTCGACATTTATATAAAACTGTAGTCACTTATGGGAATAAGCTTTCTGCTCTTAGAAACCGAGTCAAGTCCTATCAAGACAGACTGGATGTCGCAAAAAAAACTGCAGAGTCTGTGACTTTCAACAAAATTTTTCAAAAAGTGAACAAGCCGACATACAATTTTATCATGTCCCAAATAAACAGCCAGCCTAGAAAACCAAAAGGAAGGAGATTCACATCAGATGACAAGATCTTTGCACTATCATTGATGAAATCTAGTGGAAAAGGATACAGATTCTTATCAAAAATTTTCGCTCTTCCTTCTAGGAAGACGTTAACAAATTTATTGGCGAGAATTCCTTCAAGATCTGGAATAAATGAGTCCCTATTCCATAACTTGCAAAAATCTGTTGAAAAATTCACTGACGAACGAAAAAAATGTTGTGTGATAATGTTCGATGAGATGTCCCTTTCTTGTGAACTTCAATACAACAGAAAGAAAGATGTCATTGAAGGTATAGATACAACTGCTCAACCTCCTGGGATTGTAGACCATACGAATGTATTCCTAGTTCAGGGTGTGTTTTCAAGGTGGAAACAACCACTGTGTTTCACATTAAGTGACGGACCGATAAAATCAATGGCTTTGAAAGCCATGTTGAAAAGGGTTATCAAGAAATGCCAAAAAATAGGACTTCGTGTGATCGCTACGGTTTGCGACCAAGGAGGACCAAATCAAGCCTGCATAAACTTGCTTCTCAAAGACACTGAAGAGCTTTTTGAACAAGAGGGAAAAGAAAATGAGCATTTTGTATTTTTGATCAACAATGAAAAAATCATTCCCCTATATGATGTCCCGCACTTGTTTAAGGGCTTAAGAAATAACCTGTTGGAGAAAAATTTACACTTTGAATTGTGAGGCAAGAAAATGGTGGCAAAATGGGAGCATGTTGTAACATTATACAACTTGGATGCTTCTTTGGAAGATCAGCTCTGCTTCAAATTGACGGACAAACATGTGTTAAAGGACAGGATTAATAAGATAAAAGTGTCTTATTGCACTCAGGTGTTTAGTCATCAGGTTGGCTCCTTGATGAAGCAGATTGCTCTTTGGGGTATGTACATTATTGCATCCAAGTCATCAATAATATTTGACAAAATTTGTTTTTGAGAAATATTTAAAAACCATCAAAATGATTTTTTTTTCAGGTTTGCAAGGTTCAACGAATCTGGGACCAGAAGCTGTTGATACTGCAGATCTGTTTCTTTTCTTGGACAAACTGTTTGACAGATTGAATGTGAACTTCAAGACTGCGCCTTCAACTAAACCTCTGAAAGGTGGAGTGACTTCACAGAGCCCCCATGAAGAGTACTGGAGAGAGTCATTGAAGGTTCTCGAATCTATGACTTATTTTAATAAGGATGAGAGGAAATTCGTCAAGGTCCCGTCTATAAAGAACCTTATCAAAACTATCAAAGGATTTATCTACTTAAAGTCAGTTCTATTAGAAAAATGTAAATTCAAATTCATTCTAACCCGTTTTTTCGTTAAGATCCTCTGGAGAATTTTTTCAGTTACGTGAGAGCCCATGGTGTTAGGAACATTTCACCCGGTTCTTGACACTCTTCATTTAAAACGCTACTCGTGAATACATTTTTGACTTCCCACTCACCCTTTTCAAATTGTGAAAAAGAGGACACAAGTAAATTATTAGGCAACCTCAAGTCCTTTTTAACAACAAAAAATATTACAGCTGATGAAGACGCTAGTTTGCAAATCGCAAAGCCTGATGATTTTCAGTCAGAGTTCTCAGCAATACCTTTTCATAGAAAAACGAAAATCAACAAATGTACCACTACTTATTATGCAGGGTATGTGGCCAAAAAAATATCAAGAATAATTGAGAAAAAATTCAATAATTGTGAGGTTTGCAAAAAAAATCTCATGGCCTCTAGCGTCAGTACAAACGCTGACTTTATCGAAGCCCGGGAATACAGACCAAATTTGTTGTTGAGGCCAGGAAGTTGTCTAGTTCTTATTGTGAACCACGCTGTTCCACATCTATATTATTTAATTCCCAGGATGGCAAACAAAAAAAATATATCTCGTCTTTGAACGGATATTTTATTGAAAAAAACTGATTTTCGTTCACATAACTGTGGAAAACATTATTTAACATTATATATATGTGACTTCCTTGTTAAGTGTTGTCTATATTTTTGGTGTAGAAAAATTAATAAAATAGCAAACGGAAGGGATCTAAAATTTTACAGATTTATCAATAATTCTAAGAATATCAAATTATTTGATCCAATAAAAATAATCGCGATGAAGAAATGGGAAAACAGAAGAAAACGTGAAAGAGCTATGAGGAAATTAGAGTAAACAGGTATAAAAATCTGCAATTTCAGAATTCAAGCTCAAAATTTTATCCAAGAGCTTACCTACATAACATACTGCAGGGTTTAAATGTAAAAACAATCATATTTTTTAGTACTTTTTTTCACATTGATTTTAGAATATGATACCTGAAGGTCTTTTATGTGAAAAAGTACTCTAAGTTCATATCGATAAATCTAATAGTAGTTTTCGAGAAAATCGCAATTTTTACATCGATTCATCCACAGCCTAAATATTGTTTTCCGCTTCGAAAATGTTTTCTAAACCACTCATCCTGAAAGATTGAAATTTGGTACTTGCATAAACTTTTGAAGCCTAATTTATCTGATAGATGGCTCCACCGTATGCAATAAAACAGATTTCTACACGCTTTTAAAAAAAAATGGCAAAAGTACGAGGACTACCCGTTGTAGGGCGCTAGTGAATTTCATTTTGTGGCGGTATCGTGCGTGCTCCGATGCCTTTTGCTGTAGTCAACTTTGCCAGAAGGAAGAGGACTACGAACGACAAAAGGAAGAGGACTACGATTGACAGTTGACTGACAGCAGACGGATGACGTGATGATGGGAAAAACACAACGACAACTGACACTTGTCGTTAGTGTGCATCATTGAACTCCATACTACGTACCTGGAAAGGACCCGGTCATTGTCTTTAACGACTCGTAAAGTGTGTCATTTATCTCCATGTATAGGCCAATGGGTTAGAAAGAGACAGGTATCCGTAACTATCGCTATCTCTCTCTATTTTCCATGCGTATAGGCCAATGAGTTAGAAAGAGAGAGGGATACGTAACAATCGCTATCTCTACTTGATTCACTCTCAATAATGAGCGGGTCCGTGCCAGATAGGTAGTATGGAGTTCAATGGTGTGCGTAAGTTGGCGCCCAATTCATCGATCCATGTCGTCCGTGCGAGTTTATTGAATTACTATTACCGTTATTGGCAGTATTGGCTGATATTAGACAGTTTTCGTTGCTCAAAAAATGCAGCTCCGACTAACGCTAATTGACAACTTTGACGTTTGGATGTCATTTATCGTATATCGATACCGATAAATGCCAGTTGTTACCGGACGATAGTCATAGCGGTTAACGTAGCGAAACGCATGCGCAGTGGAAGAGAATATGTTATTTGACATTTGATTGTCAATGTTTTCAGGTTTTGATTTCATTGTTTTTGTTTATACTTTCGCTGGATTCAAGACCAAGACAATTTACGCAATGAATCCAAATCAAGAAGCGGCAAGTTTTTCAAAAACAATCAGGCGAAACAGAGTTTGGTTTACCGATGATGAACAGATCTTACTCACTGAAATACTGGCAAATAATCCATATGGGCATGGGGATGTATCTACAGTGTGTCCAGAATAAAATGATGTTTATGGCACTATATGGGAATATTGGAAACTTTAAAAGATACGACGTTGCGTAAATGGAAGAAAAGCAGCGTATTTGTATGCCCAAAAATATTCCACCTTTGTTTTATTTTAAATCGATACCGTAATGTGGATACAGGGTGAAAAAGGAAAAGGCAAATTTTGAAGAAACCACACAATTTTGCTTATTATAAATGCTAGAACTTTCAAATTTTCAGGATATGGTTAAGAGGATACGACAATTCTAAAAACGACGTCAAAAAAATTTTAGGCCCACTATGTTGCGTCCAGCCAAAGTCAAGTCTGTTTTTTTTTATGAAAGTCATATTTTTGAAAATCATTTTCAATGCGGATTTTGAAAATGAAAAAATTCAATATGTCCCACATAAGAAAAACGACAGTTGACCTCGGCCGGAAGCAACATAGTGGGCCTACAATTTTTTCGACACAATTTTCAAAATCACCGTATCTTCTTACCCAGATCCAGAAATTTTCAATACCTCATCTTTTATAATAACCGAAATATTGTGCTATTTAAAAAATGGCCATTTTTCTTTTTCACCCTGTATCTCCATTACGGTATCGAATCAAAACAAACCAAAGTGAGATTATTCTTGGGCACGCAAATACGCAACTTTTCTTCCATTTAACCGATACTGTATCTCCTGTAGTTTCCGATATCCCCACGTACATCATTTTATTCTGGACACACTGTATATAGAGTGTGATTGTTTCCAATATTTTTGAGGTCACTAGTAAAAAGGTTTCTCTGAGGGGAGTTAAGAACATATTACATATGTATTGAAAAAGTTTGAGGAAAAAGAAAAGGGCAACGATTTCCGGAAAGTGTCAGATGATGTAAATGTCTTGGATGACGTTGTTGTTCAATACTTATAATAAAATGGCATCTTCAAAATAAGCATCTGATTCGTCACTGGAGTCCAATAATACCATAATATCATCAATCATTTTGAAAAAATAACACATACACATAATCAAAACAAGACTGCGATGTCATTTGTCATTGACTTTGGTTAGGGTTGAGGTTAAACGTAACGCTGAGCGGATTTGTTTCTTGCATTCACCGAAAACTATATTTTTATCTGTCAAATAGCGATTATCGCTACGACTTTCGTAACCGCAACCGGTGAAATTTCCAGGAGCAACGAAAACTGTCTATTATTAAGAATACATTGTGAATCCGTCGTTGTGTGTTTTATTGTTTGACTTAGTTAGCCCTAGTAGCTACAACTGGTGACCCCGTACACGTGTGTGGACCTGAGTGTGTTCGACGTGTTTTTTTCGCGAATTTCTCGATTCGTGCAAATAACAACGTGAGTTCACAATGCAAAGTGATCATAACGAGGCAGAAGGTGCCAATAGGCCTGGGCAAGTTCCTCCAACTGCCCCAATTACCAGTGCAGCAACACAGATATCATCAGAATCTGCGCAGTCAACGCAACCATCAGTAAGTTTCCCTCAATTCTCAGCAACTTACAGTGGAGGTGGTATGATGTTCAATCCCAATTTGCCTTTTACCTCGGCAAACCACACTTTGAGTTATGATCCGCTAGCTCCGCAAGCCGCCTCAGCCCCGTCAATAGCCAATAGCCCCTTTGCTCCGCCATACAACCCAATATTGCTGAATCAGCCACAGACCTATGCTGTGGACGTAGTCTACAACTCTAATTTGCCTCCATTTTGGCGCTAGCACCCAGACCTGTGGTTCCTGCAGATCGAGTCTATATTCCAGGCTCACAGAATCCAGTCAGACAGCACCAAGTATTTCCAACTCATCAAATCACTGGATCCGGACACCATCAAGGAAGTGGCTGATATTTTGAAGGCCCCACCAACTCAAGATAAGTACCTCAACCTCAAGACTAATTTGATTAATCGTCTCACCGCCTCGGAAGATGCTCAGATGCATAAATTGCTCACTGATCTTGAATTGGGTGACCGAAAGCCTTCGCAGCTTTTACGAGAGATGCTAGCCTTGGCTGGAAATCGAGCTACCGAAGACGTCATCCGCATCAGATGGCTAGCACTTCTCCCTGTCAGCATCCAATACCTGCTCAAGATTTTCAAGGCAAACTCACTCAATGAGTTGGCGTCAGCAGCAGATGAGCTGATGACCAATGTCCCAGGTGGCACTGTCATGGCAGTCAACCAGAGTCACCGTCAGCACGATGTCAGCCCTGCAGTCGCTGCCGAGCTGAGTGAGATCAAAAAAGCTATCATGGACCTCACTCTTCAACAGAAAGAGCTCACAAGCGCCATCCGGCAGAATCTTTCTGCCTCTGGTCAGACGAACCGCCAATCGCGAGATCGTCATCGCTCTTTCACGCCTGACCCTCAGGGAGTATGTCGATACCACCGTAAATTCGGTGCCCGCGTGCCGAAGTGTGTGCAGCCTTCCTTCCAAAGAGATTCGCCTGTTTGCCTCTGACACAACGACAGGTATGAAATTTCTCATCGACAGTGGTTCTGTCCTTTCTCTGGTCCCATGCAGCAAGTCTCAGCGCAAACTTCAGCCTGCTTCTCTCACACTGTATGCAGCTAATGGAACAGTGATCAAAACCTACGGCCAACACTTGCTCGAGCTCAACTTCGGCCTGCGCCGACCTATCAAGTGGGCATTAAATCAGCAAGCAGACGCTAAATCAGCAATCATAGGTGCCGCCTTACTCTCGCATCATGGACTGCTCCCCGATCTAAAGCACAAGCGCCTTCTGGACTTGATCACCTCACTGTCATATCCTGCCAGGTTAGGTGAAGCTGAATTACACTCTGTTTCAATAGTCAATGTTTCAGAGCATGCACCCGCTGTACTCAGCCAACCATTTGGTGAGTTATTGGAGGAGTTTATTGACATTACTCGTCCAAGATCAGTTCCATCAATCGACGTCCCCATGGGCACTTATTAATCACCACTGGGCCGCCAGTCAATGAGCGTCCACGTCGCCTCAACGCAGAAAAACTAAAGATTGCCAAGGAGGACTTTGATCTCCTTCTTCAACATGTTCCTCCAGCAGTCCGTGGGCTAGCCCTCGGCATATGGTGTCAAAAAAGCAAGGTGGGTGGCGTTCCACAGGTGATTTTAGGAGGCTGAACTCACAGACAGTACCAGACCGGTATCCAACACCGTTGCCAGAGGACATATTCCAGCGTCTCCACGGGAAAAGCGTATTCACCGTCATTGACCTGGTTCGAGCGTATCAACAGATACCTGTGGCACCGGAGGACATCCCCAAAACAGCAGTAACTACCCCCTTTATACTTTTCGAATTTCTTGGTATGCCTCCTGGCTTGCGCAATGCCTCGCAGACCTTTCAACGCCATATGGACAACCTTCTTCGTGGCATTGACTTCGCAGCGTGCTACATCGATGACTTGATTGTTTTTTATGACTCTCCTGAGCAACACCTTGAACATGTGAGGCATATCTTCAAAGTTCTTTGAGAGAACAGACTAACAATCAACCTCGGCAAGTGTCAGATCCACAAACCGGAAGTGATCTACCTACGCTACTCCGTCAACCAACATGGCTACGAACCACCATCAGACAAGATCCAAGCCATTGCTTCCCACCCCAAACCAAAGACATTTTCGGATCTACGTACGTTCTTGGGAATGCTTAATTATTATCGACGTTGTATTCCCAGAGCTGCTGAACTTCAAGGCCCTCTCAATGCATTCATGAAGGATGCAAAGAAGAAGGACAAACGCCCCATCCCTTGGACACCCGATGCTGACAAGGCCTACCAAGACTGTGTAGCAAGCATCGTCAAGGCAACTTGCACCAGCTTCATCTCGCCCACTCCAAGCCTAGCCCTCGTTACTGACGCATCAGACTTCGCCATCGGAGCAGCACTTGAGCAACTGGTTGATGATTGTTGGAAGCCCATCGGATTTTTCTCACGTGAGCTTAGCCCAACAGAAACACGCTACAGCACTTATGACCGTGAGCTGCTAGCGATCTTTGCTGCCATCAAGTTTTTCCGGCATCAGCTTGAAGGTCGTCAGTTTATAATCAAAACTGATCACCGTCTATTGGTCTACGCCTTCGCCCAACGTGCAGAAAAAGCTTCGCCGAGACAGCTTCATCAGCTGGACTTCATATCTCAGTTCAGCACTGAAATCGTCCACGTGAAGGGAGAAGACAACGCCGTTGCAGATGCATTGTCTCGAATCAATGTTGTCTCCATGCCAGCCATACTGTCACCCAAGGCCATTGAGGACGCCCAATTGGAGGACCAGAGTGAACCCGAAGGCCCTTCCTCGCTCAATCTGCAACATGTCGTGATTGATGGTGCCAACATCCTTTGCGACGTCTCTGCTGAGCGTGTGAGACCCTACATCCCAGCAAGTCTTCGACGTAAAGCCTTTGACGTAGTCCATGGTTTAGCGCATCCCAGTGGCAGGACCACTACCCGCGCGTTGCGTGAGAAGTTTGTCTGGCCCGGCATCAGAAAGGATGCACTTCAGTGGTCCCGCCAATGCATCCAGTGCCAAAAGTCCAAGATCCGACGGCACAACCGACTGGCACCACAGCACATCACTGTGCCTGACAATAGATTTGAGCACATCCACCTAGATCTCATCATTCTACCTATAGTTAACAAATTCTGTTATTGTCTGACTATAATCGACAGGTTCTCCAGATGGCCTGTGGCAATACCTCTTCAAGACATGGAGGCAAGCACGGTCTCCTCCACCCTCTACGCCCATTGGATCTGCCACTACGGTACGCCACTCTCCATCACGACTGACCAGGGGACTCAATTTGAGTCGACACTTTTCTCTGCCCTCGCACGTCTGGTTGGCGCACGCGTGGTCCACACGACACCCTACCACCCGCAATCCAATGGCATTGTGGAGCGTTTCCACAGGACATTGAAAGCAGCCCTCATGTGTCAAGAACCAACGCCATGGACTGAAGTGCTTCCGACCGTTCTACTGGGTCTGCGCACCTGCCTGAAGGAAGACCTCAACGCTTCGCCGGCAGAGTTCCTCTACGGGACAACCCTTCGCATACCTTTTTCACCTCCGAATCTGTAACGGCTGACCCGCAGACCTTCCTGGAGACCTATCGAGAGCACATCAGAAAGGTCCGCCCCACACCGACTGCCCACCACATCAATTCCCGGTGTTTTATCCTCAAGGACCTCGCAACATGCAGCCATGTGTTCCGCCGAGTAGACTCCGTGCGCCGCCCCCTCGAACCCCCATACACAGGAACGCACGAAGTCATCAGACGCATCAATGACAGAGTGTATTGTATAAAAATCAACGGCGTTGAGAAGATCATCTCTGTAGATGCATTGAAGCTAGCCTATACCCTGAAACCGGATGCTACTATTTCGACCCTGGAGAACAGCCCAGCTTCGTCCTTCACCATGGACCGCCCGCTCCGTACCTACGAGAGAAAGAATAAGGTATCGTTCCTTCCACCAGTGGTGTCGTCACTGGAAGGGGAGTAGCTGTGGCGGTATCGTACGTGCTCCGATGCCTTTTGCTGTAGTCAACTTTGCCAGAAGGAAGACTACGAACGACAGAAGGAAGAGGACTACGATTGACAGTTGACTGACAGCAGACGGATGACGTGATGATGGGAAAAACACAACGACAACTGACACTTGTCGTGAGTGTGCATGAGTTGGCGCCCAATTCATCGATCCATGCCGTCCGTACGAGTTTATTAGATTACTATTACCAGAGCCGTCTATATTGTGATACAAGCCATGAAGTAATGACAAGTCATGACGTGCAACGTCGCAATTTTGACCACCGTTGACGTTTAAACGGTGGTCGAAATTTTACATTGATTGAAGGTGCTTTCTTTAGGTGAGTTAAAGTTTCGCACCGAGCGCGAAATTGTCCATTTAAGCGCGTACAATTCTTGGCGCTCCGAGTATTCATAGCGAATACTCGACTTCACCTTTTGAAAATCAAGGTATTTTACGATTACGAGTTACAAAAAATGTTAAATAAAACAGTAACTTGAAAGAATAACTTATATATTATCGCAACAGGTATGATATGTTTATCAAATTATAACATAAGATTTAACATAAAACATATCCTAACCTAACAACAGTTTTATGATTTTTTGGGAAAAAATATTGATTCTAAACAATAAAACATCAAAACCGCCAGATAGGTAGATGGTTACAGATTTTGAAATGTGATTTCCTCAGTTTCTGGAGGACAGGAGTTGATAATTACTATTATCAAAACAGATAAACCAAAAAGCACCATCTCCGTCACGCACCAAAATGTTTCTCCGAAGTCCTAAACGAAACAGCACTCGTTTTCTATGATTTTTCCACATAACATAGAAGCTGGTGCATATGTATGAGGAATTCAGGATGAGGCATTAATTCATCCATTTTCCCTATTTAAGTATGTATTTTTTTATCTTTTTTTCTACCCACCCGCGCACCTACCTTAATCTTTAATTTTTAGAACGCAGAAACCACATTTTTTCTCTGAGCTGCTTTCTCATTCTCACATTCTCAAAATACAATTTCCAGTTGAATGATGGGAATCATAGACGAAAATAAAAAAATTGGAATGTTTTGTGGTTGAATGAAAGGCATAGGTTACATTCAATTTCATTTCGAAATAGAACTGTCAAACTTCCGCTTGGCTTGGAATCATATGCTACCATCTACACATGATTCCCGTAGCATATGATTCCCGTTCATAACTCACCTAAAGAAAGCACCTTCAATCAATGCAAAATTTCGACCACCGTTCAACGTCAACGGTGGTCCAAAATTGCGACGTTGCAATTGTTGACTTCATGGCTTGTATTACAATATAGACGGCTCTGCTATTACCGTTATTGGCAGTATTGGCTGATATTATTAAGAATACATTTTGAATCCGTCGTTGTGTGTTTTATTGTTTGACTTAGTTAGCCCTAGTAGCTACAATTTCAAACAATTGCATGGGAGTTTCCTATATATTTTGAGTGATATGTGAATTAGAGCAGATCGACCTTGGCTTAGAGTGTAATAAATTTATTTTGGATTTACCGGAAGACATTCAGCTCTCAATCCGAAAGCCTTGTCTTGAATTTCTGATATCTACAGCAATAGAAATGCAAAATAGATTTCCGCTTAGAGATGCATTTTTTGATGCTTTAGTATTTCTAAATCCCGGAATAGCATTAAGTGTTAATAAGCCACCTGAACTGATATCGCTTCAAGTGGTTTGGAATAAATTTAATTTGATCAGCGGCATCGATGGAAACAATATTGATCGAGAATGGAAAAATATTGCCATTAATTTTTCAGATGATGCCGAAAGGGATATTTTGTTAAAATTAAGTGTAGAAGAATTTTGGTCTAGGTTAGGTCAAATGAGAAACTTTGATGATGATCTGGAATATTCTGATATTGTAAAGTTAGCCAAATTATATATGATTCTGCCCCACAGTAACGCCGAAATCGAAAGAGTGTATTTGGTAGTTGCAGATGTCAAGACAAAAAAAAAGAACAAAATTGGTAGCGAAGTTCTCAATGCTGTTTCTGTTATCAGGTTTTCATCAAAAAATTGTTGTCAAGGATTTACTGTTACGGATGATCACGTGAAATTAATGTCATCGAAGAATTTGTATGCTCCCCATACGTAAAGTTCTGTTCTCAAATAAAGTATTACTTCAAATTTTATGTGTCTATCATTGTTTAATTTTAGACTGATTAGTCTAGGGAATTCTAGGGAAAAAAATCAAAAAGTCTATAATCACGGGATAGATGCCGCACCAGGAGAGATGCCGCATCTTCGGCATTGCACATTATTATCTGTCACGAAGCGCAGACTCCATCTTTTAGGAAAGCATTTGATCACCCAAGCCACCTAGTTCAGTTTTGGCATAGAATCCGGCGAGTGCGTTTCGATTAAGACCAAATCAAACATCGACAAGCGGAGCCGCCATCTTAGAAATGTCCAAACAAGATTTTCAACGTCGTGTTATTATAAAAGGTAATAGTTTTTCTCTTCATTTCTGTGAATGATTGGTTGAGATATAATCTGACATTCGATATTTTCATAAATACGCGTACTTTAGCCCTTCAATAACATCAAAATCGACCGCGGCATCTCTCCCTCAAAAAAGGGATAGACGCCGCATACCCATGTGGGGAGAGATGCCGCAGGTTCGGCGTCTGTCCCGCACTATTTTATGGTGATGAATACCTTAGTAATACGCTTTGAAGTGATGATTTATTCGAATTCTCTACGTTGTAG
The DNA here is from genome assembly GCA_958502075.1 of Orchestes rusci. Lineage (NCBI taxonomy): Eukaryota > Metazoa > Arthropoda > Insecta > Coleoptera > Curculionidae > Orchestes > Orchestes rusci. The sequence goes on from OY293310.1 coordinate 8,013,733, forward strand.
TTGATTCAAAGAAATGTCGCCCCGTAAATATACTCGAAAATCTGTCACACGACCAAGAGCCCAATGGACCGAGGGAGCCTTAACTGAAGCTATTGAAAAAATTAAAAGGCAAGAGATCAGCAAAAGAGAAGCAGAAAGGAGATATGGCATTCCTGTTCGTACCCTGATGCGGCGAATAGTGAGTGGTAATACCAAGGTTGGACGATTAGGCCCAGAAGGTGAAAACCCTTTCCGCACTGATTTTTTTTCATACATTTCTGTCCTGCAGGTGTTTTTGGATTCCAAAATGAAAAACGTTTGGTGAAACACAGCCAGAAATTATCAAGCTGCGGATTTGCGCCATCCAGATTACAAGTCAGAAAAATGGCATTTGATTTTGCTGAAAAACTTGGGCTCAAACACAGGTTTTGTAGGAAAACGGAGGCTGCCGGCTTTGATTTTCTGAGATCGTTTTTGGAACGAGATCCGGAACTCTCTATAAGACAAGCCGAAGGTCTTTGCCTAGCTAGAGCCCGGGGAATGAAAAAAGAAATTCTTCAATATTTTGGACCGAGTTCTCAGCAAAAATGATTTGGCCAATAAACCTTACCATATCTACAATATGGACGAGTCCGGGCTACAACTAAATAATGACCCTGGTAAAGTTATTACCAAGCGAGGAGCAAAAGATGTCCATGTACTGACTGCAAAAGAGAGAAGCGAAAATGTTACTGTTATAGGATGCTGCAGTGCTGATGGTAAATTCATTCTAGCTGTAATGATCCTAAAGGGTGTCAATAAAAAAGCGGAATTCGGAGATGGTCTTCCTCCAGGATCTGATGTTTACATGAATAAAAAGTCATCATACATCTCAACAGAGCTGTTTGTGAAATGGTTGAAATGCCAGTTCATTCCTAATAAACCACCAGGAAAAGTGCTTTTAATTTTGGATGGATATAAGTAGGAAGTCAATACGGTTTCTAATCCACTTTTAGTATCATTTTGTATCCCCCCACCACCACTTTGTATCCCCCCACCACTTTTGTATCCTCCCACTCTTTCCCACTCTGGGTGGGTAGTACATAAGTTGTCGTTTATACATTGTCCAGTTCAGTTCAGATTGATCTTGCTGAATATTAAAAAAAATTGTTTAAACAATGATAGAAACAGAGTGGGTGTTTTAATAAACCAAATATTTTTTGAATAAATCCAAAAGCAAATGGGTTAGTGTTGGGTTTTCCCTGGAAAGACGATATGAGCCAGTCATCAAGTTAGGTGGATCGAGGAAAGGTGGTGTGATATTCAGCGAAGTGCAATAAGTTGTTGTTTATAAGTGAAGTGAAAATTGTTCACATTGGTGGATTTAATTGTAATTCCTAGTTCAAAGAAGGAGAGTGTTTTTAAAGTGTTCATCATTATGAATAATAATTGTTGTCCATCTGTGAATGTGATTTTGACACACATGTTTGGGGAAAAAGGATTTGTTGACTTCACTGAAGAAGAATTAATCCAGATACCGTTGGAATATCTCATACAAACGATTGATCCGTATGAACTGTTGGAGATTTGGGGAAAACTACCAAATTCCTACAAGTCTAATTTCCATTTACGAATCAAGCTACCATGTTTTATGCATTGTAATAGACCTGAATGGAGAACACACATGGATGGTCCACCACCATCACAAAAACATTGTTCTTTTTGTAAACTAATTTTAAACTGAATGTATTATTAATGTTAACTAATAAAAACTAATTTTACTTCTACTTATATCATACTCACAAAGAATATACTTCAATATTTCCACCCTAGTTCCCTTTTGGTTTCAGTTAATAAATGTTTAAATAAATAGTATTTATATTTGTGTGTTGAAGATTGTATTAATAAATATTTCATATTTTTATGGTTGAACAACCCCCACTCCTAAAGAATTTGATATTTAATCCCTCGGAATCAAGCTAGCTCCATCATTTCAAATCAAAATGCAGACTTATAAACATGAGTTGATTTCTGCAGTAGAAAAGCTAGCTCAAGAGTTTAGAGAAAGACAGTACGATGCAGACCATGAATCAGTGTATGGAATGGAAAAATTTCATACTGAACCAGAGTGCAAGGAGATTTCCGAACGATACCAAAAAGCTGCCCAGGCTTGTGACTTGTATGTGTATACATTAGATCTTCAATTTTTCCTGGAGACTATGAAAGAAATGAAGTTTGTTTGGAAGATCTTGAAAAATTTATACCTGTAAATATTTATAAAAAAAGTGTTTCAAATAAAATAAAAAATTTAATTAAAAATGTGTTTTATTCAGTCATTAAACATGTTTTATACAAATTATAAACATCAGTAAGTGCACACATTGCGGGTGATGATGAATGGTACAAACAATGTGGTTTTTCTAACGATAAGGCTGGATTGTCATCAAGTTCGATAACTGGCTTCGATGAATATTTTTTAATGTATTGCGCCTTTTCTTTTCCTTTCACGTACACATGATCCACGTTTTTGGTTATATTTTTAACAATGTCGGAAAACTTATGTATTGGAGTGAATCCTTCATTCCATGAAATGCAATGGTGATTTTTCATCAACCAATTTGCTTGTTTATGCAGTTCAGGAGGTAAGTATTCCATAGGAAAAGGAGTTCCAAATACATAATGACATATTTCTTCTCCATCATAGGCAGCCAGTTCTTTAGGAATAAATTTTTTGTTTTCAATCATAAATCCTTGTACATCCAAAACGAGTAGTTTCATATTTTCAATTGTGAGAATTTCACCATCATCTGGTTTTTGTCACTATAATCTTGAATTTGTTTTTTCAATTCCTCCAATCTCTTTAAATGGTTAGATAAGCGAAGCTTCAATTCTGAATAAGGCTGGGAATCGAATACGAATAATTCGAATATTCGAATATTCGAGTATTCGAATTCGAATTTTTCCATGGAGACATTATTCGAATATTCGAATATTCGAACATTCGAATATTTGATTATTCGAATATTCGAACATTCGAATATTCAAATTTTCGAATATTCGAATATTCAAATGTTCGAATATTCAAATGTTCGAATATTCAAATATTCGAACATTCAAATATTCGAATATTCGAATTTTTGGATATCCAAATATTTTTGATATTCGAACTTTTGAATATCCGAATACTTTCAATATTCGAATATTCGAATTTTTGATTATTCGAATACGTATTTCCGATATCTGAATAAGTATTCGAATTTTTGAATAAGTATCCGAATATTTTTAATATTCGAATAAGGACATAGGTAGTTAGGTAACTTTTCGAAGTTTCTAAGCACTCGTGTATCTAAACTAAATTCAAAAAATGGCTAAACAATGCATAATTTTTAATTGCGCTATATAGTGAAGTGATTCAGTTACACTTATGAGTGGAAACAGTGGATACGTTACGTGAACTCTTCTATTACCCGGTTCTCCAACGTCTCAATGTGAATGCGACATGCGTCAGCTGTCAGCTGGCGAGTGGCGAGTATGGAGATTGGAGACGGCAGTAAAATAGCCTAGTTTACAATGTTTACATCGATAACTCGTTTAGTTCGGTCCGATAGGACCAAGCGGGTGGGGATAGTACGGTAGGACCAATGCTTGCTTTCTGCCCGTTTACACCGTCTTGCAACTTGTACGTTATTTGACTTTAAATAATCAACTTCGAATATTCAAAAGGTAGAATCTTCGAATAGAATTATCGAGTATTTCAATAATTCGAATATTCGATTATTCGAATAGAATTATCGAATATTCAAGTAATTTGATTATTCGAATATTCGAATAATCGATTATTCGAATTATTCGAATATTTGATAATTTTTTGAACGAATATTCGAATACAAAGATCTGGCAAATTTCCCAGCCTTAATTCTGAAGACATACTGAACATCATTTAGAGAAATAAATGGTTTATATAATCATTTGAGAACATGCGTATTACAATTGCTTGACTATTTTTGTTAAAGGATTATAGCTAAATAATTTATCATGTAAAATCAAACAATATACTGATGTATCCTTTTTTGTATTATTATTTGTCTCGAATTCAACTCTCAAAACAACAGTGCCTGTTTGAAGTGTTTCTTTCTGATGGGAACAATCAATATGTGTGATTGGACATTTGTTTTTAAAGTCCAAGGTATTTCCTGTTATTGCTATAGTGGTAGTCATTTTTTTAGTAGTTTTTTTTTATAAATTTTTTGTTTGATAGTTCCTCCTTTGTAAGGTTTAATGTATAAACCTTTTCCCAATCTATTTGATAATTTTAAACCACTCCCTTTGGAAAGATTTTCCATTTCTTTATTGTGTCGATGTAATTCTTCAAGTTGTTCTTTCGATACTTTTATATCATTAATAGCTTTGGCAATGCCTGCAGCCCCTCCACCCAATGCGCCCAATGCACCTAAAATGGGGAGTAATAATGGAAGAAATCCTCCAATTTTTTTAGGTGGTTTGATAACTCGTTTTTTCACATATTTTCCCTTTTTCTTAATTCCCATCCCCAACTTTCGTTAACCCTTCATAATTCCGGTTACAGCTAAAGCTGCAATTTTTTCACCTACCAAGGAATCCCTTGCTTTAACTCTTTGCCAAGCTCTATTTGCTAAGACCTGGTCTGCTTCGTGTCGTTGAGATAAATCGCCGGTTTGTGAATATGCAATATCGTGTTCTTTACAAGCCGCATCCAATGGATTAATGCCGGAATCTCCTTTATTCAATTGTTGTTCCAACTTTGTACCAGGTCCGCAAAATTGATAACCAGGAATATGGAGCTCAACTGGTAGTTTATAAGCGTATTTATTAAACCTCGACCTCTTCGCTTGGAGTGTTTGGAGGAAATAGGCGTTTGTTGAGTATGCACAATCATTTTATATCCTATCATGGACTCAACTGTTTCTGTCTTTTTATAGTTTAACCGATGCGATGTTGAATTCATGAGATTGAATGTGAAAAAATATATTTGATTTACGATGAGTCCTTATTATCTTTATTCATATAAAAAAACTATTATTCTACTACATCATGTATTATGTATTAAAATTGGTACATTTTTTGCAAACATTTTCAAGTCAAATTCTTCTTTTACAACTTCCTGTTTTTTATTTAAAACTTTTAATAAATTTTCATAATTTGCTGTTTGTCTTTTCAACACTAACAATGTTGAATTAACTTTACTCTTTTCCTCCTCTATATCATTAATTTTCAGCTCCTTTTCAAAAATGAGGGACATTCTTTCATCTTCCCATGATGATAATGTCTCCTCCTCATCATCCATCATCAGTAATGGTGGTTGCTGCTCTGATTGTTTCGATGAAGACGGCTGCTCCATTATCAGTAACGGTGGTTGCGTCACTGATTGTTTCGACGAAGAGGGCTCCTCCATTTGCACTGATTCTTCAAATAAAGATGTTATTGGAGGAAACATTGCTGTTAAAAATTCATCGAATTTTGATTGGTCATGATCCACCATGTGTTGTGCTGGCTCAAATTCACTCTCTTCAAGGAACTCATTCCGAAATGGTGAATTGCATGGAGAAATATTTTCATATGGAAAATCACAAATATCTTGATTCACAACTTTACTTTGAATATTCATTTCTTCAAGGAACTCATTCCAAAATGGTGAATTGCATGGAGAAATATTTTCATATGGAAAATCACAAATATCTTGATTCACAACTTCACTTTGAATATTCATTTCTTCAAGGAACTCATTCCAAAATGGTGAATTGCATGGAGAAGTATATTCATATGGAAAATCACAAATATCTTGATTCACAACTTCAGTTTGAATTTTCATTTTTAAATATGAATAAAGATAATAAAGACTGATCGTACTAACGTAGGGGTGGTAGGGCCATCCGTTTTTATAAAAAACGACTGCATTTTTAATTAGTGCTGGGGTGGGGGGACATAAATTGATAAATAAATTAATAAAACGCTTGTACATCAACACTCAGAGTTATTCATATTTGATTTTTCAACTGGTAAAGTCATAGAAAATATGTTTAAATATAATAGTTGTGACAAGAGTTTTACTCACAAACCTAATTTGTATAGACATAAAAAAGAGTCTGTTAGTTGTCAAAGATCTGAAATGTTGAAGAAAAGAAAAAGTGAAAATCCCGGTCAACCATCTTCATCAGGATCTGAATTGAAAATGTTCAAGAAAAGAAAAAGTGAAAATCCAGCACACTGTTTGATTCCTGAAAAAAAGCGCAAAATTGACAAAGTTGTGTCAAAAGTGAATAAGTTGGCTTTGAAACGATGCAATCACTGTGATGTTTGGTTCCCCAAAAACAAAATTAGTGGACATTTGCGATCAAAAATTCATAAAGGTGAGGTGATGAAGAAACATATGGACAATGTGAAAATTATTCAGTCAGCGTTCAATAACCGAATTATAACCTATATGCTACTTCCATCTAAAGATTATATAATTTTGGATGATTATTTCAAGGAAATTAAACCAAAGTTCATTAATTTTATCAATCAAGAAATATCAAAACATCGTTCCCTTAAAATAAATGTGGAATTGTTTGGAAAATTTGTTTTACAGACAAATGAAAATGTGGAAATTAAATCATTCAATACGCAAAATAAAGTTATATATTTATCAACCAATTTGAACAAAGTGTTTGAAGAGTTTTGTGAAACTTTAAAAGAAAAAGTATCATCATTTGCTGAAAATGAATCAGGTTGGGCTTTAACAAAAATTATGTATTTGGAAGTAAATGTGAATAAATTTAATGCTATCAGAGCATCTTCATATATTCCATTACCCAAAGCAATAGCAAATAAGAAAGCAGTTATAAACGTTCGAAATAATGATGAATTTTGTTTTGGATGGAGTATTATTAGTGCGATATTACCAGTAGATAAACACAGTGAAAGAACCTCATCATATCCAAATTTTTTCGATTATTTAAATTTTAATGAAATCAAATTTCCTGTAAAGTTGAAGGATATAAAAAAGTTTGAAAATTCAAATCAAATATCAGTTAATGTATACGGATTGGAAAAAGTTTGTGAAAACAACAAAACAAAATATGAAGTGGTTGGCCCCCTTCATTATGCTGATAAAAAACAAGAAATTCATGTTAATTTTCTATTAATAAGTAACAAACAAAATTATCACTATTGTTGGATAAAGAACATGTCCCGATTATTGTCACGTCAAATTAATAATTCAAAATCTGCAAAATATTTTTGTAATGGTTGTTTGATAGATTTCAATACACAATCAAAATTAGATTTTCATGAAAGATATGGTTGCGATCATATCGTTACAAAAATGCCTAATACAGATTTAAAAACTAATAAATTTGGACAAAATATTCCTGAAAATATTATACAATTTGTACATTTTCAAAAACAGTTGAAACTTCCGTTTGTTATATACGCCGATTTCGAATGTTTTTTGAAACCTTTACGTTATAACACACCTGAGAATAATTCCAAACCTTATACAATAGATACGTTTAAACATGAACCGTTTGCCTTTTCTTATTTCATAAAGTGTTCATATGACGATTCCTTGTCCATGACAGATTATTATTTTGGTATTGATGCAGCTGCAGAATTTTGTAAACGAGTTAAACAACATGTCCACCGAATTTATGATAATTATTATAAAAATATTGTCCCAATGAACCTCTTTACTAAAGAAGAGAAAATTACATTTAAAAAAAGTTCAGCTTGCCATATTTGTGATGTGCAATTTGAGTCTGGAGATGTAAAAGTTAGGGATCATGATCATTTAACCGGTAAATTTCGTGGTGCTGCACATAGTGTATGTAATCTAAATTTCAAAATTCCAAATGTTATTCCAATCTTTTTTCACAACCTAAATTATGATCTTCACATGTACATTAAGCTGCTTTGTGATCAAGATAGCCGAATTGATTGCATTGCTCAAACAAAAGAGAAATATATTTCTTTTTCTAAAGCAATCTTGGTCGATAAAAAAAATCGAAATAACAAAGAAAAAAATATTTATACAGGGCTTTTCACTTAAAACTCCCCACGTCAATATCTCGGAAACGAATAGGAATATTTGATTTCTGTAAAAAGTAGTCAATGTATGGGGTCGAGTAGTTATTTTTCACAGTTAAAAAAATTCGACGCCTACCAAGAGTAAAGCGTCGCGACGCATCGAAAATATTAATCGATTGCAGGGACGTTGAAATTACGCGCATGCTAAAGTACATGTTATTTATAAACTTTTTTGTAATTCAGTCGAACTTGTTTATTCTACTCAGTTTTGAGATATACAGTGTGTCCAAGATAAGGATGTCTATCATGGGGATCTTGAAAACCGTGCGAGATACAAGGTCGGTTAAATGGAGGCAAAGTTGCGTATTTTGATGCTTAACAAAATGCCGTTTTAAAAGCCAAGAAATTCCGACTGAGTCCGAAATTATCCGAAAAAAACCGAAATTTTTCAAAATTGTTTTCATTTTTTTCTGACCACATTTGAAGAGATATTTTGAAATGAATGGAACTTCTTCATTGCCACTTTTTGCCCTTTACAAGATAGCGTTATCAAATTGAAGAACCGACGTTTCGTCTATTAGCAGCCATCATCAACTTTGTTTTTTCAAATACGGTCCTGGATTTTTTATCACGGATTTTGAGAGCCTCTTATGTTCCTAAACCAACGATGTATCGCATGATATGACATTGATATGATTTATTTTTTTAAAAATAACATTAGAGGTGGAATATGTCATTGTAGTGTGCGAAAAGCTGAAGCAAATAATGAATTTCTCCCAAATTTCAACTCATCAATACCAGAATCATATATAATGTATCTAGATGCGACAAATTTATATGGACACAGCATGAGCCAATATTTACCTGTGAGTGATTTTTCATGGCTAACAGAAGATGAAATTAACTCACTTGATTATCAATCCATTCCACAAAATTCAGAATATGGTTATGTTTTGGAAGTAGATATGACTTATTGTGAAAGTTTACATTTTAAACATAATGAACTACCGTTTTTACCTGAAAATATTTGTTCACCTGGTTCTAAACAAAAAAAATTAATTTGCAATTTAAATGATAAACAGAAATATGTTATTCATTATAAAAATCTGCAAAAAGCGTTGAAAAATGTATTGAAATTAAAAAGGGTAATCAAATTCAAACAGTCGCCATTTCTCAAACCATATATTGATTTAAATACTAAAATGAGAAATCAATCAAAGAACAAGCTCGAAAAAGATTCTACAAATTATATAACAACAGTATTTTTGGAAAAAGTATGGAGAATATTGGAAAAAGAGTTAATATAAAATTAATCACTCATTGGAAAAATATTGGAAAAAAATATGGTGCAGAAACGTTAATTGCAAAACCAAATTTTAAAAATGCTCTAGTTTTCACCAACAATTTTGTTGCAATTCAAATGGAACGTGTAAAAATCTATTATAATAAACCAATATATGTTGGGTTCGCAGTTCTGGAATTATCAAAAACTGTCATTTATGATTTTTATTATGATTATATAAAAAATAAATATGGTGACAATGCAATTCTTTTGTATACGGATACAGACAGTGTAATTTTATATGTAAAAACAAATAACTTTTATGCTGATATGCAAGAGAATTTAGAGAAATTTGATACTTCAAATTATGATGAACTGAACATACATAATATCACTAAAAATGTTTCAGAGGTAGGAAAGATGAAAGATGAGTTTGCTGGAAAACTTATAATGAGTTTTTATGGGACTGGTGCGAAAGCTTATTGCGTTAATTTTGAAGACAAATCTGAGAAAAAAGCAAAAGGTGTAAAAAAATGTGTAATTCAAAATTCTATAACTAAAGAAGATTATAATGATGTGATTCAAAATTCTATAGTTTTATATAAAAATATGAAAATTCCATTGTCATACAAAGATGATAAGCGATACATAATTCCAGAACATTATCGAACTTTGGCATGGGGGAATAGAGATCTAAAAATTTTACTAGAAGAATTTGATAATGAAGATGAAGAAATAAATGCTGTTTCTAAATTGCTTCGAGAGTTGATTGTTAATTCATATATTTGTAGATAAAAATTATGAAACAACAGATTGGGATATACTTGTTGATTCGTTTGGACGTAAAAATTATGTAGAATTGATTATTATATCAATTCTTGTATTATTTATTTCATGTACATATATTTATGTTTATAAAAATAAAAGAAATATTTACTAAAAAGTGTTTTATTCAATTACAAAACGTTATTTTTTGATGTCCATGAGTTATGTGAATTATTCAAACCCAACCATTTAACATAAACTTTATTTCCTTTCCGTCTTAAAATTTTTTCTACCAAGTAAATATCAGGATGTTTAACTTTCTGCAATTCTTCCTTATAGAATGCTCCCAGTATCTCCTCACCTCTAGAATCTTGCAATAGGTAGGTTGTGGGCTTGGAAATTTTTATTTTCTCAATCACAAATATTTCATTTGACCAATTAGGTGTGTATCCTTTTGAAAACATTTCCCGAAACTTGCTTATCCGAACATAATCCCCCTCTTTGAACTTTGAAGGATTCACCGTTTTTATATATCGATAAACTTTCGATAGTAATAGCTTTTCATGTTTTTTTGTTACTTGTATAGGTTTCATTCCAATTACAGAATGTTTGGTGTTATTGTATTCTGTTACTATCTCAGATAATATTTTTAGCCATCTATAATTTCCTTGCAAACTAAATCTCTTCCACATTTTGTTTTTTATTGTTCTATTCACCCTCTCTACAATACTAGCCTTCATGTTAGAGAAAGTAGTGTAGTGATTAATATTGAACATTTTCATCAGATTTTGAAACTCTGTATTGAAAAATTTTTTTCCACGATCTGTTTGCAACTTTTTAGGGGGTATTTTCACACTTTTCAAAATTAATTCCATCGCCTTAGTTACATCTTTAGCATTTTTTGTCTTGATAGGAATTGCCCAAACAAATTTTGAAAACACGTTTATTACAATTAAAATGTATCTATAACCACTATTTACTTTTGAATATGGTAACATCTCAACTAAGTCTGCTTAAAATAGGTCATTTAGTCCTTTTACAATAACTGATCTTCTTTTGAACAATCTTCTTGCCGGTTTATGTAATTCAGTTACAACATCTCCCTTGATATCCATTATTGTAATGATTTATTTTCAACCAATACTGGACATTTTATTTGTAGTTCACCATAGAATTCTTTCAGTTTACTATCTTTTCCACGTCTTAACGCTATCAAGTCGTCTTTCTTAATGGTTCTGTTATCTAATTTTCCCGTTTTGCCATTGATTAACAATGTAATATCTTTTTTAGGATATTCACCAAACAAAATGTTTCCTTGTTCAAAAGGGAATCTATATGACGTTTTCCTATCAGAAGTTAATACATAATTCTTTTCCGTTTCTACATATTTACCAATAAATGGTAAAATCATTACATAAGATAATTTAACCTCATCAATATTGACTAATTTCAGAGTATTTTCCGTTTCATTTTTGTTGAATAAATGAGATCCAAACTTGTTGAGCGTCATTTTTGGTTTGATTGTTTCACTAATTTGGGTTAGTATTTATGAAATTACTTTAGCTTCACGAAGTTCTTCAATTATAGACACTATTTCATTATTATGACCCGTATGACCAGCTTTCATAGAAGCTATTATTAGTCTTAATCTATCAACTAGTTCGTTGATATTATCCCAATAAACATAATCTGTATTTTTTGTATTAATCTTCCACAATCCTTTTCCTGTTCGCGTTCTCGTAGTTGTTGGTGTTGTTGTTGGAGGTTTTGGTTTCCGAACTCTACTGCTTATTGGTGGTTTTGGTTTATTGAAACGAGAATATAATGGCTTGATGTGTCGTGTTTTTGTTATACCATGTTTTTGTAGGTATGGTCCTATTATGGTTATATATTTTGAAGATCCACTTCCTTGCACTCGTTCCTTTGGATCAAAATTTCTTCGATATGCATTGGTTCTAGCCAAAATATCCATATAATTATCCAAATCTTCTGGTTCATAGTCTTTAGGATATTTTTTAAATAGTAATTCGTACAATCCTTTTGTACCATCATAAATTTTATCATCTACTTATACATTTTTTCCAATAATTTCTACAAAGTTGAGTGTGGTTCCCAAATAGAATTTATCAGTTTCTAGATCATGTACTATTCCATAATGATGATCAAATTTATGATTAACATCCTTCACACTAGCATCGATATAATCTCTTGGCAGTGGATCAAAACTTTGTAACCATATTTCATATGGTTGAGTGTCGATTAAATCTTGAACCGATTGCCTTGACTGTTCCAATATATCTGAAACATTTTAATTATCCGAGGTTTCGGCGGGGTTGGTTTGAGCTATAACACTAGTTTCTAGTATAGTTGGTAGCTGACTACGTTCTTGTATAATGGTAGGTAACTGAATAGGTTCTTGTATAGATGGTAATTGACTAACAGATGCAAGGCTTGTATCAAAAAATGATGGTGTTTCCATCGGTAGAATGGGGGTTTTACCAGTTCTCGTAGTAGTAGGTCTTGTAGGTGTTGATGTCTCATAGAATAATCTTGAACTTAAACTTGGTTTAGGTTTTTTAAATGGTGTTGCATAATACATAGAAGTTTTGGGTTCTTCTTTTACTTCTTCAAATTCTTCTTTTATATCCAAAGGTTCATTTATTCTCGAAATTAGTTGATGTAGTGGTTGCGTTATTGGTCTATACGCTTGCTCCAATTGTGATTGTGTTGTGATTTAAGCTAATTTTAGACTATTGTATTTATCCTTGACAGCTTTTCTCGACTTTATCAATTTTCTAGCTAACCGCTTATCCATTTTTATAAATATATGAAATAATCAAAATTTTTCCTATATCTACCGGAATTTAATTCACAATCTTTATCAATAACCCGAAAACTATAATGATCCTTCCAACAGTGTGCACAGATTTGTTTAAATTGTTCAAATGACATATCCAGCATACAATGGTCGTTATATATATGTTTTAAACTCATAGAATCCTGTTTAAATAGAATGAGTAAATTTGTGTTTTCACGTATAAGCCTTTTCAGAATTGATGAATAGCCTTGAAATAGAAAGAAACAGTCTGTATTTTTATGCCTCCCGTGAGTAAAATAGTCTCTTATTATAGATTGATTTCCACATAATATATCATCAAATATAATGATTGAATTTGGCTCTATTTCATTTGGTAGAATAATATCTTCATCATCATCATATTCGAAATAACCAATCTCTTTCACTGGTGCCAACAATTGTCTTAAATATTTATACTTTGGTTGATATAATGATTTTGAATATAAGTAAACATTTTCAAATCTTATACCGTTGGGGTGCTCAATTAGACTTATCAAAACATTCGTCTTGCCTGAATTAGATGGCCCAACAAGACATCGTTTCGATGTCCCACCAAATAAATTACCATGTTTCTGAATAATTGGTTTTGTAATATTTTTTTCATCATAATTTAATACGGGCAAGGAAAACTGTTGTTTTTCAATTCGCATACTTGACACTATAAACAAAGAGTGACATATCATAAAGTATTTATAGTAAAACTACCTAATAGTGTATGGTTTGAAAATTGAAATTTAAATTCATATCTCATATAAAATTCTAATGAATATCCACTGTCTGATGATCTCAGAACGAATCCCTCATACTTCAACCATATGGAATGCATTTTAGTTGCAAATAATCACCCACAGACTGAATCCAAACATATGATGAACCAACGTAATTTTCACACAGAGTAAATCCCCTATATGACTCATCAACCATACGGATTGCTATGCAAATTTTTTATACCATTATATTGATATGGAGCATAAGTTTTAGTGACAATTAATTTCATGAAAATCAAACCATATGGCGTGCATTTTAGTTGCAAATAATCACCCACAGACTGAATCCAAACATATGATGAACCAACGCAATCTTCACACAGAGTAAATCCCCTATATGACTCATCAACCATACGGATTGCTACGCAAATTTTTTATACCATTATATTGATATGGAGCACAAGTTTTAGTAACAATTAATTTTATGAAAATCCAACCATATGGCGTGCATTTTAGTTGCAAATAATCACCCACAGACTGAATCCAAACAAATGATGAACCAACCAAGTAGAAATACTAATTATTCAATTTATTAATTCACAAATACATTCAGTTTACAAATATACCATCCATTATTCGGATCTATTATAATACACATCAACAATACACTTTTTATTCATCATCATCAGCATATTCTTCTACATCCTCTATAAGGTAATCAGAATAAAAATTCAATATTTCCAAGACACAGCAAATATTAAAACTATATGGATTTTTTGTTGGTGAAATGAGATCATACACTGTTGTAATAATATCTCCTGTTATCACTGACATTCCACTTATTATTGTGTAATAGTATCTTGAAAAATACTGAGCCTTTAGCAAATCATAACGATATTTTATCAAATTCACCAAACTGAACAATTCACTCAAGGATTCACCACTTAAATATAGCTCATTTCCGCCATCTTGAGTAATTTTGATCACTTTCACATCATTTATAATTTCGAAATTAATTAGATATCCATCTCCTTGCATTGGCTGCCATCCACTTTTGTTATTATACAGATAACTCAATACAATCCCTTGTCTATTCAAAAAGGATAACCATTGCACTTCGCTGAATATCACACCACCTTTCCTCGATCCACCTAACTTGATGACTGGCTCATATCGTCTTTCCAGGGAAAACCCAACACTAACCCATTTGCTTTTGGATTTATTCAAAAAATATTTGGTTTCACTTATTAAAACACCCACTCTGTTTCTATCATTGTTTAAACAATTTTTTTTAATATTCAGCATGATCAATCTGAACTGAACTGGACAATGTATAAACGACAACTTATGTACTACCCACCCAGAGTGGGAAAGAGTGGGAGGATACAAAAGTGGTGGGGGAATACAAAGTGGTGGTGGGGGGATACAAAATGATACTAAAAGTGGATTAGAAACCGTATTAACTTCCTACTGACATAGCAGCCACTGCCACATTGATGTATTAGAAATAACTGAAAACAACGAAATCATCGTTTTGTGCTTACCTAGCCATTGTACACAAGCCCTGCAACCACTGGACCGGAGCTTTTTTGGACCGCTGAAAGGTTACTTCAAACAAGAAGCTTCGTCTTGGATGAGAAATCATCCCAACAGAGATATCACCAGGCTTCAAGCTGGTCAACTTGTTGGAAAGGCCTGGCAAAGAGCAGCGACCGTGGGAAATGCAATTTCTGGCTTTAAGGCATGTGGTATTTATCCCTTCGATCCCAACAGCATTCCGGATCATTTCTTCAGCATTTCCGATCAAGCTATTCCTGAGGTAAGCCCAAGATCTGCCGAGCAAGCAAGAATGGAGAGTTCTCCAGTTCCTCCTTTTCCTCCAATTGAGCAGGCGGAGGAGCAAACATCACATCATATCAACATCGCCATTCCTGGCCCATCACAGATGTCAATTGAAGAGGATACCACCCCATCAAAGTTTTTGAACGAGATTTCACCGTTGCCCAAAGTGATAAGGATTCCTTTTAATAAAAGATGAAAGCAGACTGCCCAGATTCTAACATCGAAAGAGAACATGGAAAAAAAGAGGCAGAAGGAAGACCAGAAAAATGTCGTTAATGTAGGCTACAAGCGAAAGCTCAAGAAGAAGATGGTACAGAAGAAAATTCCTGAGAAAACATTCACGAACATCGCAACCTGGACAGATTCTGACGATGAGCCTCTGATTAAAACGAAGAAAGACGAAACTACAGTAGACGACACTTTCTGTATTGAGTGTTATGAGGGCTATCTACACACAAAGAAAAAATCGGGCTGGATTCGATGCACAGTTTGCAACTTGTGGCTCCACGAAACATGCAGAACATGCTCAAAATTAAGCAACTGGTGTAATGTATGTGGAAGTGAGCACACATAAAATAAACACTTATTCTGCGTAAAACGGAAAAGTTCAATGTTTATTTTTTTTCCTCTACCATTTGGTTGTCGATTTAGCGAGCGTTTTCTGTTTTTCCTCATGATACGACTCTGAGGCGTCTGTCCCTTAGGTGTGGGTGAGACGCCTCATTGCAATGGCGATTTAAATGGTATGTTTTGAGTTTTTTTGTAACAGAGGATAGGTTTTTTTTGTTATGGGATGATTAGGCAATATTGTATTCGACTGATAACGTAAGGTATCTCCAATAAAAACTATTATTTTTATAGTTATAGTCATTTACTAGAAAGTGCGGCAACTCTCCCGTAATTACCCTGGGTATTTTTAGCTGATGAAGTATGGCATCACTGCCGGACACTATAAAAACCAGTGCCCTAAGGAAGGGGAAGAATAATTTCAATGTGACTGTGAGCAAAGTCATGTGTGTTCCGGGTTTGACCACGAATCTTCTGTCGGTGGGTCAGTTGACCAGGAATGGAAACCGAGTAAATTTTGAGTTAGATTCCTGTCAAATTTTCAACGTCAGAAATGAATTAGTTGCTGTGGCTGATTTGGTCAACGGTGTGTATAAATTGAGGATCAAGAATGATCAGCAGTGTTTATTTTCATCAACGAATGCAGACAGCAGTGGGGTGACATGGCATAGAAGTTTTGGCCATAATAATTATGGTGATCTGTGTAAAATGCAGAAAGGCATCGTTGATGGTATGGAATTCCAGACAAAAAGTGTGTCAATAAGTTGTGTTACTTGCTGTGAAGGGAAACAGTCACGGCATCCCTTCAAACATAAAGGTACGAGAGCAAATACTATTTTACAATTAGTTCATGCCGATGTTTGTGGCCCCATGCATCAGTCCATCGGTGGATCCAAGTATTTTTTACTAAACTACTCAACAAAACAAACTGTACACCCGAAATTTTCGCCTATGTTTCATACTCATACTTTTTTAACGAATCGATGAAAAAATATGCGGTTTGCACCACGATGTAGAGCATTTCTTCGCGGTTTATGCGGATGGTTCAAAAAATTAATTTTCTCAAAAACATCTTTTATACAGGATGGTAAAAAAAGTACTGTAAATTTTCATTTTCTTTACTTTTCTTTTTTTGAGATTTTTTTCGATATGCTCAAGTGTTTATGTTTATGTATGGACGTAACCCATACCTCGGAACATTTTTGGAATTTTCTTGATATCTTCTTTCGTTTTTGGAAAATCGACTTTTTGTCAAAATTATGACACGTTGGGCTTTGAATGGCTTCTCTGCTAATTCTAAGTTTACAACTGACAATGTTATGGCATAGATTTATTGTTTAGCTGTCTTTCTGATGACTTATTGGATACTCAGCAATATTTTCAGTAAACAGGGTGTGCCAAAGAATTTTGATCATAAGTAAAGCACTTTTTAGTTATTTTGTCAGGTTTTCTTGAACATTATTATGTCGGAGATGCTGAATTAAATTTTAATCGACTTTGGAGTGATGTTCAATGTGATTTATCGAAACGGTTTTGATAATTTTGCTGGACTTTCAGTTCTCGAAAAGTCAAGTTATCATTTATCTAACCTGTTCAAATATCTTTCCCATTCGAAAATTTGAGCACATTTTGTTACAAAATCGTATTAATGCCTTCATGCATGGTGTTTTTCCGAAAATGCAAGTTTGTTTGATTGTATAGGGTGCACGAAAAAAAAAGTTAGATATAGATAAATGTTTTGATGTGATATTTTTGGAGGATTTTTTTCTCCTGTATTTTTATCATAATTTTTAGAGTTTTTACACTTGGAAGTATACCGGGTGCCCGGGTATACAGAGTGATCGAAAAATGTATCGCACCTACCAATAAAAAATTCGCTATGACATTTTGTGCAACAAAGCAAAAAATTAGGTACGCTATAAAATCAAATATCCTACATAAGTAAATCTTATCTTTTGTGATCATATTCTCTCGTTTTTTGAGATGTCTTGTTGCAGAAAACGCCAAACATTGCATTGAGCATCAACAAATGCGGTATTTATCAGCATTAATCTTTTGACCGTGCAAGGTGTTCTAACGTGAAAAATGGCAAGATTAAGCGAAAACGAACTGAGAAACATAGTGAGGTAATAATAATGACATAGAAATAAGTTAAGCTTAATGCTGATAAAAAATAATTATTATTGTAGGCTTCGTGGTATGGGACGGTCAGTGCGCCAAATCGCCGATATTTTAGATACGTCTCCCTCGTCTGTTATGCGAGCATTAGCCAGAATCAACTATGGAGACGTATCATACGGAGATGGCCATGGACGCAGTAGATCTTTAACCCATCGCCAAGATAGGTAATGATTTAATTTTGATCGGAGACAATACATAATTTCGCTTCAATGATTGATTTAAACATTTCGGAAACATAATTTTTTTTTTAGGTATATTGTGAACAGCATTCACAGGCGTCGGACGATGAATGCTTCTCAGATTAGGGCTTCCTTGAGAGCTGCAACTGGGGTTACTTTGTCAACACAAACATTGCGGAGGAGGCTTCATGAACAGGGATTGCATGCTAGAAGACGTGCTGCTTGTCCTCAGCTTCTTCCGCAACATCGTGCTGCTCGGCGTGCTTGGGCTCGTGAGCACGCTCTTTGGGGTGCAAATGAATGGAATAGATGTATGTTCAAGGACGAATGTAGGTTTAATCTGTATGAAAAGGATGGACGTATTTTGGTGTATAGAGCTAGGAATGAAAGGTATTTAGAGGAAAATATGGAAGAAAGAGTGGCTTTTGGGAGGTGATGGTATTACTGTGTGGGGAGGAATAATGAATAATGTGAAGAGTGAATTGGTAGTGCTGATTGGAGAGAGTATGAACGCAGAGAGGTATAGAGATTTGCGCATGAGAGATGTTGTGGTTCCTTTGAAAGGAAATTTTGGACAAGACTTTGTTCTTGTGGACGATAATGCTCGTCCACATAGAGCGAATATTGTTGCCAACTTTTTAAGGAACCACAACATCAATAGAATGTATCCGCCAGCGAGAAGTCCCGATATGAATCCTATTGAGCACGTTTGAAGTAGAATGTAATTAAATTTGAATAGGCGTGTGAATGTGGATATTGACATAAATCAGTTAGCACAAATGGTGAGAGATGAATGGGAAAATGTACCCCAAAACTTTATTAATACATACATTGCAAGTATGCCTCGACGAGTTGCAGCTCTCACCCAAAATCGAGGAGCATTGTGCAAGATGTGAGTTGGAGCATTGTGTTTATATTAAGTCTAATGGAAAGGATGTAACAATCATTGCACTGTATGTGGACAATTTTTCCGTTCTTTCGAATTTAACTGTTGAGACTGAATTTTCAAAATCCAAGTTGAACGATAAGTTTTAGCTCAATGATTTAGGTGAGGCTACAGAATGTTTAGGAATGAAGATTTCCAGATTTGAATATGGTTCAATAGGATTAAGTCAGACAGAATATATTAATTTCGTTCTAAAAAGGTTTAATATGTCTGAATGCAAACCTGCAGTAACTCCTTTAGAATGTAATCTGAGTTGTGATTTAGAAGTTGATATTTGTAATGAAAATTTGCCTTATCAACAAGTAATAGGTTGTCTCATGTATTTAACGATTTTAACTAGGCCAGATATTGCCTATGATGTAAGTTATCTTAGTCGATTTAATACCAAGTATACACAGACACACTGGAAATATCTTAAAAGGGTTTTGAAGTACTAGCAGGGAACGAAAGATTATATTTTAATTTTTAAGAAATCAGATAAATTGTTAGAAGCATTTGTAGACGCTGACTGGGCAAGCGATAAGCTAGGTAGAAAATCTTATACAGGGTTTGTTTTCAAGTTTTCTAAGTGTCCTATTTCATGGGAGAGTCGCAAGCAAAGTACAGTCGCATTGTCTAGCACTGAGGCGGAGTACATGGATCTTTCGGAAGCGACTAAAGAGGCCATTTATCTTAAGAATTTAATTTTTGAATTAATTGGAGAGAACCATTGTGTTACTTTGTTTGAACACAATAAGAGTGCCCAAAAGTTAGCTTGTAACTCCTTATTTCATAGCCGATCCAAGCATATAGACATTTGTCACCATTTCATCAGAGAAGCTGTAGGAAATGAAATTGTAAAGTTGCAACTAAACACTTAACATCTTATTATACTTCGCAGTCTCGTCTCAGATTATAAACACCCTGTAGTAGTAGCGGGACGCGCCCATGATACGACGTTCAAAGATAAAATAAAAATTCAAATTCTGTTATCACGGTCCTGGACAACTGTCAAAGCCGACCGCCCCACATCAGCTGAATACTCATTGTATCGTGTCGTACCCGTGAGAATATTTCGTTCAAAGTGATAAGTAAGTGTATAAAGAAAGATGCCGAAAAGGAAGATTACAGATAGAAGAGAGATTGGAAAAATCAAGAAGAGACTTAGAAAATTACAAGAACAACTCGAAGATGTGGATTCTAGCTCTAGTAAGTAATAGGCTTATCCGCAAATAATAACCTCCCGATTCCCAATGTTGGGTTTTTTGTCGGTTTACGCCCCGTGAGTTCTGATGACTGATCTGTTTCATGTCTAGCTCAAGTGCGGGTGGTAGAGGTATCTACAATTTACGGATGGTTGTGTATGTTCCTATATTAACCTCCCGAATCCCAACGTTGGGTTTTGTCGGTCAACCCCTTGAGTTCAGAATTAAGTTTTATTCTTATCTAACTCAAGTGCGGGTGTAGAGGTAAACAATCTTAAAAAACTAAATAATTTTCTAATGGAGCCCCCGCATTTTAAATTAGAAGATTACCATAGCGCAAGGGATCTGATACAGATTAATAGTTTTTTATGTAAAATTGATCTGAAAAACGCTTATTATTCAATAAAAATCGCCAAAGGGCATAGAAAATACCTAAAATTTCAGCATAATAACAAATATTATTCATTTAACTGCTTACCTTTTGGCCTCTCTACTGCTCCCTATGTGTTTACTAAGTTATTAAAGCCAGTACTTGTAAACTCACGAAGTTTAGGGATCATATGTAAAGCATATTTAGATGATATTTTACTGATAACATCGACTTACGAGGAAGGGCTAAAACAGGTTTAAGTAGTAATTCAAATATTGCTTTCACTAGGCTTTGTGATTAACAAAGAAAAGAGCACATTATGTTCTATACAAAAATGTAAGTTTCTGGGATTTGTCTTCAATACTTTAAATATGGCTATGTCTCTACCCCTAGACAAAAAAGAAAAAATTGAATTAACTGCCAAAAAATTTGTATGTCAAAGACAATGCTCTATTCGAGAATTAGCAGTTCTTATAGGCATTCTTGTGGCAGCTTGTCCTGCAATTCAATATGGCTGGGCCCACGTGAAACGTTTGGAAAGAGTCAAGTTCTTAGCTTTAAGACACAACAATAATGACTATAATAAAAAGGTTCGATTACCATCGTCAATTAGAAGTGATTTGGACTGGTGGATAAAAATAAATAATTATCCAGGCGTCACAATAAAAGATCGACCCTTTGACGTAGAATTTTTTTCTGATTCGTCAAAATTAGGGTGGGGGCAGTATGTGGCAGTACAAAAACTAGGGGTTACTAGGATGTTGAGGAGAGAAGCCTGCACATAAATATACTAGAGCTAAAAGCAGTTTATAATGCGCTCAAGCCATTTACAAAAAAATCGTATAATATTAATATTCTAATTCGCGTAGATAATACTACGGCTCTTGCCTATGTCAACAAGATGGGAGGAATTCGCTACAAAAATCTTAATAGACTTGCCGAAGAGATTTGGAAATATTGCGAACAACGAAATATATATGCTTCTTATATAAACACTAAAGAAAATTGTATTGCAGACTCCGAGTCGAGAAGCTTACATTGTGAAACAGAATATAGCCTATCTTTTAGTAATTTTCAGAATCTATGCCAGGTCTTTGGCAAACCCCAAATTGACCTTTTTGCAACTCAGTTAAATACTAAGTGTGAAGTATATGTTTCTTGGAAACCTGATCCGAACTCCCTGACTGTTGACGCATTTCTCATATCTTGGAAAACATTTTATTTCTATGCTTTTCCGCCCTTTAGTTTGATAAACAAGACTATTAAAAATATCATAAATGACAGAGCAATCGGAATCTTAGTTGTCCCTAAATGGCCCAGTCAACCCTGGTACCCTGTTTTTCAAAAACTTCTTACTGATAACCCAATTTATTTTGGCCCTAAAAAAGATCTTCTTCTCTCTCCCTTTAGAAAGCCACACCCTATGCATCAACACCTTATCCTGGTGGTAGGCAGGTTATCAGGAGCGCTTTTCTCCGAAGACAATTCCCAGAAGCAGGCATAGAAGCTATATTAAGCTCAATAAGTAAGAATACACATCGTCAGTATGAATTTGCCCTAAAAAAATGGTGGAGCTACTGCCAATTGAAAGAAATTGACCCCTTTATTTATAAACTTGATGAAATTATACCCTTTTTGACGGAGATATTCAACTCAACCTCATCTTACTCCAGTGTTAATACCTACAAAGCTGCTTTGACGTTAATCCTAGATTTCAGAAACCAAGATCAACCCCTGATCAAAAGATTTCTTAAAGGACTACACAACTTGAAACCATCTCAGCCCAAGTATAATCCTACATGGGATCCACATCCTGTGCTTATAAAATTAGCAGACTGGTACCCATTAGAAAATATTTCTCTAAGACAACTGACATTAAAGATGGTAACTTTATTGGCTCTTATATGTGCTCAGAGAATACAGACCTTGACAAATATTGAAATAGATCTAATTAGGGTAGCAGAACAAGACATAAAAATTTTCATAGCAGGTAGGCTTAAAACATCAGGAAAAAATAGACTTCAACCAGTCCTCATTATACCTTTTTTCCGGGAAAAACCAGAACTTTGTTTAGGGCTAACTATAGTAGAATACGTAAAGCGCACGCAATCATTGCGTCCAGCGCATGAGAAAAAACTTATTTTAATTACAAAAAGACCCTTTCATGCCGCAAGTAGTCAAACAATTGGACATTGGATTCAAAATGTTTTGCAGATCTCTGAAAATAGACACGGATATTTTTTCCGCTCATTCTTCAAGACACGCATCTACATCCACGGCCTTGAAAGCTGGTGTCAATATAGAATCGATAAGAAAAGCAGCAGGATGGACTCAAAAATCAATGGTTTTTTCAAAGTTTTATAACAATCCAATTTTACCGGAAAATGATGAATTTGCAAAAGGTATTCTGAGGGGGTCGGGGGTCCTGACCACATTATCATAATTTTTCTACTTTATTATATTTATGAATGGGTTATTATATTATCATAATATTGTTTTTAATATTATATCGTTCATTTTTTGTATAATGTTAGTGTTATGTAATATTGTTATTATACCCGCTGTACTTATGTAGGAAAAATGGTTGATATGTCACTGATTAATATACTATTATTATTATTCATGCCTCGATTCGACATCTTTATTTCTCAATAAAATGTTAGGCTTTTATCAGATCCAAGGGTTTCTCCTTTCTAGGTCTAGATTGCAGACCCTTTAAACATCTACAGGGTGTTTATAATCTGAGACGAGACTGCGAAGTATAATTAGAAGATCAATCGACTTACCTTAAGGAAGAGTGATCCTTATTATACGAGCAGTCTCGTCGAAAGATTATAAACAACCCACCCTCTTATGGTTCTCCATAATATATGTTATGTAAACTCTGAATGACATAACTAGGTATACCCTACCCTAGCAATCTAGACTCTTTCAACAATGAGTATTCAGCTGATGGGGCGGTCGGCGTTGACAGTTGTCCAGGACCGTGATAACAGAATTTGAATTTTTATTTTATCTTTGAACGTCGTATCATCCCGCTACTACTACAGGGTGTTTATAATCTTTCAACGAGACTGCTCGTATAATTAGGATCACTCTTCCTTAAGGTAAGTCGATTGATCTTCTAATTATAATTATTTTTTTCATTTGGGTATGTATTTTGCATACCTGATATTAGTAGCGATAAATAGCGATAGAGGAACGTAGCCAGTCAAAACGTCAAAGCACTCGCAGCTAGAGCATTCGAGTGTACAGGCTGTCATGTAACGATTGTAAATCAAAGTATGTAGGAAAAACGGGTAGGAATTTTAAGATCAGAGTACAGGAACATCTTAACACTTTAAAGTCGCACAACGATAATAGATCCTCGTTTGGAGTTCATCTCAAGGAATTCGGACATACTTTTTTTTTCGATCATAATTTTGAAATTCTACACAATGTCAACGTTGGTAAACGTTTGGATGTTCTGGAAAACTTAGAAATAGCTAGGACATCATGTACACAGGGTGTTATCTCGCTGAATGAACAAGTTGGAGGCAATTTTTCAGAGGCAGCAAGGCTGATCAAGTTGTTTGAACCACCAAGAAGGCGCATTAGACACTCCCAAGTTTGAGATAGTAGGATTAGTAGGGCTATGTATGTTTTGCTTTGATGATCAGTATTGATTTTTACTATTTTACTTATATTTCTGTCTTAAGTGTTTTGAGTGATGTGATTCCACGTGAGCCGTTGTTCTTTTTGTAAATGTGATGTATTATTTTTATATGTGAGTCTTTTTACTTTATTTTTTGGACAACCTCCAATGATAAAAATGTTCTAAACATTATTTCCAGACCGCTCAACTCTTGAAAATGGCATTAGCCGAAACGCGTCGAGTGTGATTTTATTATTTAATTTTGTGAAGAATTTTCGGACCTTTTTTCCACCTATCCTTTACATTCGAGTGAGTCAGACACGTAGTTGCCGTGCCAAGCCCAGTATCTATGCGCTTTTATACCGAATGAGCATCAGAAAATAACCTTGAAATATATGGAAACACTGTAGAAAATTAAATCGATTTGGGCCAGGCTCATAACCAATCAGAACCTTTTATCACGAATCGCACGTGGAATTGATTGTTTTGACAGTTTTGAATTTTGACTTCGAAGTTTAGTGTCGGTTGTCGTTATTGGTCAGGTTGTTTTTATTTATAAGTTTTTATTAAAAATATAATGAATTCAATTCGTTTTTTTGAGCAAAATTTATTCATCAGTTTCTATTTAGAGCGAAAGTTGGTGGGTTGGGACGTCCGTTGCCCAATTTAGATATCGAAAAAATTCAAGGTGGACAACATAAATTTGATAGAAATATTTACGACAAAAATATTTCGGTGTGCGAGTGTCATAAAACCAATATACTTTTTTTTTTGTGTGTGTTTTATTTGGTGGAGGGGAAACTTGGTCTACGAAGAGAACAGATGAACATGTCCATTTCTGGGAAAAAATGAAGACACAACAGAAATCAGAGGCTTTCTATGTTAGGTAATTTTTTTGCCTGCGCTGCAATCATTGTGGCTCCACCACACTAAACTGCCACGAGCCGCCACCTATTCAAACACCATCAACAATAGATACCACGAGTAGTGTATTTAAGATTATTGAAGATTACGTATGTAGAATGTACAGATTGAAAATGTAAAAATGTTTAAGTTGATGCTCGTCAATATGTATTGAATCATTTCTAACTAGTGATATTTAATTTTCACCCATTTTAAATATATGTTATAGACTTATTTTTATAAAGAGTGATATTGATTATCACTCATTTTAATTATATGTTATACACTTTTATTTTTATAACTAGTGATATTTATTTTTACTCATTTCAGTTATATGTAATACACTTTTATTTTTATACCCCATTGTATCAATCCATTTTCATATTGCAAATCATTGAAGTATACTTAGTAGTTTTTTGTAAAGCATCGTGCTAAATAAACACATCATTTATTAAGTTTTATTTATTTATTATTTAAAACATTGTTAATTATTTCTACATTTGTACGTTGAACTATGAGTTGTTTTTTTTCTGATGAAAACTATTTTGCAACAAAAATCAACAAAGGTCGTGCCGGGGCCCACACGCCCGCAGATGAGATGAGATTCGATCATAGAAATCATCCATCACTTTTATATTGTATTTTAAAAGAACGATAACTCCGAGTTTGAAAAAATTATATTTTGTAGGTAAGTATCTATTTTCCATTTTTCAGAATTTTTCGAGCAAAATTTCATTTTAATGTCTTCAAGAAAACATTATATAAATGATTCTTCATCGATAAATCCCTGGGCATACCCATATGGAGTGCGATGGAGATCATGCACTTATTGAGAAAACAAAGAAGCGCACAGAAGCACCTATTCACCACCCTCGGGACTGGTATCAACTGGTTCGATGTACTGGAAAAAAACATCCTTTTAAAGTAATCGAAATGGACCAATCAAAATTTTTTGACTTCGCTAAATTATTGAAAGACGAACTACAGATGAAGAAAAAGGATGATTCGGGAAATCCATTTTATTGGCGCAATGTTCGGGAAATAAAAGTAGAAAAAAATTAGATTGGAAATATGTTTTTCAAGACCAGCATAGATAAAGAATACAGAACTGTTTCATTTAGGAAGAGTGGACCCATACCCAATCTGATTCCTGAACTACAGTATGCTGGCCCAGTTCAAATTTCCGAGCAAAAAAAAGCCAAACTTTTGCAACTATTGCCCCATATTTTGGATTTATTTTGAGATTTCTACCAAACGCTACCAACTAATAATGACAAGGAGACACACCCAGACATAGTATCTTCTGATGATGATGAGAACGACTAAATTAGTTCTCTATTGCATTGATTTCATTTTTTATATTGTATTTTTTAATTTTCTGTATTCTTGCCAAGAATAATACCGTTTTTGTTACGTGGAGTCCGATTGACATTGTTGATAGTATGGTTTGAGAAGTGAATGATGAGATATGTACATTTTTTTGGTAAATCCAAAAAGAGATAAGTCTCTTTTTTTTTTAATTTTTCAAAAAATTTAAAAACCAGTTGAACTTGTCACTTGAATATAAAAAGAAGACTGTATTTGAATCTTAGTCTGAAAATTTCACCAGCATAAATGATAAGACTGATTTGTAATTTCTATCAAAACTTCAAGTTAATTTCCTGAACATTCTCAAAAATCGACTTATCTCTTTTTTCTCCGGCACCACGGAAATAGAAACTCAATTATTTTTCGAGACAATTTTCGTATAATAAAGAAAAAACCGATTATACTACTTTTCCTTTCGTTTTATTGGTGGTAATTTGGTGGCCAAGTATATCTACCATTTTGTTATGAACAATATAATTGACAATTTTTGAAAAAACCAGAACTATATATGTATGAAATATCATAACCTTCATATTTTAACATGTCGCGGTGTCGGTGGCCAAGAAAACCATGCGTGATCTTTGGTGGCCAAATATTAACTCGTCATTTTCAAGACAAAAACTGACGACCACAATGAAAAAGAGGAACATATGTATCGCCTCGTAATACCCTCAAATAACGACAATTTAAGTAATTGCGTGTGCGAAGACATGACCACCCCCACAGTTCCTATTTTCAGGAATTGGCAGACTTGACAAAAGGAAGCAATTCACAAAGTTTCACGACTATATGTCTGGACCTGAGTATTAGAATTGCCAATCTCCATTTTTCCGGTTTTGAAGATAAGACCACAATATAAAAGCTCAAATTGAATACTATCTATTCAAGAAAGGCCAAACTTCCAGATTGTAAGGTTATGATTTTGACAATTCCACAGTCGGGCCTATCTCCAAACAAGCTTTAAATTAAAAGGGTCAAAGTGCACATAGGACCTTCGAATGTCATGCCTAATTTTTTAAAAAGGCCAATGGCCATAATAAATGGAGATTGGCCCTTTTATCTTAGTATGACATCGGCCATACTCGTTATTAATTTCTGTCAACATAACCCTGGACAATTTACAGTTTTGTTAGTGTTTTGTGGAACGATTTCTGATAAAATATGTACCCACACATTTTTTTTATCCATATTTATTCAAGAAAACTCAATCAATATCTGCTAATTTTTTTAACGGTTTCATTCAAAATACCCTCAGGGAAACTACGTCACCGACACGTGATCCTGATCAACAAATGAAACGACTGGTGACGCCCCATTCTAAATTTGTTGCCAGGTTGTGAAATTAGCGTAGCATTTTATTAAGCTCTATAGCGCATCCACCAATGAAATCACTCGTACACCCAAGTCTATTAGGTAAATTGCGAACGAGCTGACAACGCCGCATCATGTGGGTAACCTAACCTTGTTTTTGTTGTTTACATAGGGGAGAGTGGGGCAGGGTGAAATACTGGGGCAAAGTGATATGCTCAATTTTAAAATACGCGGGTTTTTTCTTGTTCGGCCCTACCCGGTTTAATCGATACTGGCGGGCGTCGTACTACAGTCAGTGAATAACAACACACGTGAATTTTAAAGACATTTTTGTGGTTTTTCTGGATGCCGATATAAGAAAACAAGGTGAGCTGTGAAGCAATTTTTGCTAGTACGATATTCCTATGCCCATGATTGTTTTTTTATGTAAAATGTCATGCTATTGGTTATCTATTTATATGTTTACTTAAAATATGGAGTAGGTTAAACTCTTTGAAATTTTCCAACTTGTAATTTTATTGGCTATGGGGCAAAGTGGAATTTTGGTACTGGGGCAAAGTGAAATATCATTCCACTTTACCCCAAATGATTTTACTAACGCTTTTATTATTGCTGATGCGTAATCACCATAGAAAATCGAAACAACATTCCTGGTCTGAGGAATCAATGAAAGCGGCCATCAGATCGGTAAGAGCCAACGAGCTTAGTCAAAATGCAGCAGCGAGACAAGTTAACGTTCCGGTTGCGACGTTGAATAGGAGAATTAAGGGAGGCAAAGACGAAGAAGAAGGCAGCAAGAAGAAGCTGGGTAGATTCGTCACAGTTTTCAGCACTGAGCAAGAAAACGAATTGAGTGAGCACATTTTAAAATTGGAAAAAAAGTTGTTTGGCATTTCAACACATGAACTCAGATCGCTTGCGTATCAATATGCAATTCTAAATGGAATTCAGAATAATTTTAATAACAAAACGAAACTGGCAGGAACAGACTGGGTGTATGGATTTTTGAAGCGTAACCAAAAAATTTCACTTCGAAAACCAGAGAATACATCGGCAGCTCGCGCATCAGGTTTCAACATGTAACGAAGTTACAAAATTTCCGGATTTTTCCACCGTAATTTACAAATTTTCAAAGTCATTTCCCGTCTCTTATTGTTCATATTTCTACAAAACTCTTTTATTTATCTATCAAAAGATCCCGTATTTTTTTCTAAAATAATGTTGACCGTGCACTAATTAATAATCTATTACTCAAATTCAGAACGAAATACTCCTTCTTAGTTCTTCGCGCTTTAATACAATTAATTGTTTAATCCACAATGCCAACCGATATCGACATTTCGCGCAAGATTCAAACAGCAATTCCCCACTTTTGGGCTGAAGGCAGAACACCGCTTCGGGAGGAGACGGAGAACCAGTACTGGTACTAAAGGTATCGAGAGCAGCAGAACCACGTGGGAGCCCGCTTCAAGTACCCGACCCGGCCCGTTGCGAAGTACGACGAAATTTATGATTCTTGGCTATTTTTGAATTTCTTCTGTTTCTATTACCACGAGGTGAGACTTTCTGTGATGTGAGTTCAGGGGAATTTTCTGGGAATAGGCTGAAGCTTCATTCGTCCTGTTGGCTTGTGAAGCGGGTCTGTTTCCGAAGAAAATTCATATTCTCATTTGCTTAAATAATGGGATTTCAGGGGAGTGAATTTTGCCGGGTGGGATTTCAGGGGAGTTTCATTGGGAAGGGGCCTTAGCTTCATTCGACCTGTTGGCTTGTGAAGCGGGTCTTATTTCTGAGAAGAACTCATGGTATTTTTTTTATTTTTGTGTTTCTTTTAAATTACTAAAATAATTGCGTTCAGGGGAGGTAATTTTGCCAAAGGAAATATCACAGTCAATCTACGGAGAGACTCCTGGAGTTGTCGCGCGAACGTGTTCAGCATTTTGTTCTTCGTGTTTAGACCCGTTTTTATTCTCGTGAAAATAACCCGTTCGCGTCAATTGTCCCGCTCTTTTGTTTTTTTTTTTTTTCTACGTCGTCGGAAAAACCGTATTCTTCAAAACCGCTTCTCTGCTTATTATTCTGCCGTGAAAACCCGACCCGTCGCTGTTAAATTATCTGCGTTACACACCTCTTTTCACGTTTTATTTTGCCGGTTTAGTCTGCAAAATTCCTGTTTCATTTGACTGTAGTTTTGATTCTCCACCGGGAGAAATTAGACCAGTGTACAAGTATTATTTCTTTTGTGATATTTTTGGTTAATTCTTGCTGATCAAAGATCAGACTTTTCTTTGGTGATTTTGGTTATTATTTTATTGACTGGTTGGGAACCAGTCCAAATGTAAAATTGGGACAAATATGCTGAATGATTTATTTTCATTAACATCGTGTTTTTATTAAGAAAGTTCAGTTATCCATTTCAGAGCGCAAATTTGCGGAAGTTTTGGAAATAACGAACGCCTGGACTTTCTTCACTGTCTAAAAGCTACCCGATAGGCACTGTGGGCCCTCTACCACATAAATCCACGGGGTGGCGCTCGAGCATTTCATTTAACATCAAATAATCCCCGCATCCCCGTCGGGAATCAAACCCGGAAAATCTCGAGGCTCGTCACAAATTGGCGCCCGAGCAGGGGCCCTTGTTTTCCATTTTCCGGGACGGGGAAATTTTCATAAACCGATTGCCTTAATTCAATTTGTCCCAAAAACCCGTTCTTCGTCGCGAAACAACTTTCCACACGTAGAGACCCGTTTAATTTATTTTGGTATTTTCCTTTGGACCAGAAGGAAAAGTTTTTCTATTTTTTTTTCGTCGCGTTCAAAAGTACTGCGTTTTCTGACTTTTTCAAAACGTGCGTTTCTCATAACCGCGGATCCGTTAGTTTTTTTTCCTAAAGCAAGGTGCGAATGGACCGTCGGTGGGCCCTTGCACATCCAAAATTTGTATTAACTAGATAATTATCCGAGAATTACTAGTTATCCGAAGAAATTGTCCGGGAGTGGAAGAAATCACCGGAAATTCCGTTTTCAGTTTTTGATCCTTGGTACAATTTGCCAGGATGTAAAGATTCATCGCTGGAAATTACTACACTTTGCCTACCTCCCGGAAAATCGCCCCCGTAACGCTCGAAGAGAGGAAATTTCGGACCGTCGGGAGATATTTTTCGTTTTTTCCAATTCCCTACAAAACCGGCTAGACGTCAGAGGGCCGTTTTTCTTAAAATTTCGTTGCGAGAAATAAAAAACGCAGCAACATTCCGGACGCCTGAACTTTTTAGTCCAACCGAAAAAAAAAAAAAAAAAAAACCGTCAGCATGTTGTTTTTACAATAACATTTGCTTGACCTTCACATTTCTGGTCCATAGCAACTCGCATTTTTGATACCAATTTGGAACCATAAAATTGCTGACAAAACCCGTCTCAATTTTTGGCGTATCGACGCATTGTGTCGTCACAGCTCTCCCACTCCATACCTCAGGCCCAACCTCCTGCCTTGGAAAAGCCAAGCTGAGATATAGGGCGAGGGTTTGGGAGAGACGTGCATCAGCCTTTGTCAAGTAGAGACGTACCCGATGAGAAGTGAGCCAAACCACACGCCGGTACCTTTAACCGAAAAGTTATTTCCTGCCGTGAAAGTTAACGTGTTTTGAAACGTGTGAGTTATATTGAGTTTTTATTTTGAGTCCAAAGGCTCTAACCTGGACTAGTTTGTTTTATTAACTCAATTACTTTCAAAATCCGAACTTGGAATATTTTCTGTGTTTTTTATTTATCTTGATACTTCATCGGTCCGTACTTGCGGTTTTTTTTTAATTATTTTTCTTTATTGATTAATTTTCTGAGCCACTTCTCTCCCCATTGCAACCCCGTATATATTTTTTTTCCCTTGTTTTCTTTTTGCGTTAATCTATGCACTCGGACGTGAGACAAAGTGCCGGATTTATGATGCCGAAACCTGATAAGTTTTTGGAAGTCGCGTTAAATCTACTTCTAGGTCAACATCATCAGCCTTCCTCAAGAAACACTTCTTCGGTTCAACAAATGGGACCCGAGAGACTGGAAATGATGCAATTTGAAGAAAACCACCGTTGCAAACGATAAGCACTCACGTTCGCATGGATTCATCGACCCGTTAACCTATATCTGCACCCAAATAACTCCAGGAGGGCCGTCTCTCCTGCCCGCCCCAACATATCGACTGTTTTTTTTTCGTCTTACTCTTTTTCTTCTTTTTTCTCCCACTCTCTTTAGAATGCCAAAGAGGACTTGGGAAGAGCCTCCCCGAGGCTATCGGCCCGAGGGGGTAATCCACCCGCAAGCCGATCTCTACCGGAGACAGTTGGCAGCCACCCTGCGATTGGCTCGTATTAAAGAGTTGGTTGGGGCTGGCATCACAAATCCGAAAAGGAAAAAAAAAATCCCGTGAGCAACAGCTGTGGAAGACTCACTGGAAAATTCTTGAATCCACTAAAACTTTTTGTGTTCACAGATCATGGCCAGCCAGTCATCGCCAAGCTTGGTCCTTCATGTCCAGGAGGAGGAAATGGACGGGCTGTCAATCCGCCCCAGTACCTCGCACGCGTCCAACGCCACCCAAGGAAGAGCCCCGACGCCCACCACGTACGTGAAGGTGGGACCGGACGTCTGCTGGAGGTGTGGTAGCCAGTGGCATTTCCAACGGGACTGTACCCGGCGTACGTTCCTGTTTTGCTCCAGGTGCAGGAAAACCAATGTAAGGTCCCGGGAGTGCGGATGTAACTCGACCCCACGCCCAACTCCGGTACCACGCCCTAACCTGGCCCCTCGCATCACCTCGATCCCACGACCACGAACACCGGCAACCAAGCGGGTAAGGTTTTCCACCCCAGCAGACACGGACCACCTTCAACCCCGACCTGGATGCTCCCGAGCGCCACCACCGGACACGACCCCTCAGCCGGAGCTCGACGAACTCAACGACTGCCGGAGCCGCAGACGATTGATTATCCTCGTCGGATCTACCCGACGTGTCATTTTTGTGGGTGCCCTTACGCTGGCATGCAGCACCACCCAACGTTTATCAGACCATATTATGGTTGAGTTATTTTTATAAGAGAAAAAAACAAAGTTCCTTTAGATCTTTAATATTTTTTTTTCTCTCCCGGTTAAGCAGCAATTTTATATAATCATTTTTTTTTTGTTTTAGTCATAATTTTTTTTTATTTCATTTGAGTTTTCAGAGTTAAGCATAGCTTAGGAGAAAATGATCGTGAACTCACATTTTTTTTTAAAGTGGAGAGAGTGTGTAACGAAGTTACAAGATTTCCGGATTTCTCTACCGTGATTTACAAATTTTCAAAGTCATTTCCCGTCTCTTATTGTTTAATTCATATTTCTACAAAACTCTTTTATTTATCTACCCGATAGGCACTGTGGGCCCTCTACCACATAAATCCAGGGGGTGTCGCTCGAGCATTTTATTTTACATCAACGAATCCCCTCATCCCCGTCGGGAATCAAACCCGGAAAATTTCGGGGCTCGTCACAAACAGAATTTCAGTCAGCGCCTTTTACACGTTACTCGGCTCCCTCTTGGATAAATATGCTTTTCCACCAAGCAGAATTCATAACTGCGATGAGACGGGGATTTCCACTGTCCCTAATAAACCCACAAAAATATTTTCACTGAAAGGCAAGAAGCAAGTTGGATGTTACAGTTCTGCTGAAAGAGGAACAACAGTTACTGCGGAAATTTGTTTTAACGCAACTGGTCACTATGTTCCACCACTATTGGTTATACCACGTGTGCGACGAAATATTATATATGAAATTGACCTACCAGCTGAGTCAGTAGTAGCTTACCATAACCATAAGGATGGATGCAGTCTGATATTTTCAGCGATATTTGGTTTCCTCACTTTGTACGCCATACCCATCCTCGTGAAGAGAATCCAGTTCTTCTCATCTTGGACGGCCATGCAACCAATGTGAAAAATATTAAGCTGATTGAAGAGGCTCGAAAAAATCACGTTATCATCTTGTCAATACCGCCACACACTTCCCATCGCCTTCAACCTTTGGATGTCACTTTTATGTTCCCCCTAAGTAATTATTATACACAGGAGTTGAAAATCTGGCAAAGAAACAAACCAAATAAAATTGTTGAGTTGGCAGATGTGGGTCAAATATTTTCAAAAGCTTATGTTACAGCTGCTACATTATCCAACGCCCAAAACGGCTTCAGAAGCACTAGAATTTGCCCATTCGATCCCAATATATTTTCTGATGACTCCTTTGTACCTTCTGAACTAACAGAACGAGAAGTGTGCCAGGATGTGTCCCAAAAGTCTGATGAAGAAGATTGTCCAGAAAACATATCAAGAGCCAACAAAAGTCCAATCAACAACAATAATAGTTCCTCATCGAACCTAAATATTTCATCATCGAATGATCTTCCTGGATGTTCTCATTGGAATCAGGAGCAAACAGATCAAGAAGAAACAAGAGAAAACGCCTCCCCAGATTTATCCCGCCCAGCAGACGAACTTAGAGCTACAGCCAGATGGAGACAATTCATTAGAGGATGATTCTATAAAATCCTTAATATCGCCAAGAAACATAATACCAGTGCCCAGGGTTATCCCAAAACAAATTTCAAAAGGTCCTAGAAGGAAAGGTAAAACAGCTATTATTACATCATCGCCATACCTTCATGAATTGAAAGAAGCTAAGCGGAGCCAGCAAAAACCAGTTACACCAAAACAAAAGAAAGAAATAAAACTACAATTAGACGTTTCTGGTATCAAAAAGTCGACCAAAAGAATGAATAAGAGTGTTGTTGAATCATCTGCTTCAGAAGAACCTGATGACATTCCAGAGACAATATGTGAGGATGAATCGGACAATTCGGACTTTATTGGTTATTCAGATGAAGACAATCCAAATCAAGAAAAATCCTTAAGTTTAGAAAATGAAAAAATCTTGATTGATGATTTCGTACTGGTAAAATTAAAAGACGATAGAAACGTTATTACTAAGAAATATGCTGCCCAAGTTGTGCAAATTCATTGTCAAGAAAAGAGTTCAAATCATATTATAAATAAGAAATTTATTTTTTTACCTGTCTGATTTGTATAAAATATGTTTTTCAAAGAATTTGCCGTTTTATTTCACACGTTTCAGAGAAAGGGATTCATATTATTTCAAGCATTTTGTCTATTTCACTTGGGCGGGTGTGACGTCATCCGTTGGTGGGGGGTGGGGGTCTTGAATGTGGGTCTTTGGTGGGGGTGGGGGTCTTGAGTGGGGGGCCGCTAGGTGGTGCCACGAGATGTGGTGACGTCATCCTTCGGCTGTGGGTTGAGTGGGGGTTGGGGTGGGGGTCTTCGGTTTGTGTCTTGAGTGGGGGTCTTCGGTTTATGTCTTGAGTGGGGGTCTTTAGTGGGGGTGGGGGTCTTGAGTGGGGGTCTTCGGTGGGGAGTGGGGGTCCTCAGTAGGTTGCGGTGGTGGGGGGCAGGCGGATCAGTTGTGTTCGAGACGATGGACAAAACAGATGCAGAAAAAATTGCAGAATTCTGTAGACGATTGGAACAGCTAAGGAATGACATTACATTCTATGAACAAAACAAGTTCATGATTCAAGCATTGAAGAAATTGAATATTGCGGGTGAGTGTTATCATCGTTCAGTTCTAAATTTAGCTCGAATGCGCGGTTTTCTTATCAGTAACAACGAGTCTCAGCCCGCGGTTTTCTTATCACCATTAGACAGGATGTGGTTTTCCAACCAACCACAACAGTTCTAAATTTAGCTCGAATGCGGTTTTCTTATCAGTAACAACGAGTCCCAGCCTGCGGTTTTCTTATCAACAGTAAACAGGATGTGGTTTTCACGTCACACTCTTATCAGCAGTTCTAAATTTAGCTCGAATGTGGTTTTCTTATCAATAACAAGTCTCAGCCTGTGGTTTTCTTATCACCAATAGACAGGATGTGGTTTTCACGTCACACACTCTTATAAATAGCAAGTCTCAGAAACTATAGTTTGATATTTATCCATGTAAAATTATCTCATTTCAATTTTATTCATTTTTTCAGAACCAATCCATCAGTACGAAAATCCAATGCAAATAATTGTGGACAATTGTCAATCGAATTTCTATATAATAATATGACATGATCGAGAACCATCAGTAACGTTGAGAGTGTCATCATGACTAGAACTATAACAATAACGGGAAATACTTCTGTGTTGAAAGCAGAATTCAATCCACCTATATTTTTGGATGAAAATAAAGAATATTTTTTGGGGTTGGCTGATTTTGAATCGTTTATGAGTATACCTAACATACAACCGGGTAGCAATAAAATATATGTAGCGGATAAAGTTATCACAATTCCAGAAGGAACTTACGATTTAAAAGATATTGAAACATATATTAATTCTGTAATTGATGACATTTTTGGAGAAAAAGTTGGGTTTAAGATGAAAGCAAACCCCAATACATTAAAATGTCAGCTTTATTGCACAAAGGAAATAGATTTCACACCAAGTGACTCCATAGCGAAAATATTGGGTTTTAAGAAACGAAAAATTGCATCAAATGAATTTTCTGAATCGGATGAAGTTGTTAATATATTTAAAGTTAATGCAATTTGTGTTGATTGCGACATTTGCATTGGATCATATAGTAATGGTCTACCCGTTCATATAATTCATCAGTTTTTTCCTTCTGTTCCTCCAGGGTATAAAATAGTGGAATCACCATTACCAATACTTTATTTCCCCATCAGCGTCAAGACAATCAACAACATCACTGTTAAAATAGTAGATCAAGACGGTGATTTGATTAATTTCCGAAACGAGACCATAACAGTTCGATTACATCTTAAACATTAGAAAATATTATGGTTATTAAATACAACTATCGCTATTTCAAACAATCGCCATATAAAAGGGAGAAGCTGTCTATAGAAACCAGTCCAAGACGAGACTCCAACCAGTTAACATCACAAGAAACCAGCCCAAGACGAGACTCCAACAAGTTAACATCACAAAATCACCAATTTTTTATATCTCTGGGGTTAAAAGTATTGAAATAATGGATATATTAAACGTTGATGAAAAATTATATGTAGATAATTCAATAATAAGCTCTGAGCTTCATTCATATCAACCGTTTGTCTCTTCAAAATTTGAATACAATGATGAAATTCGCATACCTGTTCAAGAACTTGATATATACACACTACCTTCAGGGAGTCATCTTTACATTGAAGGTACCTTGACCAACAATAAGGGTGCCTATTCTAAAAAATTACAATTTGTCAACAATGGTATAGCTTATTTGTTTCGAGAAATTCGCTATGAACGTAATGGAGTTACTATAGATTCCGTAAGAAATGTTGGTTTAGCTTCAACCTTGAAGGGTTATCTTTCATATAATACAAATGAAAGTCTAAAGCTGCAAAATGCTGGATGGTTTCCAAATAGAGATGAAAAGGAAAACATTTTAGTTGATGATAAAGGAAAATTTAATGTATCTATACCTTTGAAAATGTTGATGGGATTTTTTGAAGACTATAAAAAAATAATCTTGAATATGAAACAAGAACTGGTTTTGATCCGAGCCAGCGATGATGTTGATGCAGTTTTATATGTTGAAGATATGCAAAATCCGTCACCCGAAGCGGAAAATCCAAAAGTTACATTTGACAAGATCTATTGGAAAGTACCTCATATTCAAGTTGATATACCACAACAACTAGCTTTAACACAAATTCTTGAAACAAATAAAGATCTGTTACTTGGATTTCGTAGTTGGGAAATTGTTGAATATTCCTCGCTACCTGAAGCGACCCGTCATACTTGGCCTGTTAAAACAAGTAGTAAACTTGAAGCACCTCGTCATATAATAATTGGTTTTCAAGAAAATAGAAAAGGACACATCATGAAAGATGCTAGTCAATTCGATAATATAAATCTCTCAAATATTAGAGTATTTTTGAATTCTGAAAGATATCCATATCATGATTTGTATTTGAATTTCAATGATAACAAGTTTTCAGCTCTCTATGAAATGTTTGCAAACTTTAAAAATTCCTACTATGATATACCAAACGAACCAATTTTCAACCCTCAAAACTTTAAAAATAAGTGTCCAATCGCACATATTGATTGTTCCCACCAGAAAGAAACACTTCAAACAGGTACTGTTGTTTTGAGAGTTGAATTCGAGACAAATAATAATACAAAAAAGGATACATCAGTATATTGTCTGATTTTACATGATAAATTATTTAGCTACAATCCTTTAACAAAAATAGTCAAGCAATTGTAATACGCATGTTCTCAAATAATTATATAAACCATTTTATTTCTCTAAATGATGTTCAGTATGTCTCGAGAATTGAAGCTCTGCTTATCTTACCATTTAAAGAGATCGAAAGAATTGAAAAACAAATTCAAGATTATAGTGGTGAATAGCAGATGATGGTGAAATTCTCACAATTGAAAATATGAAACTACTCGTTTTGGATGTACAAGGATTTATAATTGAAAACAAAAAATTTATTCCTAAAGAACTGGCTGCCTATGATGGAGAAAAAATATGTCATTATATATTTAGATGTCCCTTTTCTATGGAACACTTGCCTCCAGAACTGCGTAAACAAGCAAACTGGTTGATGAAAAATCATCATTGTATTTCATGGAATGAAGGATTTACGCAATCACATAAGTTTTCCGACATTGTGAAAAACATAACAAGAAACGTGGATCATGTGTACGTGAAAGGAAAAGAAAAGGCGCAATACATTGGGAAATATTCATCGAAGCCCGTTATCGAACTTGATGACAAACCACCTTTATCGTTGGAAAAACCACATTGTCTATACCATTTATCATCACCCGCAATGTGTGCACTTACTAATGTTTTTAATTTGTATAAAACATGTTTAATGATTGAATAAATCACATTTTTGATTACATTTTTTATTTTATTTCAAACACTTTTTTATAAATATTTACAGGTAGGTATTCACAAATTTTCAACCCTCAAAAATAAGTGTCGAATCACACACAGTGATTGTTCTCATCACAAAAAAACACATCAAGCAGGATATACTGTTTTGTTTTGAGAGTTGAATTCGAAACAAATAATAATACAAGAAGGATTCATCAGTATATTGTCTGATTTTTACATGATAAATTATTAAGCTATAATCCTTTGACAAAAATAGTCAAGCAGTTGTAATTCGCATGTTCTCAAATAATTATATAAACCATCTATTTCTCTAAATGATGTTCAGTATGTCTCCAGAATTGAAGCTTCGCTTATCTAACCATTTAGTATGAGAATTTTATGGTGACTTACAAATAAAAGGTTCTGTATTGATTGAAAATAAAACAGTTCAATAATGAATACTATCAAAGAAGATGTGGTGAGTGAGCTACACAAACCAGCCAGAAGATTTTTTAAAAGAAGAGCAGTAATTGTAAAGGGGATCAATGATCTTTTTCAAGCAGATTTAGTTGAAATGCAACCATATTCAAAAATAAACAAAGGATATAGATATATTCTGGTTATAATTAATGTGTTTTCAAAATTTGTTTGGGCAATTCCTGTCAAAACAAAGACTGCTAAAGATGTAACCACAGCCATGAAATTAATTTTAAACAGTGTAAAAACACCCCCTAAAAATCTGCAGACTGATCAGGGAAAGGAATTCTATAATACAGAGTTCCAAGATTTGATGAAAAAATTCAACATCAATCACTACTCAACATTTTCCAATATGAAAGCTAGCATCGTAGAGAGGGTGAACAGAACATTGAAAAACAGAATGTGGAAAAAATTCAGTTTGCAGGGAAACTATAAATGGTTAAAAATATTACCTGAGATAGTATCAGAATACAATAATACCAAACATTCTGTTATTGGAATGAAACCTATACAAGTATCTAAGGAACATGAGAAGCACCTACTATCAAAAGTTTATGGTCGCATAAAAACAGTGAATCCTTCCAAATATGAAAAGGGAGACTATGTGCGAATAAGTAAGTTTCGTGAGATGTTTTCAAAAGGGTATACACCTAACTGGTCAAATGAAATCTTTGTGATTCAAAAAATAAAAATCACAAATCCAACAACCTACATATTGGAGGATCATAGAGGTGAAGAGATACAGGGTGCATTTTATAAGGAGGAGTTGCAAAAAGTTAAACATCCTGACGTGTATTTGGTAGAAAAGATTCTAAGACGGAAGGGAAATAAAGTTTATGTTAAATGGTTGGGCATGAATAATTCACATAATTCATGGGTTATGAAAAATAATGTATTGTAATATCTTGTAATTCAATAAAAAACACTTGCTAGTAGATAATTCTTTTATTTCTATACAAATATACTCCTAGAATGGGTAGCATGATACAAAAAATGAATGCAAAGATTGATATAATAGCGAATTCTATATGATTTTTACATTCAAACGAATCAATAAGTACATTCCAGTTTGTTGGTTTAAAATTTTCATCTACAAAATAAAGTCTTAACTTAAAAGCTAAATATGACAAATTTTTAATTGACTCATCAATTTTTAGCCAATCAATCCATTATTAACAATTAATTTTTCTCAGTTTGATGGTCAAGAGTCATTATGATTGGTTGATATGCAAATAAACGTTTCTTGTATATTTGAATCCACTTGTATATACAAGGTATTGTTAAAAAGGCGCTCAGAAACAATACTTTTGCTGGAAGTCCTGTTGTCATTGCTAATTTTTATACTAAGGGATATATCGTGGCAATATTTATGTGTTCTAGTGTTCTTGTTTTCTTGTTGTCTTGTTTTCTTGTGTTCTAGTGTTCTTGTTTTCTTGTTTTCTTGTTGTCTTGTTTTCTTGTTTTCATGTTTTCTTGTGTTCTTGTTTTCTTGTTTTCTTGTTTTCTTGTGTTCTAGTGTTCTTGTTTTCTTGTTTTCTTGTGTTCTAGTGTTCTTGTTTTCATGTTTTCTTGTGTTCTTGTTTCCTTGTTTTCTTGTGTTCTTGTGTTCTTGTTTTCTTGTTTTCTTGTGTTCTTGTTTTCTTGTTTTCATGTTTTCTTGTGTTCTTGTTTTCTTGTTTTCATGTTTTCTTGTGTTCTTGTTTTCTTGTTTTCTTGTTTTCTTGTGTTCTAGTGTTCTTGTTTTCTTGTTTTCTTGTGTTCTAGTGTTCTTGTTTTCATGTTTTCTTGTGTTCTTGTTTTCTTGTTTTCTTGTGTTCTTGTTTTCGTGTTTTCATGTTTTCTTGTGTTCTTGTTTTCTTGTTTTCTTGTGTTCTAGTGTTCTTGTTTTCTTGTGTTCTAGTGTTCTTGTTTTCATGTTTTCTTGTGTTCTTGTTTTCTTGTTTTCTTGTGTTCTTGTGTTCTTGTTTTCATGTTTTCTTGTTTTCTTGTGTTCTTGTGTTCTTGTTTTCTTGTTTTCTTGTTTTCTTGTTGTCTTGTTTTCTTGTTTTCTTGTGTTCTTGTGTTCTTGTTTTCTTGTTTTCTTGTTGTCCTGTTTTCTTGTTGTCTTGTTTTCTTGTTTTCTTGTTTTCTTGTGTTCTAGTGTTCTTGTTTTCTTGTTTTTTTGTTTTCTTGTTTTCTTGTGTTCTTGTGTTCTTGTTTTCTTGTGTTCTTGTTTTCTTGTTTTCTTGTGTTCTTGTTTTCTTGTTTTCTTGTTTTCTTGTTTTCTTGTTGTGTCCAATAACACACACAGTGATTGTTCTCATCACAAAGAAACACTTCAAGCAGGATATACTGCTTTGTTTTGAGAGTTGAATTCGAAACAAATAATAATACAAGAAGGATTCATCAGTATATTGTCTGATTTTTACATGATAAATTATTAAGCTATAATCCTTTGACAAAAATAGTCAAGCAGTTGTAATACACATGTTCTCAGAAAAGAAAATGACTAGATTGAAGGCTATTTGTGATTGACAGCTCCTTGATTTTGAAATCTTGTGCCAAATTGAAGCCCTGCATGTCTATTGCAATGATTGTTTCATACGAATACCAGGATTCATGGACTTTGTAATGAGTTCTCAAATAATTAACGAGTTTGATAGGTGGTCTCAAGTTTCCATAACCATCAAAATAAAACGCTTAATTTTCATTTATTATGTATGCAGTACAATGAGTTCCATGATTTTGTTAACTTTCTAGATTCAAAATACCACATTCCTTTACTTTAAATTTTTTTTTTGGGGAGGTTGTCACACATAAATACACCTCTTTAATGTGAGATATTCAATATTTTCACATATTTTAGTATATCGTTATTTGAAAGGGATCTCTGCGAAAATATTATTTGATTTTTTTTATGGTTTTTTTCTTGATAGTGCCTCCTTTGTAGGGTTTAATGTATAATCCACCACCCTGCTTGGAAAGTTTTTCCATTTCTTTATTGTGTCGATGTAATTCTTCGAGTTGCTCCTTTGATACTTTAATATCATTAACGGCCTTAGCTATTCCAGCTGCACCACCGCCTAAAGCTCCTAGTGCACCCAAAATTGGAAGTAATAATGGAAGAAATTTTTTGGGGGGTTTGATTACTCGTGTTTTCTTTTTTCTTTCGGTTCTCTTGATCCCCATTCCAAGTTTCCGTTTACCTTTCATAATTCCATTTACTGTTAGAGCAGCAATTCTTTCTCCTACCGAGGAATCTTTTGCTCCAACTCTCTGCCAAGCTTTATCTGCTAGAGCTTTATCCGCTCGATGTCGTTGAGGTAAATCAGTTGTTTGTGAGTATGCGATATCGTGTTCTCGACACGCAGCATCCAATGGATTGATACCAGACTCTCCCCTATTCAATCTTTCTTTCAAATTTGTACCAGGACCACAAAATTGATAGCCAGGAATATGAAGCTCAACAGGTAGTCTATTAATCAGAGTGTTTATTAAACCTCGACCTTCCCTCTTGGAGTGTTTGGAGGAAGTGTACTTTCGTGAAGCGTGTA
Organism: Orchestes rusci; assembly: GCA_958502075.1. Lineage (NCBI taxonomy): Eukaryota > Metazoa > Arthropoda > Insecta > Coleoptera > Curculionidae > Orchestes > Orchestes rusci. The sequence goes on from OY293310.1 coordinate 8,056,781, forward strand.
CAATCATTTTATACCTATAGAGGTTTGTGTGTATCATTTAAATACTATTTTCAGTTTAAAAATTTGCAACACGATTGTCTATCGATTTCATGCTATCTGATCAATATGTCCATCTGATTAATGTATAAATACTTTTGCAAAAAACAATTCTGTTTATTGATATCTAGAATGCGGATAGAAAAACAATCGTTTTCCTTACCCATCACAAACCATGATGTGAAGGATTTTACGAAACCAATTCAAAAACATGGCGATTTATTTGGTGGGGAATCGAAAAGATGTCTCATTGTTGGACCATCTGGTTCAGGTAAAACCAACGTGATGTTGGCTTTACTTGGGCATCCAAATGGAATAAGATTTGCAAACGTGTACCTTTATTCCAAATCATTACAACAGCCAAAGTATGAATATTTAAGACAACTATTGGCACCCATGGAAGAGATTGGATATTTCGAGTATGAGAGCGATGAAAATATCATTCCTCCTCATGAAAAAGCACCAGAATCGGTCATCATATTTGATGATATACCATGTGGAACACAAACTATAATAAGGGACTATTTCACACATTCGAGACATAAAAATACAGACTGCTTTTTTATTTTTCAAGGTTATTCATCAATTCAGAAAAGACTTATACGTGAGAACGCTAATTTGCTAATTTTATTCAAGCAGGATTCTATGAATTTGAATCATATACAGTGTGTCTAGAATAAAATGATGTACATGGGAATATTGGAAACGGTAAGAGATACGGCGTCGCTTGAATGGAAGAAAAGTTGCGTATTTGTATGCCCAAAAATAATCTACTTTTGTTTTATTTTGAATCGATACCGTGATGTAGATACAGGGTCTAGAATTTTTTTGACGCCGTTTTAGAATCGTCGTATCCTCTTACCTATATCCTGGAAATTTGAAAGTGTTGGGTTTTATAACAAGCAAAATATTGTGTTTTTTTCAAAATGAACCTTTTCTTTTTTCACCCTGTATGAACATAACGAAATCGATTCAAAATGAAACAAAGGTAGAATATTTTTGAGCATACAAATACGCAACTTTTCTTCCATTTAAGCAACGTCGTATCTTTTACCGTTTCCAATATCCTCGTATAGTCCCATGTACATCATTTTATTCTGGACACACTGTATATAATGATCATTGTATGCTGGATATGTCATTTGAGCAATTGAAGCAACTCTGCGCACACTGTTGGAAAGAACCTTATAATTTTCTGGTTATTGATAAAGATTGTGAACTGAATTGCGGAAGATATAGGAAAAATTTTGATTCATTCATATATCTATAAAATGGATAAGCGGTTGGCTGAGGAATTGATGAAGTCAAGAAAAGCTGTCAAGGATAAATATAATAGTCTAAAATTAGCTATGACCACTACACAATCACAACTAGAGCAAGCTTACAAACCAATAACTCAACCGCTACAACAACTCATTTCCAAAATAAATAAACCTTTCAACATAAAGGAAGAATTCAAAGAAGAAGAAGAAGAACCTGAAACTTCTATGTTTCACACAACACCATTAAAACCTAAACCAAGTTTTTCAAGATTATTTTATGAGACATCAACACCTACAAGACCTACAAGAACTGGTAGAACTCCTATTCTACCGATGGAAATACCATCATTTTTTGATACAAGCCTTGCATCTGTTAGCCAGTTACCATCTATACAAGAACCTAGTCAGTTACCTAATACTATACAAGAACGTAGTCAGTTACCAACTATACTAGAAACTAGTGTTATAGCTCAAACCAACCCCTTCGAAAGCTCGGAAAATCAAAATCTTTCAGATATATTGGAACAGTCAAGGCAATCGGTTCAAAATTTAATCGACACGCAACCATATGAAATATGGTTAAAAAGTTTTGATCCACTACCAAGAGATTATATTGATGCTAGTGTGAAGGATACTGAACATAATTTTGATCATCATTATGGAATAGTACATGACATAGATACTGATAAATTCTATTTGGGGACCACACTTAAATTTGTAGAAATTATTGGAAAAAATGTGAAAGTAGATGGAAAAATTTATGATGGTACAAAAGGATTGTATGAATTACTATTTAAAAAATATCCTAAAGACTATGAAGATGAGGATTTGGATAATTATATGGATATTTTAGCTAAAACCAATGCATATCGAAGAAATCATGATCCAAATGAACGTGTGCAGGGAAATGGATCATCAAAATATATAACTATAATAGGACCATACCTACAAAAACATGGCATAACAAAAACACGACACATCAAACCATTATATTCTCGTTTTTTAAAGAAACTAAAACCTCCAATAACTAGAATGCGAACGGGAAAGGGGTTGTGGAATATCAATAAAAACGATATAGATTATGTTTATTGGGATAATATCAACGAACTTGTTGATAGATTGAGACTAATAACAGCTTCCATGAGAGCTGGTCATACTGGTCATAATAATGAAATACTATCAATAATCGAAGAGTTACGTGAAGCTAAAGTAATTGCATAAATACATCCTCAAATACGTAAAACGAATCAATCCGAAAATGTCACTCAACAAGTTCGGTTCTCATTTATTCAAGAGAGATGAAACAGAAAACAATATCAAGTTATTTAATTTGTCTGAGGTTAATTTATCTTATGTAATGGTTTTACCATTTATTGGTCGCTATACACCAACAGAAAAAAATTTCGTGTTGATGCAAGATGGAAGAACTTCATACCGTTTCCCATTTGAAAAAGGAATCATTTTATTCGGTGAATATCCTAAAAAAGACGTTTCCATGTTGGTTAATGGAAAAGCAGGAAAGCTGGAAAATAGATCTATTAAGAAAGGTGATTTGATAGCGTTTAGACGTGAAACGGATAGTAAAATAACAGAATTTTATGGTGAATTACAAATTAAATGCCCCGTAGTGATTGAAAATAAAACAGTTCAATAATGAGTACTATCAATGAAGACGTGGTGGATGAGCTACCTACACAAACCAACAAACAGATTTAGATGAAATGTAGCCATATTCAACAATAAAAAAGGATAATATACCTAGATATATTTTAGTTATGAAAAAACCACATTTTCTATACCATTTATCATCACCTGCAATGTGTGCACTTACTAATGTTTATAATTTGTATAAAACATGTTTATTGATTGAATAAATCACATTTTTGATTACATTTTTTATTTTATTTCAAACACCTTTTTATAAATATTTACAGGTACGTATTCACAAATTTTCAACCCTCAAAAATAAGTGTCCAATCACAGTGATTGTTCTCATCACAAAGAAACACTTCAAGCAGGATATACTGTTTTGTTTTGAGAGTTGAATTCGAAACAAATAATAATACAAGAAGGATTCATCAGTATATTGTCTGATTTTTACATGACTAATTATTAAGCTATAATCCTTTGACAAAAATAGTCAAGCAGTTGTAATACAACCAACAACAACTCAATCGTAAATGATGGGGCACCTAGAAACCGCAAGACTATTCATACAATCAACGCGACGTCGGTCGGCTCACCACATTCAATTATTGGCATCTGTCTGCGGTTTTCTTATCAGTTCACCGACCGGTTAGATCCACTATAAAGAAGGTTCGACATTCCGCATTTAGCAGTCAAAGATGGGGTTAGCTTACACCGGTATCGGGACTAGACGATTACATAATCTGGTTTCCGCTGTAGAAAGCTTGTCACAACGATTCCGAAATTTGCAATTTGATGCTGAACACGAGGCTATCTATGGTTTTGAGAGATTCCATAGCGAGGAGGAATGTAGGAGGATTGCTGAAAAATACGAAGAAGCTGCTGACGCCTGCGATCTGTTCCTGGATACATCAGACCTGCATAGTTTCCTGCAGACCATGAGGCGTCTAGATTTCGAGGGCTATTTAGAAGATGTTGAAAAATTTGTTCCTATTTTGAAATAAATACAGTTGAACAAGAGTGTGTGTTTTACTCAGTTATTGATAAGAACACCGCGCATTCGAGCTAAATTTAGAACTGTTGATAAGAGGAGTGTGACGTGAAAACCACAACGATGATAACACTTACCCACAATATTCAATTTCTTCAAGGCTTGAATCATGAACTTTTTTGTTCATAAAATGTAATGTCATTCCCCACTCCCCACCGAAGACCCCCACTCAAGACCCCCACCCCCACTAAAGACCCACATTCAAGACCCCTACCCCCCACCCCCCACCAACGGATGACGTCACACCGTGTCAATTTACACTTGTGCATTCGCTTGTGGATGGTTTCGAAAGATTGAAGTGCATCCTTTTCGTGCTTGCAGCCATAAATACCTGAAGTGAGCAGAAATATACTTTTTATACAATATTATTTATTCTATAATACCTGCTCGGAAAACTGCTTTATACAAATGTGGATAGCATATCTTTTTCAATAATGAAAGCGATGGCTTTTCCACTTTTGTTGCACATACTGCTCGAAAATTCGATGCAGTGACTCTTCCTGCTCTGAGCAAAAACCACAATTTACTCTTGCTTTGGCCTCTTGTTACCTGCTCGACTTTGTAAACCATCTCTTCCGACACATTTACATTTATCACTTGCGCCACAGTTTAAAGCTCCTCAATTGTCTTGGTCGTTAAATTTTCATCAAACAAATTTGTGTATGATGGCCATGCTTCGTTTGATGGCTTCTCCAGTAGTTCATGCAATACACATCTTTCTCCATCCCTTTGATAAGAAGACAGAAACTCTTCTACATCCACATCGGTTAGCTCAGGTATCTTTTCTTGACTATTATCAAAAATTTCATTCTCGGGAGATGTCGGCTGCAATAAATTTCCGGGTATTTCGAAGTTGATGTCGATAATTTTTTTGTGAAAGTTTTTCTTTGATTTTGGTCCTATCCAATATGCAAGAACATCTGTCACAGATTCTTGTTGCTTAGTGGCATATTCCAATGCAAATAACACGGCAGCCACATGTGTACAGGCCTCACCTAATCCAGCAACGCAGTTACAATGGGTGCTTAAAATCTCCCCGTTCTTTCAAAGTACGAGCCATCCATGAAGACTCGGGTCACCTACTCTTTGTGAGTGTATTACCTGCATATTTATTTAATTAGAGAATGCCAAAAATCATCACAGTCCAAATACCTTCCCAATAATACAAAAGCAATCATTTATCTGAACTGCTTCGATCTCTTCGATCCATCGAGATGCAAACTGTCTAAATGCATCCAAACTCTTATAAGCACGGAATTCAGCTTGTGTATGAGAACTAATTCGGAATACCAGGAAATCCGTTATTGCTTCTGAAGTTATCAGTGGTAGATCATCCAGTGGCATCACGAAGTTTTTCCTATCAATTGTATAAGGGTCAATACCTCCTAATATTGCAATTTTTTCTGCATATCTTGGTTTTTCTTCTCCCCTGAGTTGACGGGTTAGTTTATCGAACGTGACAGCCATGATAATAGTATAAGTTGTCTACTAATCAATAGAAAGAACACATTAAATAATGAACTACACACAAAACTACCTAAGTAGAACTTACTTTTGCAAGACTCGCCGGCTCAAACAATAATTATTATTGTTCGACTTCCTTTAACTGTCCTCTCTCAAACAGTACAAAAAGCTCCGCACCACGGTAAACACTATGCAAATATTATGAATTTAATAATATGATTGCTTGACCTCGATAAGCTTTTTTGGAATGTCACTGTCAAGTACCTGTGCAAGTATAAGGAAATGCTTCGAGTAGGTACTGCTTCTGTTGATGTTGATTAAATTTAAAGACATACTTTTGTTACGTTTCACATAAGTGTGATTGTATAACTCAAAATCTATAAAATTAGCCATTCACAAAAGTTCCGGAGAATTTTCCAGGTAAACTATTTTTTGAGAACCGCTGTAGGTACTAAAACGTCAAATATCAAAAAGCGACAAGTATCACATAACTATGATAATAATATGCATTTATATTGTTAGTTGTGAATGTAACATACAATAATTAAAAATGCCTCAACTATGCGCTGTATATGGATGTGGTAAAAGAAGTAATCGGGAAAAAGACAAAAAATTCTTTGGATTTCCGGGTTAAAGGGACAGAAGAGGAAGAGAATTGCCACAAAGTAGATCGAAAAGAGAAATGTGGATAAAAGCTATCCAGAGAGAAGATCTAACTGAAAAAAAGTTAAAAAATGCATATGTATGCACGGATCATTTTTTAACGGGTATGCTTAAAAGATTTTGCCTTAAAAAGTAGATAAAATTCAATGCTATCCAGGATACCCAGCTCCAGAAGGCCGAGTAAATGATCCAGATTATATACCTAACCAAAACCTTGGGTATACATCAGGTCATACTCTTACTTCTGCCGGAATATACAGAAGATGTGCGAAGAGGCTCCGTGAGAGCAGTATGCATGTAAGTACTTATGCCCGTATTCGCCGTTTTCTGTCTTAAGCGAAGCTTTCGTAAGCCCGCTTAAATATTGAGCCAAGCTTAAATATTTGTGTTATGAACCGTCGAAAAATAAGCAACACCTAGCTAAGCGGTAAAACATCTGGCAACGCTGCATCTGTACAGGTTTTAAATAAATATCTTTGTCATCAAAGTCAAAATTGTCAAAATGTCAAAATAATTCATATGTCATCAAAGTCAAAATTGTCAAAATAATTCATTTGATATTTCATATCAAAGCTGTTGTTTGTTATTTGTCGGATTGATTATCAAAAAAATAAATTTATAGTGATAGATGAAAGTGGTGTGTTTTGTGTTTGTCAAAAACAATTTTACTACAAGGAAGAACAATGAACATACCTCCCGTAAAAAGTTCTAAAGTAAGAGTTCCAAACTATACATCTTCGGAGAAGCATCACTTATTGCGAATTATTGTAAATAAATACTCATCCATAATAGAAGATAAGAAAACCGATAGGGTTTCGACAGAGAAAAAGGAAAAGGCCTGGCAACAGATCACAAAGGACTTTAATGCGAGTTCATCGACTGGAATATTACGAAGTTTGGTTTCATTGAAGAAATTTTATGAAAATCGTAAAAAGCAGCTACGGAAAACTTTGGCTGAAGAAAAAAGGGAAGTTACCCTCACCGGTGGAGGCCCACCTCCAAAAATCAAAAAGGATGATACAGATGAGCGTCTTATTTCAATCATTAACAAAAAAACTCTCGTGGGCTTCAATAATAAGTTTGATGATGATGGTGATGACAGCTGTATTGTGCCTGCAGACCCTGATAAAAGTACTGAATTGGAATTAACTATAGTTGATCAATTAGATGACGGTTCCGCAGAAAACGTAACAGACACACATTCATACCCAGGAAGGGAGACGTTTCTGGTGAGTTGAATTTTGTTTTGTTTATTGTAATATATTATGTACTTAAAATAGATAATAGCAACCCATGTAGTTTTTGCTATGTTTTCTTTTTACCTTGTTTTTAGGCTTTTTTCCTCCAAGTCACCGGTCACCGTTTAGGAATATGTAGTAGTTTTCTATACAAAAAATTCACAATCTATATTCTATAACACAAGAGCTTCTTTGCTTCTGGTTACATGAAAATTACCATCAAGAAAAATAATTTATTCAATGTTTTTTTGTTTCATCTATTTCTTAGTGAAGGTCTCGATGTAGGTGCTTATAAATAATAATCATAATTTGTATCTTTATTTTGATTCTAGCAAATTGAAGAAACTCAAACAAGTCAGTCTGCTGCAAAGAATGATAGCTGGAGAAAGTATACTCCAACAAATCTACAAGAACCAATTAGTGCAGCTTTAGGAAAAACTTCCACAAGCGGAGAAAAAAAGAAACCCATAGAAAATGTAGGAGTATTTTGAACAAAATTGCTAATAGTCATTCACGGTATCCCAGTTTTTTCACGGCAGGCATCAGATTTAGCTAAATAACACAAGAGTTATAAAAAAAATATCGAAAAATGCCTCCCGAGAAAAATACACATTGTTGAATTTGAAATTTTATTTTCGATTTTCTCCAATAACTTTCAATACATTTTGGTGAAAATTTGTTAGCCGGTCTTTTTTATTAATTTTTCGTACAGCACTTAGAGGTACACTATAATAATTATTCAAAATAAATCTTATTTTTAGTCTTTTTCTTGTCAAAATATATTCGAGAAATGAGGACATTTTTGCATTGATGCAGGCTACCAAGTCTCTTCGACGCCAGATGAAGTTGCTGAGGTTTATTGTCTAAACATTTAAGGAAAATGAATCGCAATTAAGATAGCCCTTTAGTGCTACACAAAAAATAATCTCATACTTTGATTTTGGGTAAACAATAGTAAACATTTTTTGCAAGTGATTGGAAAAATCGATAATCAAATTTTAACTTCCTACAAGATTTGGCTCACTTGGCACACATCGTTCGATACATGTTTAGGTAATTATATATAGTAAGCCTCTGTCATCTTGAATCGCGTTTTTTTTACATAAATCGTTTTTTTAACGTCCTAAAAAAGCATTTTGATGAAACTTTCTCCACAGAAAACCAATCCAAACTAACCGAAACTAACAAAACTTTGGTTTTCAAATAGAGTTAAGAGCGACATAGTTTCCATAGTAACTATGACCTGCTTTCTTTTCTTATTTATGATATGAGAGGTGTAATATAGTACCGGAATCAGGACAATATTTAAAGTGTAGCTATCTTTTTTATTAAAGGTTTCCGCCGCATAAAATGTAGTAAACTGCGTTATTTGGACGTTAAACAAATGATCTATGTAACAAAAAACACGATTCACGATAACCAAGGCTTACTATATAATTACCCATGTTTAATGTTAGCTCCTTGTCGTATTTTCAGCTGTAGAAGCTATATATTAATGTTGGCGCGAAATAGCTTGGACACCCTATATATTTGGATATAACACGCAATTTAAATAGTACTAATGCATTCAGACTTCGGAAGATACGAATCTTCAATCTATTTTTTCTCATGCTTATCTTCTTGCATTTTCAAACAACACGTCGAAAATGAAAAACAAAGGAAAAAAAAGCTTCAATCATTTTTGAAATTACTGCTGTCGTAAGTCTTAATACATAATTTTCATCATTCCACAGATGCCTGAGCCTGATCATGCAAAGATCACACCAAGCAGCCGTAGAAGACCAACCACTGTAGTGAAAAGCTTAACATCATCGGAAATAGCGAAAAAATATGACCTTCTCTTAGATAAAAGAATGTTATTAGTTAAAGGACAATTGAAGCATATGGAAGAAGAAAATGCTCTTATAATCCGAAAAAGAAAAATAGAAGTAGAACTGTTGGACGCAGAATTACTTTTAAAAAAGAAACAATTAGAGTAGATAAATCATAAGTTCATACCTACCTATTATATCTGTAATATTAAATTGAGTGCAAATAAAATTAGTAGTTTGTATTTTTCTTTATTAATTTACTTATTTCATTTTCAACCGCTGCATTTGATTTTCTCTTAAAAAAATCATTAGACGATAAAATGGGATTGTTCGATAAATCCCACTGATCATTTTTCGATGAGGCTGATTACATGGATTCCCAAGGGGCAAAACTGACCTAGTTGTAGCAAATTATTATTGTTTTATAAGGAATTCTTATAAGATCAAATTTCATTTGCTTCAAATAACTTTCGCATTACAGATTCACAACATATTTATTTCAAATATCACTTACATATTACAAGTTTGCAAAGTAATTATCTATAATCTCATTTCTAAAATCAAATAATACATTCATCTGGGGATTAATAGGAGGAATTTTTCCTTGTTGGATTAAATAATCTAATTCCTCCATATTGAGGCCCAGTGGAGGTGGAGGATCACCGTCATGCATTACTCGAGCAATATTATAAAGTATTGCTGTAGCTACTACAACGACTAAACCAGTTTCAAATTTGCATCTTAATCCATATGATAAACAGGGGAATCTTCTTTTCCACACCCCTATGGTTCTTTCCACTGTATTTCTAGTCCTGATCTGAGATTCATTGTAGAGTTGTTGGGGCCTTGTGTTGGGATTTCTCAGTGGTGTAAGTAGATAGGATTTTAAGGGATATCCACTATCACCTTCGAAAATTTTATTATGTTAGTGCATTTTGAAACAAAGTCCTCCCAGTTTATCAGTGACTTGAAACAAAAGTGATTCACAAGTCAAGGGCAAATTAGAATAGCCCAAACCAACTAGAAGCGACATTTCACCCAAATTACATACATACATACCTAGAAGGACACCTGAGTCGAATTCACGAGTCTCAAACCTAGTCCTGAGCCTACTATGGCTAAAAATCGTGGCATCATGTGCTGATCCCGGCCACCTGGATACGATGTTGATTATTTGCAGATTACTATCACACACCACCTGCACGTTAATGGAGAAATATGATTTTCTGTTTCTAAATATCTCTCCATCTTCACCACCTGTAAGATGAATAATAATTTAATTCAAAGTTGATATGCAAAGAATGGGATATTGCTAGATCATCAGCTTACCTGGTGATTGGATTTTCACATGAGTACCATCTATACAACCAATTACACGTGGAAAACCAGCTATCCTATGAAAACTGGTTTGAGAAGATATTTTCTCCTCAGGTGTTACTGGCATTTTGATAAACATATTTTTTTTACCAGCAATGGCTTCTGAAACCTTTTTTATGATCCTAGATACGCAGCTTTGATCCATTTGCATAAAGTCGCCTATGTTGATTTGATGGCCATCACTGGCATAGTATATAAGTGCAGTCAGCAGTTGATTTATTGGTGAAATGCTATTATTACTAAAAAAAACATTTCTTATATGTATTAAAATAGAATAGGAAAAACCTTTCCTGTTAAATTGTATGTGCAGGGTTGTCCATATATTTTTGCACCTCACCTAGATAGTTCATTTGAATAGATATAGAAATAAGGTATATATAGAAAATTTTCAGAAAAGTTCATTACATGTCAAATATTGACAGGTTGATAGTTTTTTCAAATATGGATGACATTTATTGAACTTTTTTGAAATTTTTGCATAAATATTCAAAAAGTTCATAAAAAACATGACTTCTTTATTTACCTGATTTCAATATCTATTCAAATGAACTCTCTAGGTGGGGTGCAAAAATATACGGAAAAACCCTGTAAATGTACAGGGTTCTTGATGAAGTACCTCCTTTTTGCAAACAATTTTTAGCCCCGTCTAATTATTGCATAATGAATTAAGATCAAATTGACCACAACCATCTATAAATGATTACCTACGTGAGTAATGAACCTGAACCCATCGTAATTCTTATAAATTGTATAAACGACTGACTTTAGATGTATTTTAGTATTTAAGCATTTGATGTAATTAGTTTCCAATTTTTGCGTGTCAAAGCCTTGCTGCTGTTCGTAACTGTTCATTTAGTCTAAGTTTTCACCTGTTTTTGGAAATAAAGTTCTTTTTTAAAAAGTCTACGAGTCGATCACGTTTATAATTGGCGCTGCGAACAGGATAGTGTGATTCCACTCTTTATCGGTTCTCGTTGCGTGGAAGTGATTCTCAAATCTTAACACACTATTCTGACACCTTTGGACTTTCAAGAGACACAGTGCGTGAAATTCGGAAAACCGTCGTCTGCCGTGTTGTACGAGACGTGTGATCCAGTGAACGCTCCTGACCTCCAGAGTAGTCCAGATCGACCAGTGTACAACAAAAAGCCGTTCAGCCTCACCTCTATACTATATAGGAATTCCTTTGGTGCTGTACCTCTACGACGTGAGCTCTATGGGTGTCCCCTTGTTTACGCCGTAAGTAATTGCTGAATTGCCATTTTTCTTTTTTCTTTGTTTTGTGTACATGACTGATAGACTTCGCAAAACTTTGTTTAAAAAACGGGCTAGGATTAGGGTAATTGATAATAGCTCAGATAGTGATTCAGAGCCAGAAGACATTTTAGCTTCTTCATTTCGTCATTTAAGTATTGAATCTTTAGATAATACACTCGATAATACATTAGTACAATCAGAACCAAATATAGATATGGAGAACGTTAGATTCCATACCACCTTACTGCCTACTTTCTCTGGTAACCAGACTCATTTAGAAAGTTTCATTATTGCTATCAATGAATTTTATAATCTGTATTATGTTGGAAATAACGATTTACAAAGCATAGTTTTAGCGGCTATAAAATCTAAATTAGTTGAAAATGCAAGAGAATTTTTATTAACTAGACCAGACCTAAATACCTGGCCGAGCATTAGAGAAGCATTAAGACAAAAATTCGGTGATCCGATAAATCACCAAATTCTTATGCAACAATTACAGTACGTAAAAATAAATAAGAATGAGAACATTCTTCAATTTGTAGATAGGCTTAAAAAATTCAATGTGAAGTGGCTGATAATAATTCTAAGGCAACTCTTATTAGCCAAACACATAAAACTCAAACTTTGAAAACCATGTTGATGTTAGTTAATCCAAACACATTAGATGAAGCTTTAGTTCAAGTTGTGAATTACAATATGATAGAATCGCAGGTTAATTTTACCAATCATCCAAATTTGCATAGTGATCAGAACTATTCCAACAATTATTTTCAACCTTATAATGCTGTAAATAACTCACAAGCTGTAAGAACATTACAACCAATACCGCCTATGAAATTTCCACCTAGACCTAGATTTAACAACCAGTTCCCCAACGTAGTACAACCCCGTCAATTTCAAAGAAATTTTACACCAAATTCACAACCTGTAAATAACCCCAATAATAACAATAACAATAGGAATGTCTTCGCACCATCCAACAGACCACAGCGATTTGAAAGACCAACTCCTATGTCAACCTCAACAATTGGTCCCTCCAGACGAATAAATAATTTCAACCCCCAAAATCACTTCCGTCCCTCAGGTCCAAGAAATTTTATCTCGCAGGAACTCACTAACGTCGAAACTTATCCCTATTCAGTTGAACAAAATCAACCTTCCGATGAATATTCGTTTGAAGATCAACAAGATCAATTTTTCACCGATAACCCCGAATATGAAACCCCGAATTCGACCTTTGAAAATCCGCCTGAAACTCTTTATGAAAATAATCAGACTCTCAGTGAAAACGAAAATTTTCTCCCACCGCCTCGAAAAGATCCATCGACTTAAATAACATCGCTCAACAAATAGAACTTCCATATTTTTACCTGCAGGACAAACAAATAACCGTTTTAATCGACTCTGGAGCATCTGATTCCATTATCTCTCCTTCAATTGCTGAAATTTACCCTAGTAACATGTTTTATGAACCTTTTGAAGTAGTTACATGCAAAAATACTTATAAAGAAAATAATAACTTAAATTTACCTTTGCTAGAAGAACTAGGCATAAAAGAAAACTTTTCCATGCGTGTACTTAATTGGCACAAAGACTTTGATGCGCTAATCGGCAGCAAAGATTTAAAAAATTTGAATGCACTTATCGACTACGAAAATAAAACTCTAACTCTCCAAAATATCAAAATTCCATTTTCCTTAGCGTATAACAAACCTCTTCTCAAACCGATTCAAAACATAGACAATAACTCGCTCATTGTTCCCGTTAATTACGAAAAAGGCATAGCTATTCTTCCCTCTTTCTCTATAGATAATCACGTCATCCCTGATAGTTTGGTCAAAGTCCACAATGGCTTTTGTAAAATCCCCAATCCAAACCCAAAGGTTAATGTCAATTTTCATCAAAGATTCCGTGTAATTCCCCAAGATCAATTCGATCTACTTGATCCCTCTCAATCGAATAGTAATCAATTCAACCCTAAAAAGCAACTCCGTCTAGATCATCTCACCCCTCTTGAAAAATCGAAAATTCTTCCTCTTTGTCATGATTTCAAGGACATTATGTACCATGAAGATTGTGATCTTTCATTCACCAGTCAAACTAAACATCATATACGGACCACCAATGATCGCCCAATCTACGTAAAATCCTTTCGTCATCCACCCAGTATGAACATCGAGATTCAATCTCAAATCCAAAAACTCCTGGACAATAAAATCATCAAGCCATCTATCTCTCCATATTCCGCTCCAGTCTGGATAGTTCCCAAAAAGGCCGACGCTTCAGGACAAAAGAAATTCCGAATGGTCATCGATTATCGACGTCTTAATGAGGAAACTGTTGATGAAATTTACCCTCTTCCAAGAATTGAAGAAATTCTGGATAATCTTGGAAAATGTAACTACTTCACCACACTCGATCTTGCCCAGGGATTTCACCAAATCGAGATGGACTCAAAATCTATCGAAAAAACTGCCTTTTCTGTCAATAATGGACATTATGAATATCTGAGAATGCCCTTTGGTCTCAAGAACGCTCCAGCAACATTCCAACGCATGATGGACGAGATCTTGCGTGAATTCCTCTACAAATTTTGTTTCGTCTACATGGACGATATCGTTATCTTTTCAAAATCATTACCAGAACATATCGATCACATTCGCACTATTTTCAAAAAATTGAGGGAAGTCAATTTGAAAGTTCAGCCAGACAAGTCTGAATTCCTTTGCAAAGAAGTGGCATTTCTCGGCCATGTCATCACTCCCGAAGGTATACGACCAAATCCCATCAAAATTGAAGCAATTCAAAGGTACCCTCTCCCTCGCAATCAAAAGGAAATCAAATCTTTTCTTGGTCTTGTCGGATACTATCGCCGATTTATTAAAAATTTCTCAAAAATTACGTTCCCAATAACAAAATGTCTTAGGAAAGGTTCCACAATAAACATAGAAAATCCCGAATATAAGGCTGCGTTCCAAAAATGCAAGGAACTCATTTTAAATTGCCCTGTACTCCAATACCCCGACTTCTCCAAGCCGTTCAAACTTACTACCGACGCTTCTAACATTGCCATCGGCAGTGTACTCTCTCAGAATGATCACCCTATAGCTTACTATTCACGAACGCTCAACTCCGCCGAAAAGAATTATTCTACAATAGAAAAAGAGCTTCTCTCAATTGTGGATAGTACCAAACATTTTCGACCATATCTTTATGGACAGAAGTTCATGATTGAAACCGACCATAATCCTCTTGTGTGGTTGTCAAAAATAAGGGAACCCAACTCTCGACTCACCCGTTGGAGGTTGAAACTTGAAGAGTTCAACTTCGAAATTCGATACAAAAAGGGAAAAGAAAACTCCGTAGCTGACGCTTTGTCTAGAATTCAATTAAACATCCATGAAACTAATGATGCGGAATCTATTGCCCCTAATGTTGACAATACAGTTGCAAATCTGTCTGATTTTGATTTAGCTGACTTCGTTATGGGTGAAAAATACAATGACGTATTTTCAAAAATAACCCCTGATAAAGCTATCCCGGTGAACCTCGATGATAATGACAACGGCTCCGACATAACAGTACATTCCAACAATGACACAGAAGGAAAATTTCTCCCCATTTCAGAACTCCCGATAAATTATGCATCAAATAGAATTATTCTTTCCTACGGAGATAAATATCTTGATACATACACTAAACCTTTCAAGAAAAATCACCACTTTGTCAAAATCTCAAAAATCGAACAACAAGATCACATTCTCAAAATTCTCAAAGAAATAGTTAAACCAGACACTTCCTTCACGGTCTACATTCCAGACTCTGAACTCAAATTAGAATTCCAAAGATTAGTCACTGCAAATCTCAATCCTTCTGCAAAACTGCTACTATCTAATATATATCTACATGATGTTACAGATCCCATACAACAAAAAGAAATAATCTTGAATTATCACCAAAGTAATCATAATGGTATTACCGAAACCTACAACAACTTAAAACAAAAATATTATTGGCCAAAGTTAAGAGACTCCATTACCAACATCATAAACAAATGCGAGATCTGCTTACAAAATAAATATGAAAGACATCCCTATCGGCTAGCATACGAAGGCCCACTCCTATCGGAAAAACCATTTAAAACCGTACACATAGACATTTTCCAGTTTTCTAACTGCCAATTCCTCACCATTATAGATTCATTTTCTAAATACGCCCAGGCATATCACATTCCCGATAAAAACTCCGTCACTATTTTGAGTAAGATAAGACACTACTTTTCCCACCATAACACGCCTCAGAAAATAATTTCTGATCAGGGAACCGAGTTCAAGAATTCGCTCTTCCAGGAATTTTGTCAATTATTTGGAATAGATATCCACTATACTACCCCTGGTAATTCGTCATCTAATAGTCCAGTGGAGCGACTGCATTCCACTTTACTGGAAAAACTCCGTATTCTTAGAATGCAAAATCCCGATGAATCCCCTCAAAATTTGATGACTAGCGCTGTTTTGATTTATAATCAGAGCATACATTCCACTACGGGTCACTCTCCATTTTCAATTCTCTACGGACCCTACCTCAACGAACCAAATTTGAATAACGACTTAACGATCTATGAACAATACAATCAAAATCGAAAGAAAGAGCTAATACCTTTCCATGATGCGATTTATAAAAATGCATATCAAAAACAGTCACAAAACACCCAGAAACAAAATCAAAACGCCGAACAACCCCCTGAAATTGTCCCCGATCAATTAATATACAAAAAAACCAACTTCAGAAATAAAATTAAACCCCAATATATTCCAATAAAAACTGTAAGTGCAAATAAAAATAAAATAGAGGGCATCTCAAAAAAGAAGCCCATAACAACTCATATTAGAAAATTGGAAAAATCCGATCTCCTTTCAGCCTCCTGACCCTCCTGACCCTTTGGAGTCACATAATCCCCAGCCTAGCACTTCAGGCTCACAAACTTCCCAATAATGGATATTATTTGGAAGATATATCCCAATCATTAGTCGTAAGTCATTTCCATTCTACATATGTACCAATTAATGTAACAAAAATAAGATCCACTCTTTCTCATCTAATTTCTAACAATCATATTATAAGTCCTAGCGTAAGTCAGCAGAACAATAACCTTACACAAATGCAGTTTCATCATATTCTATTAGTTATGAACGAAACATATGATAACTTTGCAAAATTGGATAATTACGAGAATAGTAGATTTTCCAACCGCAGGAAACGAGGTTTGATGAACTTCGTTGGAAGTGGTATCAAGTTTATTACCGGCAACTTGGACAATGACGATCTAGAATTAGTAAACCACAACTTGCAAATTTTAAAACGAAATCAAATAAGCACAATGCAGAAGATTAACGACCTTAGTTCATTTGCCGGAAATGTCATGCAAAAACTCGAAGAAAACGTAAGAATTATAAATTCAAATAATCAACAAATAACCTCTGAATTCTCGTATTTTAACAATGAAATAAACTTGTCTCTATTACTACAAAACCAATACATGCAAGTGAATAGTTTGAATCAATTTTTAGAAAAACTCTTGCGCATCTTCTCTTTCGCTCAGCTGGAAACGTTGGATCTAGAATGACTGAGTCTTAAAGAAATAGAAGAAATTTGGGAATACTTAACTATTCACTACCCGAAAAATGTCTTATGGCCACTGAACCATTTATCGGAACTAACCCTAATATGTAAAACAGGACTTCTTATCACAAATGAAATGGCAATTCTAGTAATTAAAATACCCGTATTCGAGCAAACACCCTGTAGCTTGAAACTCGTTTATCCTGCACCAACAAACGAGTCCAAAGTGCTGATAGGTCCAAGCAAATATTACTGCAGCGACCTATGGTACAGCCATTGCGAAGAAGTGAACTCTAAATGGATCTGCTCTGGACCCATTTCCAACAGCTGTCCATTACCAAAAGACTGCCTGTTTGCAGTAGCACAAAACAACTACCAAGTACACACAATTACACACACGAACTCCCTCCTGTCTTGCACAAAGTATCCAGAACCGATATATGAAGACTGCTTCCCGTTCGAGAAATCCATATTACAAGGCTGCTTCCTGATAGAAAGTTCATGTGATGTCATTATCAATCATCACAAATATTCTCCAGCAATCGATAACATCTCCCTGGCAACGATGGAAGCCTTTCCAGCTCCAGAAACAAACCTCTCAATAAACCTTCAAATGAGGCACCTGGAAAATCCAAAACTAACTATCCAGGACATCTCAGAGCATCATCAAACTACCAGCATAGCCTTCAGCATCACTTTAATCATCCTTCTGGGTATTCTGGCTTTTGTCATATATCTCTGGCAAAAGAAGCAAAAGAAGAAGCAGATCAAGGCTGTTCCACTGGCAGACATCCAGAAATTTCTCAACGAGGACGTTGAGGAAGCTAAGGGAGGAGGAGTAATGAACCTGAACCCATCGTTATTCTTATTAATTGTATAAACTGCTGACTTTAGATGTATTTTAGTATTTAAGCATTTGATGTAATTAGTTTCCAACTTTTGCGTGTCAAAGCCTTGCTGCTGTTCGTAACTGTTCATTTAGTCTAAGTTTTCACCTGTTTTTGGAAATAAAGTTCTTTTTTAAAAAGTCTACGAGTCGATCACGTTTATAATTCGTGTGAGTAGGTACTAATCATTAAATCATTATGCGTATGATTAGTTTGTTTTGTTATTTGGTAACTCTCTGTGTACCCATTGAAAAAATGTAGAGTAGATAGAAAAATATGTTTTTCTTACAAATTGTTTTCGAATTCTAAAGCATCTTCTATGAGCTCCAGGACAAATAGTGTTGTACGTTTTGTGAGTCTAAATCTTCTGTAAAAAGACATATCATCCATATCCTCAAAATAGTTGGGCCTCCTAAAAATCCTTCGTGGAAATCCAAAATCAATTATATCTAAGATGTCGAGATCATCTTCCAGCATTATTTCATCTTCTATTTCCATATTGAATTATTGGCTTGAAGCTTCTCACTAATCTCACTCCTTCACAGACACAAAATTCTGTTTAAAATAAAAACAAATCAAAAGATAAACGAGAAAGCAAGGTTATGTTATGATCAACAACCATCAAAGCTTCGCTTAAGCAGCTTGAGCTGCCGAATTTGGCCGCTTAACTTTAAGCGCGCCTAAAAGGATTTTTGGTTACGGAGCATACCAAATTGAAGCGTTAAGCGAGCTTAAGCCTTAAGCTTAGCTTACTGGTATACGGCGAATACGGCTATTAGTACTTTCATTTTTGTCTCCAAATAATCACTGTGAATCACTGTGAATCAATCAAATCCACAACCCTAAGTATACTTGAGAACATTAAAAGTTTGGTCTGGATTATGGCCTTTTATTGTGTATTTGCATGTATTATGAACACCAATTATTATTGTTATCATATTATGCCAACTAGATACTTGATTTATAGGAAGAAATAACAGCCACTGGTGACGATAATATGGAACATTCAGGACATCAGCAGGCTCAACACCTAGAAGTCTCCGAAATAAAAAAGAAACAAGTGTCGACATCTGCCTCAAACATTGTGCATTTGGATAAATGTTCGCAAACAGATTCCTTAGAAGATTTTCTGTTAAATAAAGAACTATATGAACTGCGACAGTTACTAGTCAAATATAAATTTAGTAGAGAATCTTTTGAACTTTGCGATAAAAAGACATTATATTTCACAGGAATTCCAACATTCACTGCTTTGAATAGTATTTTCATTCGATTGTTAGAACCATATATTATCACCATTCCTCAGGCAAGACAAATTTACTCATTTTATTATAGCTATGATGAAAATTAGGTTAAATCTAGATTTTAGTCTTTTGTCTTACTTATTTCATGTCAGTGTTCAAACAATATCTAGAATTTTTTATAAAATGATCAAAATTATGTATAGTAGATTGAGAAAACTGATTATATGGCCATCTAGGGAACAACTTCTTAAATGTACTCCACAATGTTTCAAGGAGGCGTTTGGTAACTGTTATAATTGACTGCTTTGAAATTAATATTGAAAAGTCAAAGCACCTTGAAGCAC
Source organism: Orchestes rusci (assembly GCA_958502075.1). Lineage (NCBI taxonomy): Eukaryota > Metazoa > Arthropoda > Insecta > Coleoptera > Curculionidae > Orchestes > Orchestes rusci. The sequence goes on from OY293310.1 coordinate 8,076,687, forward strand.
CATGTAGTACTTGGTCGTCATATAAATCGCATAATACCGTCAAAGTATTGATTGGAATAACTCCACCTGGGTCCATTTCATTTATACTGGAGGAGAGGATATGGAGGTCGCATCAGTGATAAGAAGATAACTGAAGATTGTGGAATATTAGAAAATTTGCAACCAGGAGATCTTGTTTTAGCGGACAGAGGATTCCTCATCAGTGAAAGCGTTGGTTTACGAATGGCAACAGTCAAAGTACCAGCTTTTATGAAAGGCAAAAAGCAACTAAGTCCTCAAGATATTCAAGACACTCGCAATTAAGCCCACGTGAGAATACTTGTCGAACGTGTAACTGGAGTCTTAAAAACGAAGTACAAAATTTCACATAATATTGTGCGAAAGCGTTGGTTTACGAATGGCAACAGTCAAAGTACCAGCTTGTTTGAAAGGCAAAAAGCAACTAAGTCCTCAAGATATTCAAGACACTCGCGATTTAGCCCACGTGAGAATACATGTCGAACGTGTAATTGGAGTCTTAAAAAAGAAGTACAAAATTTTACATAATATTGTTCCCCTTTTCCTAGTTTAAAAAAAAGCTGGTGATGTGGCAGTTATTGATCAGATTTTAACTGTTTGTGCTGCCCTTGTAAACTTGTGCCGCTCAATTGTTCCCCAAGAATAAATTTGTTTCCATAAAAAAATGTGTCAACTTTATTTACTAATTTAATTAGCAAAATTCACAAATCCATCTTTTGGGAATTTTCTTCAAATGTAAACATTCAACATGGAACTATTTTGTCATAAAATTTTTATTTGCGCAAAGAATCATTTGACTTCCATCATCTGGCCTTTGGCAAAAACACCACTTCTCCAACTGTGAACAAAAAAGTTGCGGAAATGAGTTAAATAAAAAATGAAAAAAAAAAACAGAACTTTAAATTACCTTGCTATCAGTCTCCTTAACATCTTGTGTGTTTGATGTAGAAGGTTCTCCATAACTGGATAGCTCTGCTTGCTTTTTTGTAAATAACTTTCCAAGTAACTCCGGCAAAACATTAGAAACATTTTTGCCAGATTTCTGGCATAAACAAGATCCAGTGGCTTGATCTTGTTTATGCCAGAAATCTGGCAAAAACTCAATATGTTCAACAAAAATCCATCGTTTTGGAGAAGAAACGTTTTGAACATAGCCCAATGAAAGGAATCACAGTTCAATTTGTGATCATTGTAGTAAAAACCATTACGGCAACAAAACGACTTCAACCTAAAATTTTGAACTGCCAGTGTACATCTAAAAATGTTTTTATTGTAAACGTGTAACATGATTTTTCAGGAATCAGCTGTTTTCTACGTCATGGGGAAACGGTCTATGAGCAACCAGTAATTCACCGCGTTTCACAGCAGTAGTGTGAAGCTGGTCTAATGAAAATTCCGGTTCCAGCCCCCAGATTCTAATTCTCTATTTCGAGACGTCACGTCACGACTACGGCCAGTTTGCGATTCTAATCGTCGAAAGCTCTCGTCCACGTCTCGTTTTGAAATGTCAAATCAGACGAGACCATCGGAGGTCCCGAAATGGAAAAACAAACCTCACTTTTCAGAAATGTTCACCACTTTTTCAAATATTTGACAGTAGTTTTCAATTTTTAAGCGCGATTGTGAGTGAATAAACATTATTTAGATCATATTCTAATTTGATTGTGGTGATTACTGATTTTAGTCATTTTTTAAAAAATACTTTCACAAATTAATGAGGCACCTATGAGGGTTTTGGAAGAAAACCAAGCCATTTTTATATGTTGTTGACGATATTAGTTTTTATTTCATTGACTCTTTACGAATTATAAAAAAATAATGATCCCTCACGTCACTCCGTGAGTGGAAAATCAATTTGCTTCTCAATTTCAGATGAGGATAGTTCAACTCGTTATCAATTGATTTATTTGTATATGCCTATGCCACGGACGGCTTATGCTGATTGCTGATGGACAACTACGATTTAGAGAAAAAGAAAGCACAATGACTCCGCATTAAAATAAAAAAAGCAGTTTCCCAAAAGTTGGAGTCTTGTTGCATTATTGCATCAACATTAACTATTAACAAAACAATATACTGTTGGCTCAAGGATTTGTTCCATGAGGGACTCAACTAAAATTCACTATTTTTAAAGATAGTCTTGTATTGGTGGATTTGTGTCAATTTGTGATACAAACCAACGTTGACTTTAAAAATACACGTTCTCAAACCAACTAGGAAGTAGCCACAGTAAACTACTTTAGTGGCCTGTGGAAGTAGCCGCGCGTGGTTGCCTCCTGCCTCAGTATCTCAGTAAGCTCTTTTACATGATATTTTTAAAAATCAAGTTTCCAGAAGCCTTCACAAACATTATATGATAATTTTCAACATATATTCAGGATAGGTGATCGTATTTGCTAAATGAAAATATTCACCTAACCTATAAAAATAATAAGTGTGAAGTTAGGCAGCTACGAGTGAAAACGGTATGTTAAACGAGACCGAATTAGAATCGAATTTCAGTCGATACCGACACCGATCTCGACTGCCGGTCTCGTAACGAGACGTAACGACTGGTCGAATTAGAATCCCACTGCAGTAGAATGCACTAAATACAGACGTTAGTGGATTTATAACCATAACCAAGTTTGCTTTATTGTCTGAAAAGTAGAGTTTTCATTGTTTTGGTATATTATCAATAAAATATTGACCTAGGTACAGTTTTGTGTGTTGAAGTTGATGGTAATTAAGTTATTTATGTTGATATGTTATTCACTTACGGGAGCGTCATTGTAGAATGCCGAAAACGCAATATTCACAGAAATTCAGGGAATCTTGGTTAAAAGATCCATTGCTGTCGCCATGGATAAAAAAAATTGAAAGTACAAGTGGGACAGTAGTGAAATGCAAATTTTGCTGTTGTACTTTAGCCAACAAGTTCTCTGATTTAAAAGGACATGCTGCTACAAAGAAGCACATAGCAAACCAAAAACTAATCATAGGCACTAAGCAGCCAAAATTATCGTTTGTCAAGATAGATAGTCTAGATGGTGCTCGTATATCAGAAAGTTGTTTGGCATTATTTATTGCAGCCCACTCTGCAATATCAACTATTGACCATCTTACTCCACTATGCAAAAATATATTTCATGGTGAGTTATTATTATATGAGAAATAATATAGTAGTCAGAATCGAATTTCTGTTCTAGGTGATGAGCTTCGACCATATACGCTTGCTCTAGACACGGTATCTCATTCATAAAATGCATGTTAACATGTTGCCAAGACCATGGGCCGCTCAGCGGTGAGTGCGGCTAGAGGGGTCTCTCCGAAAGTGCGTAGGGAACGTGGTCGCGATACAGCGTCAATCGGTATTCAGTGGCGTCTCCGATTTTCATTTATTTATTATTTATGAAATTGGTACAATCCTTAGAATGTATGCTTTTCAAGTTTGTGGGATGTTTTGTTATCTTATACCTAAGTATACAAGTTTTTGAAATATTTGAGTTTTAATTTCAAAAATGACGTTTCTAGGCTTCAATTTGAATGTGAATTTAACCTATAAGAAAACCTTTATTATTTAATTTGTTGCTTGGATTCCTTGTTGAAAGGGACCTACTACAAAAGATTGTTTTTCAATATTTTGAGAACTATTAATACAGCATGATCAAATAATAAGACCAAAAATGAAATCGAGAAAACTGCCAAAAATCATTTTTTCCAAATGGAAACACGGAAATTTTATCATTGTATAGTATTAAGAACTTGAAATGAAGGTGAGTTTGTATAAGATTGTCCTGCTTTTCAAAAAATCCTATTTTTTTTTAAATTTTGAATTGGACGATGTTTAATCTTCATTTCCAATGCTTCATAAGATGAAATTATAAAATTTGGTGGTTTCCATTTGAAAAAAATGATGTTTGGCATTTTCTTTTATTTAATTTTTTGACCACCCTGTATCAACAGTTATCAAAATATCACAAAAAATCTTCCATAGTAGGTCCCTTTCAACAAGGAATCCAATATTGAAGGCTTTCTCATAGGTTAGATTCACATTCAAATTGGTGGCTACAAACGTTATTTTTGATATAAAAACTCAAATATTTCAAAAGTTCGTATACTTAGGTATAGGACATATGACACATCAAATTTTCCTAAAATTTTAAGTAGAATCCAAATATGTAATAATACAGGGTGGTGCAACCAAGATGGGGTGGACGATTGTGGTAAAATGGTGAGAAATTTGGATAATTTTTTTTTGTATATTATAGTTGGTCAAAAAGGCTATGTTTTAAAAATATAGTCATAGTACAGGGTGTCCCAAAAAGTTTATGGCAAACCAAACTTTTATTTTTTTAAATGGAAGCCCCTGTATTTTAATTGATATTTCAATTATTTTTTCAATTTGGAACAAAAATTGTAATACAACTAATGTTCCTAAATTCAACCGTTATAAAAATGGCATTTTTGCAACTTTGACATGCTATAAAACTCAAACTATTCAAGTTAGAGAAAAATGGATTGCACATTCCTATCTTGACTTTTCAAGAGCTATTCAAGGAGATTAAATTCATTCTTGTGAAAAAATGTCAAAATGTGCCGAAAAAAGTTGACAGTTGACGTTACCTTCTATCCAAATGACAGAAGAGCTCTTGAAAAGTTAAGATAGGAAAGTGCAAACCATTTTCCTCTAACTTGAATAGTTTGAGTTTTATAGCATGTCAAAGTTGTAAAAATGCCATTTTTAAAAAGCGATATCTCGATAACGGTTGAATTTAATGACATCAGTTGTATCACAATTATTCTTCGCTGCTGTCCTTCATGATTATTACACTCTGTAGTATGCAATATTAATGCTGACCAGTACAAAAACTCTCCCAAGATAAAAACTTGTAAACAACTGATACCGAAACCAGCCGTGCTGCCCGTTACCTGAGTCATTGCATTATTTGTACTGATCAGTGCAGCATTAAAATTTCGGTTCCAAAATATTTCGTCGTTTTGTGTCAAAAATGCCTAAAGTAAAAGACAAACGGGTGAGGAATCGAATGATAATTGATAGAAGTAGTGATGGCAGCGAAGTTGTGATATCCCAGAGGCCGAGAACGGGCCGGAAAAAAGTCAAACAAAGAGCAACTGGATTACCTTATGAATAAAATAAAAGAAATTGAAAGAAATGTCATCAACCTAAACTCGGACAGCGAGGAGAGCGGCCCTGATAACGAAGGTATACAAATTATTATATTAAAAGAAAAGATTGACTCTATGTCTCTTCCTTATAAGTTGCTTTAAAGAAAATCAGGTAGAATTGAGGAATGATGGACTTTATGTCTCTTTCTCAATACGTATAACTGATAAATGAATGAAATGATAGACTTTATGTCTCTTTCTTCACATGATTAACTGAGTAATGATTGACTCAATGTCTCTTCCTCATATCAATAAAATTGATTCAAACATTGTTGATTAATTCTCAATTCCATCTTTCAGGTGGCAACGAATTACACGACAATCCTTTAGAAAAATTTTCTGATTTCTTGGGTGTAAACCCCGAAGACACAGACACATTGGGTAGAGCTATACATAGTGATATCACCTTAAGATGGAGCTCTTATTTGGAGAAGGGACTAGATAAAGAGATTGTTCAGTCCTTACAAAAAAAGTACCCCGTAGCTAAAAATTGCGAATCATTACGTGCACCAAAAATGAACAAGGAAGTAGAGATATGTCTATCGAGAGATAATGCTAAAAACGATCGTTACATATCAAACCTGCAGAATCTACTGGGTAACAGCCTTAGCGCTATAGGCTCTATAATAACTGATATTATGGAAAACCCAAATGAACTTGACATGGAAAAAATAGTACGTACATTAGCGGACAGTGCACAACTCCAGTGTGTTGCTCACCATGGTCTTTCTGAACACAGAAGATACCCTGCAAAATATAATATGACAGAGGAGGTACGCAAGGTTTTAGGAGAGGGGCCCATAGACGAGTTCCTCTTTGGAAAAAGTTTAAAAGAATCCATTCAAGCCAACGATGCAGCCAGTAAACTAGGAAAAACACTAAAGGCCAAAAAGTTTACTCGATCCAGGTTTTTCTTGCCGGGACCACAACCAGGACCTTCTGGACTACAGACAAAGAGACCAGCGGATCAGTATTTAAAACTACCAGCGACCTCAGAACACTGCGTCCGTATCTTCCTCAGACTCATCAAAACTTCAAGAGGCGAGAGCAGCCGGACAGAAAGAGATACAGATTCCAGAGGAATTAGGAAGCAAGGTAAAATATGCTGGTTTACTTAAATACTTTGTGAATCATTGGCAAATCGTAACGAAAAATCCGCAAGTTTTGGGATGGGTAAGGGGTATTTCATTAAAATTTGAATCTACCCATTATCAAAAACGAATACCCAAAGTAAACATAAACCCATCAGAGTTAATTAATTACAAAGTGACAATCAAAAATCTAATCGGAGTAGGGACGATTACAGAATGTAAATCAGAAACAGGTGAATTTCTGTCATCATATTTCCTGAGGAAAAAACCTAGCGGTGCACACCGCTTTATTTTAAATTTGAAAGAATTGAACCACTTTATTTCCGCGCCCCATTTCAAACTTGAAGACTTCAAAACAATTTTAAAATTAACCACAAAATCCTGTCATTTCACCAGCATAGACTTAAAAGATGCTTATTTTTTGTTAGCTATTAATCCGAACTATAAAAAGTATCTGAGATTTGAATTTGAAGGAGATTTGTACGAATTTAATTACTTACCTTTTGGGCTAAATATAGCACCATATATTTTTACTAAAATAATGAGACCGGTTTTGCAACATCTACGTGAAAAAGGCATTATATGCTCCTCATATTTGGATGATTTTTTAATTATATCTCCCTCTAAAAAAGAGTGCCAGGACCATACGAGGCAAGTGAAAAATCTCCTAAATGAAATAGGATCTATTATAAATTTAAAGAAAAGCGATTTAGTGCCGAAAAAGATCATAACTCATTTAGGGTTCGTGATAAATAGCTTACAAATGACTCTCGAGTTACCAATAGAGAGAAAAGAAAATGTTATCAAAGCCATAATACAATTTAAAAAGAAACAATCTTGCAGTATCAGGGAATTTGCAAAAATTATAGGTATGCTTGTAGCAACGAAGCCGGCAGTTAAATATGGTGGGTTAATCTTAAAAATATGGAACGAATCAAATTCAACAACCTTTTTTCAAACGGGCAAAATTATGAAACGATTATGACAATTTCCGAAGACATTTAGACAGACCTAGATTGGTGGGAAAAAAATCTCAAAGACAGTAAACAAAGCATCCAAAAAATTTCGTTCCATATGGAAATTTTCTCCGATGCCTCAAAAGCTGGCTGGGGAGCATGTTTTGGTTAAGAAACCACTCACGGGTTTTGGGGTGACTCGGAAAAAAAAATCCATATAAATTACCTTGTGCTATTGGCAGCATTATACGCTTTGAAGTCCTTTGCAAAGAATGAATAAACCTCAGACATCTTACTACGAATAGACAATATTACGGAAATTTCCTGCATTATTAGAATGGGAAGCGTGAGGTATAAGAACCGCCACAACATACCAAAAAAAATATGGCATTGGTGTGAGCAAGGAGACAACTTTGTTTACGCGTCTTGCATAAGCTCTTCAAATAATGATAGGGCCGATGCACAATCTAGAATAAAAAACATCAACATAGAACACAGACTAAGTAATGAACATTTTCACAATATTATTGAAATGTTTGGAGCACCAACCATCGATCTTTTTGCATCGTACCAAAATAATAAATGCCCCCGATTTGTGTCAAGATTCCCAGATCCAGAATCTTTATATGTAGACGCATTTACATCAGGATGGAACAAAGAATATTTTTATGCTTTTTCACCGTTTCCATTAATCAAAGTCCTGAAAAAAATTATATCTGAAAAAGCCACTGGAATAGTTGTGGCACCAAATTGGTCGAGTCAGGCGTGGTATCTGTCATGTATTATTGTATCCAGTCTAATTGTTTATTTGTACCATATTATAATTTCAGAAAGCCCCTCGTACTCGTGTCGTGAATTGAGGTTATGTCGGGATGACATGGGAGTCGAGTCACGAGTCAGGAGTCAGTCGAATAAAGAACTACCACTGATGTGAACCAGAATGATCTTGAGTTTTAATTATAATCTAAAAAGTACTAAACATTACAGTATCCACTATTCCAGAGACTTCTTACGACAGAGCCTTTACTAATTAATACTAATAATGGCTGTTCTGAAATTTCTTGCAGAACGACCTGCTCAATTTATTGTCAGACCCCATTGATGGCCGGGAGATTATCAGGAGAGCTTTTTCGGTAAGGGGAACCCCGGATGAAGCTATTCCCACTCTTCAAGCTTCCTTATCGGAAAGCTCACTAAAGCAGTATAGTCAATGTGTTAGAAATTGGGGGTTATTCTGCAGAGAAAATGAATATGATCCTTCTAAATACGAAATAAGTAGGGTCCTTCAATATTTTTCTAAAATTCTAAAATCAGGATTGTCATATTCTACTTTGAATACTCATAGGGCGTCATTATCACTGATTTTTGATGTAAGCGATAGAGATCAATTAACTTTGAAAAGATTTTTTTAAGAAATATACAATCTTAGGCCTCCTCAACCAAAGTATGAAACGACTTGGGATCCAGTTGTTGTATTAAAATATTTACAAAGTCTATATCCACTTGAAAATATATCTTCAGAATTGCTAAGCCAAAAATTAGTTACCTTGATAGCATTGTTATCTGCTCATAGAATGCAAACATTGTCATTGATTAAAATTACCGATATTTTGGAAAAAGAAGACGGAGGCCTAGAAGTGCGAATACCAGCAAAAATTAAAACATCGGGGCCCAAACGGTTTCAGCCTAATTTAATATTTTGCGGAATTCAAAGAAATGCCTTGTCTATGCGTGGTAAAAACCTTGAGATATTACTTGGAAAAGACACAAGATTAAAGATCAGCCAATAACAATAACTTATTTCTAACATGGAAAAACCACATCACAATGCATCTGTCCAAACGTTAGCTAGGTGGGTGAAAAACACACTCGGAAAAAGTGGTATTGATATCTCGAAATTCTCTACACATAGTACTAGACATGCTAGTACCTCGAAAGCCTTCAGAAACGGTGTCAACATTGAAATCATTAGATCCACAGCGGGATGGTCTCCAAGGTCAGACATTTTCGCTAAATTTTACAATAAGCCCTTACTAAAGAATAGTAGAGCTGAATTCGCAAAAACGATAATCTCCAACGTAGATACGTTAAATAGAAATTTGAATAGACATGTAGCCATCGAAAGTTAATGTTATAATATATAACTAAAATCTTGTTATTTATTATCATTATTCTTATATTATATTAAAACATTTTGTAATAGTTATAGCAATAGTTAAAACCCTTCGCTGTTCAATTATCATAAACTTATGTATCAATGTTCATGTTATCAATAATTGTTTCAATTAAGTTGTTAAATAATATGATCATTATAATTGGCTAATATTATGTACGAATATTAACAATTAGATCGCAAATTTTGTTTCCTTGGTATATCTACAGAGTGTAATAATCATGAAGGACAGCAGCGAAGAATAATTAAGGGATTGATCGACTTACCTGTAAGGATGATCGATCCTAATTATTCGAGCTGCTGTCCGAAAAGATTATTACACATCCCACCCAATAGGCCCCAACCCCTGCGATCTAATTATTATAAATAATGCAATGACTCAGGTAACGGGCAGCACGGCTGGTTTCGGTATCAGTTGTTTACAAGTTTTTATCTTGGGAGAGTTTTTGTACTGGTCAGCATTAATATTGCATACTACAGAGTGTAATAATCTTTTCGGACAGCAGCTCGAATAATTAGGATCGATCATCCTTACAGGTAAGTCGATCAATCCCTTAATTTTTGTTCAAAATTGAAGGAAGAATTGAAATATCAATTGATATCCAAGGTGTTCCATTTAAAAAAATACAAGTTTGGTTTGCCATAGACTTTTTGGGACACCCTGTACTATGGCTATATTTTTTAAACATAGCCTTTTCGACTAACTATGATAAACAAAAAAAAAATATCCAAATCTCTCACCATTTTCCCACAATCGTCCACCCCATCTTGGTTGCACCACCCTGTATATAGGGTGTTCCATTTGAAACAAGAGAGTTGACACCCGCACAGGATAGCTATTATTCGATTTGAAGAGGGCATCTTTGAAAATCTCAAAATACCAATTTTGAGAGTTTCAATCACTTTATTTAACAAGATATTGTGATGGACGGTCACCGTGAGACACCCTTTATAAAAAAAACTTCTTACTCATCCAGAATAGTTCTCCAGAAAACAAAAAGATTTGAGAGAAGTTATTGAAACTACATGTATCAAGAAAAAGGATTTTGCAAAAAATAACCAAATTGGACGAAAGATCACCATTGCAAACAATACAGGGTGCGTCTGAAATGAGTGCTCATTTTATCATGGTGGATAAAATAGAGATGAAAAATCGAAATTATTATCATCTTGACGATACGCTGCGGACATAATATTATATTATGTTACTCTACAAAACGCGATTATTCTATTATAGTCTATTATAGTCAACAACTTCAAAATGTATTGCTTGTTGAAAATTTATCTAAATCAGCTTGACGGGCCTTTAAACCCATTATTGAGAAACTCATAATACGATGGAAGGCTTTAGTTTAATCTCGAATTTGAAAGTCCCCTCGGCACTGGTGGAAAAATTTGACTTACCTCCGGAAACATAATTCGGGGTTAGGTTTCTCCGATTTTCCACACACAAGACACTTTCCACCCATATCGGTCACAACAGAGTACTCACTTGCGCAAAAGACAGCTAAACACTCAAAAATCAGTTGAAAAATCAAAAAAACGACACTAAGTCAACCATCAGTTGTGAACGAAGCTTTTATGGCGCCTATCGCTATCTCTCTCTTTCGTTGACAATCGTAGAAAATGCGTACAAACAAGTGGATTTATGAATGGATAGAAAAATGTTAGGGATTTGGCTGCAGCGTTGCCAAGTCATGACCCTCAATTTGCTCGACTTAAGATTAGGAAAAATCAAGGTTTGTATTTAAAATTTCCCTTGCTCACATCAAATTTCTTCATCGATTTATATTTTGAGTTGCTGAATACTGAAAAACAGTAATTGCATTTGAAAGTTTACCTTTGCAATTACTTAAAACATTAGGACGTGGCAACCATTCTGCGGCCTTCGTGATGGTCAGACTACAGTCGACCAGAACCGTTTTCTTGGTAGGACATGTTTGCAATAGATAAAAATATAAACAAGCGTGTCTAGAGCAAGCGTGTATGGTCGAAGGTGATGAGTCTCTTTATTTGAGGATGCATAGAACGAAGTGCGCGGGAATAATAAAAAATATTCTGGGACCTCACTTCCAAAATGAGTTGAGGAATGATATTGGCGAACGGGGCTTTAGCATTTTGATCGATAAATCAACTGACATATCAGTCATTAAATATTTGGGTTGCTCGATCATTTATTTCAGTGAAGTAGCCCAACGTATCGTTTCGACATACTTGGACCTGGCAGAATTGGAAAGTGCAAACTCTCAAGGAATCTTTGATGCTTTGATGCATATTATGAAGAAATACAGACTGGACTTATCAAAATTACAAGGTATTGGTACCGATAATGCGTCAGTGATGACTGGAATAAACAACTGAGTTATTGCTAAAATCAAAGCTGTAAATCCCAACATAATTTTGATAAGGTGCATTTGCCATTCTATCCAACTAGCAGCTTCCGCAGCAACCAAAGAACTGCCACGTAATTTGGAGTTCCTAATCAGAGAAACATATGATTGGTTTTCACGTTGGTCTAGTCGTCAGTTGACATATAAAATACTTTTTAATACCATTAATGAAGGACATGATCCTTTGAAAATAACTCAAGCCTCAAATACAAGGTAGCTCTCCATTGAATCTGCGGTCACTCGAATTTATAATCAGTGGCTTGAACTTAAAACACATTTCGAGATTGCAAGCACGAACGATGAGAAATGTTATACGGCACTCCTTCTTTCTCAAATGTTCAAAGACAAAGTGAATAAAGTTAATAAAAATTTTGAATCCAGTAATGCCGACCCGACGAGATCATTAGACAATCTACTTAATCTATTATCATCATTGGTAAAAAAAGTAACAACACCAAACAGTTCATTTCGTTTATTTGAACATAACATAGAAGACTATGTCGATCATAATAATTGCTACTTGCGGTATCTGTTTGAAATGCAGATAAAGAAAATGAGAGAAGAAGGATATAAAGAGGAAAAACATTTAAGAGAGAGGTGTATCAATTTTTTGTTCATACTAATTAAAGAGTTGACAAATCGTGTACCTGATAATGTTGATTTTTTGAAACAGATGTCCATGTTTAGTGTAGGAAATGTTTTAAAACAAAATAAACTACCAGTTACTCCCATCTTGAAAGGTTTTAATATAAAAGATTGCGAAATAGCAATGATAGAGAATCAATGGATAAAAATCAATTTGATCCGATGGGAAAATTGCACGGACACAAATATTTTTTGGTCAGAGGTTTTGCGATACGAGGATAGCGGTGGAAACCGCGTATTTTCAAATCTCGCAAATTTTGCACTTAACATTCTTTCTCTGCCTTATTCCAACGCTGAGGTAGAGAGACTTTTCAGTCAAATGAATTTGGTGAAAACCAAATCCAGAAATAGATGGAAGCTTGACCTACTGTCGAATATATTGAAAATCAGATCGGGGATGAAACGACAGAACACATGCTGCTATAATTACGTCCTCAAACCAGATGTTTCAGAGAAAATTAAAACGATGATGACATATAATACATCAACTGACACTGAAGACATGGACCTTTTTTTAATAATTACTTATAGATACTTTTTATTTTGTTGTTAAGAATAGACGTCGTTTATTTTATCTTTACCTATACTGTTGTATGTAAGAATAGCCGCACATGTGAGCAATGGCAAATTGTCTATAGTTTGGGATAGGATTAGGAATCCTTTTAGAGTTGGCAACACCACACTTGTCATTTTATGTTTTTGGGTTGTCAGCATTTAAAAAGTCAGGAATGAGGCTGTTAATGTATACAGAAAAATATGGCTTCTTGTAAAAACGTGTGTTAAACGTTTCTTTATTCTTTATTACCGAATTAAAGTTATTTTTCAAGTATAAAGCTCGTTGTGCTTTATTTTCACGGCCTACATCATTTGAAAATCAACAGGTTATGGGCCCAGGTCGTGCGTGTTTCGGAATAAAGTTAAGATTCAACAGAAAAAGTTTTTTGGGTTAAAAAGTGTGCCAAGTGCTTAAAAAGTAAAACCGAAGATCGAGAAATGGGTGAAAACAGCAACGTATCAAAACTGACTGGGGACAACTGGCCCGTCTGGAATTTCCAGGAGTTATTAGTCACACGTCACACGTATGGAGGAGGGGCCACTGATGCATTTGTTGTCATGTGAGTCGTCAAAAGATATGTGGATGAAGTTAAAATCTGTTTACGATAAAGAGTCTGTAGTGAGTGTTCACTTACTACAACAAAGATTCTTCATGCTCGAGTTTGATTGCTCTGTGAGCACATTTATGTCAAAAATTGAGGAAATAAGAACCAAATTAAAAACAGCAGGAGAAACATTGTCAGAAAAAATGATTATAACAAAAATTTTGATGACTTTACCGGAGCAGTTCAAACACTTTAGGTCAGCCTGGGAGTCAGTGCCAGTGGAAAACCAGACATTGGAGGAATTGACCTCAAGATTATTGATGGAGGAAGAGAGGTGCAGGTCTTTCAAAACCACAACTGCTCTTGCTGCAAAAACTGGACATACAGGGGGAAATCAAACTAAAGTGAAGTGTCACATTTGTGCAAAAACCGGCCACATAGCCAAAAACTGCAATTTTCGACATAAAAAGCCAGGTCAGTCGGGACAAATAGTGAATAAATTTTGCAACTATTGTCGAAAACCAGGCCATTTACCTCAAACATGCTGGATAAAGAAAAATAAAGAAGAAAGTTCGAGGAAAAATACAGTCAAGGAGGAAGGAAGTGAGACAAATGCATTTATGGTTCACTCGGACAATCTCAAATCAAGTGATTGGTGTTTAGACTCGGGTGCAAGTGAACACATGTCATGGAATCAGGACTTGTTTGAGAAAATCTATAAAATAAAAACTCCAAGGATGGTCCAAGTTGGAAACGGACAAAAACTAGAGGTAAGAGGATACGGACAAATAATATTGTGGGCGTTTAATGGCGAAAAGCTCATCAAAACTTTTCTGTCAAATGTGTTATATGTACCCAAATTAAAATTTAATCTATTTTCTGCCGGATGTGCCCTTGATAAGGGATACTTTATGTCATCAGATAATTCAATGTGTCAATTTTTTGACAAAGAGGGTAATATAAGGGCTCAAGCAGTAAGGAAACATAAATTGTATAAAATGCTTTTTACCCAAGAAAATACGGCAGAATACAGTGCAAATATATGTTTACAAGAAAAAAATCAAAATAACTTTTTAGCTTTCAAATTAGTTTCTGAAAGTAAAAGAGTAAGAAACATTTTAAGTTTGATAGATTGGCATTGCAAATTAGCTCACCAGAACATCACTTATGTCAAAAGTTTTTTGAAGAAGATGAACATTAAATACATAGACGTACAAAATGATTTTCCATATAACAGTGTAGCAGGTAAACAACATAGATCAAGTTTTGAGAATAGTGAGTCACGTGCCACAGAATTACTGGAGCTGGTCCATGCGGATGTCTGTGGACCGATGGAAACATCTTCGATGGGTGGTGCTCGATATTTCGTACTTTTCAAGGACGATTATTCCTCCTACAGAAATATATATTTCCTAAAACAGAAGTCCGAAGTTCCAAGAGTGATTGACATATTTATATCCATGGCTGAGAGGCAGACAGGAAGAAGCATGAAAGTTCTAAGGACAGACAATGGTTTGGAGTTTGTGAATAAGGAAGTGACAGGGATGCTGAATAGTAAAGGTATATGCCATCAACGAACTGTGGTATATACACCTCAGCAAAATGGAAGGGCTGAACGAGAAAATCGTACATTAGTAGAAGCAGCCAGGACCATGATCAACAGCAACAAAAATTTGGGAAAAACTTTTTGGGCGGAGGCAATTAATAATGTCTCATATACTTTAAATCGTACAGGCCCAAGCTCTATCAAATCTAAAACTCCTCATGAACTATGGCATAAAAAGAAATATAAAATGGAAGACTTCAATATTTTCGGATGTAGAGTTTCCATACATGTACCTAAGGAGACTAGACTAAAGTGGGATCCTAAAAACAAACAAGGATATTTTCTTGGATATGGAGAAAATGTAAAAGGGTTTAGGGTGTATATTCCGGAGAAAAATAAAGTTGAAACCCATAGAGATGTCATTTTCCTACCAGAAAAGGATCCAGGAGTAAAAGAAGAGGCAAATGAGGTATTAAACATCGAAGAAAACTATGAGGCTGAGGCAAATGTACAAGATAAAGATGAAAGTGACAATGATGGAAGCAATGATGGGAGTTCTTTACCTGATGATGACGAAATTGATCCAGACGATGATGAAGAAACGGTGAACGAGAGATATAATTTGAGAAGAAATATCAGAAGAAATCGCCGATACGATGACTATGAAATGGACCTTGACACACTCCTGTTGACATCGAGTGATGACAATGATGAACCTGCAAGCTATGAGGATGCTATGGCGAGTAGTGAGGCGAAAAAGTGGGGACAGGCAATGGAGGAAGAGATACGTGCTTTGGAAGAAAATAGAACATGGACAATTGTTAGTGAAAGTGATGTGAAAAGATCAGTCATTGAGTGAAAGTGGGTGTACAAGAAAAAGAAAAACGAATTAGGTAATGTTATAAAATATAAGGCTAGATTGGTAGCTAGAGGATTTCAGCAAACAGATTTGTATAATACTGATATTTATAGTCCTGTTGCGAAGTTGCCATCGGTGAGAATTTTCTTAGCCTTTTGCAATTATTTTAACTTCAAAGTGCATCAGCTAGATGTATGCAGTGCCTTTCTAAATGGCGATATAGACGATGATGTGTACATATTGTTACCAAAAGGTTTTAGTGAAAACGAAGGCAAGTTTGCAAAGCTAAAAAGTCACTTTATGGCTTGAAATCCTCACCTAAAAATTGGTACAACAAATTTAATGATCTAATGGTCTCTTTGAATTTTAAAAGGTCGGAAAATGAATACTGTATCTATATTAAAGTCACAAATTTTTCGCAAATTTTCTTATTAATTTATGTAGATGACTTATTGATTGCTGGATCTGATGAAAGTGAAATTAATGACATTAAAAGTATATTGAATGAAAATTTTAAGATAAAAGATTTGGGAGGTATAAAACATTTTTTGGGCATGCTTATCTCACAAAATTTGCAAGAAAATAAAATCACCATAAACCAAACTGTATACTTAAAGAATGTGTTGAAATCTTTCGAAATGGAAAATTGTAAAGGTTGCGATACCCCTATGGAAATAAATTTTAGACATGATGAACTTGAATGTGAAAAGTCAGAAAGCAAGGAAATTGAGAACAAATGTAGAAAAGCAATAGGGTCTTTGATGTATGCTATGTTATGCTCACGACCAGATCTGTGTATATCTATAAGTATTTTAAGTAGATACCAATCAACTGCTAGTTTGCGACTGTGGCAAGCAATTAGAAGAGTACTTAGATATATACAGAAAACTGAAAATGTTAGCTTGGTTTTCGGGAAAAATGATTTTTCTAATGTAATTGAAGGCTATGCAGATGCAGACTGGGCTGGAGATAGAACGGACAGAAAATCTACGTCAGGTTACCTATTTAAGGTTTTCGGTTGCACCGTGAGTTGGTGCTCTAAGGAACAAGTTTCTGTCGCTCTGTCTTCTACCGAGGCAGAATATATAGCATTGAGTGTAGCAATAAGTGAGGCCTGTTGGCTTAGAAATTTATTTCTTGATTTCAAAACTGTTGATGGTTTGAGTGTTATCATTTATGAAGACAATCAGTCGGCCATTAAGGTGTGTAGGAACCCAGAGTTCCATAAAAGATTAAAACACATCGATTTTCGTTATCACTTCATTCGAGACAAAGTTAATGATAAGGTAATTTCTTTAAAATACATTTCAACAAAACTGCAGATTGCAGATTTTTTCACGAAACCCTTATCAGTGACTTCTTTCAATACTTTCTTTGTTAAATGTGATTGGTTGATGCATAAATATTCGTTTTTTGTAGGTTAGTGAAATTTACCATTGAGGAGGGGTGTTGTATGTAAGAATAGCCGCCCATGTGAGCAATGACAAATTGTCTATAGTTTGGGATAGGATTAGGAATCCTTTTAGGGTTGGCAACACCACACTTGTCATTTTATGTTTTTGGGTTGTCAGCATTTAAAAAGTCAGGAATGAGGCTGTTAATGTATACAGAAAAATATGGCTTCTTGTAAAAACGTGTGTTAAAAGTTTCTTTATTCTTAATTACCGAATTAAAGTTATTTTTCAAGTATAAAGCTCGTTGTGCTTTATTTTCACGGCCTACATCAATTGAAAATCAACATATACCCATATGAATTTGTGTTCTTTTTCTTGTTATTTTGTTATAGCTATTATTGTTTTCAAAGCTCAATTTGTGGCATTTGCGTAATAAAGCAGCATTATTAAGTATTAATTATGGACATTTTTGTTCAGATTGGCTTTCGTGTTTTTTAAAATGCATAATACGAAAAAAAATTACATCTCTGTGCTTTTTCCCCTAATGGGAATGAGGGGAAATTTCACGAAAATATATCTAGCGGTTTCTAGCGGTTTTCATAGGCTCATTTGACGGGCGACTTTTTCATATAGTTGGCAACACTGAGGGCTTATAGGAACACGATGTAATCAATGTTTTGGAATGTCCCCCCTCGTGAAGGTCTCAAAAAAATAAACAAATACAGGCTTTCCCAGATTTTGCGGAACCACTCACGATAAATGAAGCTCTGGACACTGTCCAGGAAAGAGTATACCAATGGAAAATGTCTTAAAATTTTTCTAGGGCTTATAGGAACACGATGTGATCCATGTTTTGGAATGCCACCCCTCGTGAGTGTCACAAAAAAAAATAAAATTCAACTTCCCAGATTTGGCGGACCAACTCACGATAAAAGAAGCTCTGCACAGTGTCCAGGACGGTGTATACTAATGGAAAATGTCTTGAAATTTTCCTAGGGCTTATAGGAACACGATGTAATCAATGTTTCGGAATGCCCCCCCTCGTGAGTGTCTCAAAAAAATATATAAATTTCAGCTTCCCAAATTTTGCGGAACAACTCACGATAAAAGAAGCTCTGGACAGTGTCCAGGACGGTGTATACCAATGGTAATTGTCTTGAAATTTTCTTAGGGCTTATAGGAACACGATGTGATCAATACTTTGGAATGCCCCCTCGCGTGAGTGTCTCAAAAAAATATATAAAATTTAACTTCCCTGATTTTGCGGAACCACTCACGATAAATGAAGCTCAGGGGGTCAATTCTTGACCTTTCGCAAGTTTGAAAGTTATACGCAAATATGCGATCACCATCTTATTTCAAAGGAAGTGCGTAAATGTCCCGAAACGTTTTACATCCCGACCGTAAGTTTCCCGACAGTTTTGCTTCCCGACCGTAAAATTTCCCGAACGTAATTGGTCCCTAACGTTTTTTGCACCGACCGTAAACTGTCCCGACCGTATTTATCCCAAACAGTGACAATCCCGAAACTCAAATTCGCGTCAACAACGTTGCCGGTTGTTATAATATGTCCGTCTCGTATCGTATAAGTTATAATTGGAATCAAAATTATCGTTAATAATAGATGGGTCAAAACATAGGAAGAATATTTGTTATATAATATATTATTGTCTTTAAAAAGATGGCAAAATGATGTAGGGACGGATAAAAATGTATTTCGAATCATATTCCGAATAAAGCTATGCAACTCAAAATACAATAATTAATGGAGTGTCAGTGGTCATGTGGTCATATTTTTATGATGGAGATAGTCTTGTTTTTTGTTTTCGGCGAGAGCTATTAGTCAGTTGATTTCTTTACTTGATTGGTTCATTTTTTTTTTATTTTGGGTACTGTGTATAGAAGCTATATTTCTGCTTCGGAACATTTGAGACTTTGAAAACATTAACCACTATGAATTATTACAAGTCTGAAGTCTGAGAATGACATTGCAATAGGTATACCAGTTATTTCTTGAAAGCGAGAAGTACAACTCCAGCTATCCAAAATCAATAAATTGAGAAATAATGTAGCGGTAAAATTGATCCTTGTCAATTGATGTCCGAAGAAGTTTTTTTTGGGTCTGCCTATTTTGATGACCAGATCAAAATTGGTGCGACCATCGCTATTATAAGAGGGAATGAGCTCATATTGTATATCCTGCATGCAATTGATATGGGCTATTTGCTACCACTCTCAAATATTCAACTTCAACCACCCCTTTTGTAGGGATAGTTTACTCTTGGATTTTTTAAAATTATTGGTGCGACCAGCGCTATAAGAAGTGGGAATGAACTTATATTGCATATCGCATATCCTAAATACTATTGATATGGGCTATACTTGCTACCACTCTCAAATATTCAATCACCCCTTTTGTAAGGGTAGTTTACTCTTGGATTTTTTTACATAATTGGTGCGACCATCGCTATCAGAAGTGGGAATGAACTCATATTGTAGATCCTGAATGCTATTGATATGAGCTACTTGCTACCACTCTCAAATATTCAACCACCCTTTTTGTAGGGGTAGTCTACTCTTGGGGTGGTTGGATATTCGAGAGTGGTAGCAAGTAGCCAATATATATGTCGGCGTCAATTAGTGAAACTCGCCATTCCCTGAAATGCCTAGTCATGTCACGTACTGCCGGCAAACAGCGTAACTCATTTGCTACACCGTTTGCCTAAAAGTTTCAGGCATTCCCTGTAATGACGAAATTATTTCAGTCAAACGCCGTTCGTCTGTTTTCAGCCGTTACATACTCTGTTTGCCGGATTTAGTCAAACGCTGTAATTGTTGTTAACATCTCTATCTAGTGATTTTGTTGTGAAAACTGAAATGTCGAATCATTCAGAATTGTTTTATAAGAAGTAAGATGACTACTACTCCAATCGAAGCAAGAACAAACCTTGGAATATTGCGGAACTGACGGAGGTGAGTTAAATTCTTTAGGATTTTGTGAGGATTTCAAATATAACCTCAAACTCAACAAAATCATTTCAAATTCGTACTCGGTTGTCACGTTTAACACGGTTTTCTAATTCATTTGCTTGGGGAAAGAGTGATTCTTGGAGTGATTCTATTTTATTGCTTTTCGAGCATGTATGATATTATGTTTTGGTCGAAAAAGAAGGTATATAGGAGGTCAAATGTATTTTATAAAATCGAGTAGATGATGTCTTTTTATGTTTTTACACATTGTGTGAAGTACAAGAGGCTAACTCAGGTTACTTAGGAGAGGAATAGTGAATGCTATACACTACCTACATAAGTATTTTGCGCACCGACACAATCATAACTTTTCTGTTCATATGAAGGTATCTTGACCATTTTTATTTCAAATTTAGAGAGGGGAAGGTGTACTTTGAGTCCTAACAGCGTCCAGTTTTTTTTAAACTAAGGCGAGATATAGGCAAAAAATTGAAAAACTTCCAAAGACGCAATTGCTCGAATTTGACACATCTTAATAAAAGTTTGTTAAAAAAAAATGTTCAACTCAATTTATTTTTTCTTCAAGGTTGCAACAGAAAGAAATTAAAAAACAAACTTCTGGAAAAAAAACGAGAAGGCAGTATCACCTTTTATCTTTATATGACGTGTTGGGAGTGGCACAAGAGAAAATTGTTATTAAAAAGGACAAACATGATGAAGGAAAATATGTTTCCGTCATTCCTTATGAAAAATTATTTAATGTTATTTGGGAAACACACATTAATATTGGTCATGGTGGTCGGGATAAAATAATGCACGACTTAAAAACAAAATATGACGTTGGAAGATATGCAATAGAAAAATTGCTCGAAACATGTGAAGTTTGCCAAAAGAAAAGGAACAAGTCCCATGCAAATCTGACCATAAAACCTATTATTTCAACAAACTTTAACTCTAGAGGACAAGTGGACCTTATGGATTTTCAATCCTGCCCAGACAATGAGTACCGTTGGTTGCTTAATTATCAAGATCACTTAACAAAATTTCTATTTTTACGTCCTCTTAAAACAAAAACTGCGAATGAGGTGGCAAATGAATTGCTTAAAATATTTTTGGAAATTGGTGCACCTAGTATACTGCAAAGCGACAATGGTCGAGAATTCACGGCATCTGTTATATCGGAAATGGTAAAAATTTGGCCATCATTAAAAATTCTTCATGGTCGACCAAGACATCCATAATCACAGGGAAGCATAGAGAGAAGCAACCAAGATGTGGAAAATATGCTCAGAGCATTGATGTACGACCATACTTCAAAAAACTGGTCACTGGGCTGTTATATCGTACAGTTTCAGAAGAATAGTTCCTACCACAAAGTAATTGGACGTTCACCATACAAAGCATTATTTGGAGTGAACCCTAAAGCTGGATTTTCTCCTATGAATCTTCCTAGAGACTTATTGGACGAAGTGGAAAATGAAGATGATTTGCGTATGTTAGAAGAAAATCATATTGAAAGTGGAAATCTGCAAGAACAGCTACAGTCTGATGTCGAAATTGGTGATATGAATAATATGGTGCCGATGGAAGAAATGGAAGAACCATATGGCATGGGGGAAATGGTTGATGGTCACAAGGATGATGTCGCGGATGTTGTTGACTCGATTGCTGAAGATCAAGAAGAAGCAGTGGTGATTATCAATGCAAACACAGAAAAAAAAAATAATCAAGAAGAATTTAATTTATGCATTTCATGCCCAAAAGATGGAGGTAAATGTATATTATGTATAAATACAGCGATAATTGAAGAAAACAGACATGATGCAAGCCGGGGCCAAAAGCGAGCAGCAGAAAAAATGCTTACAAATACCGCGAAAAAACTTCCACAAATTAAAATAGGTTCCTGCGTTCTTTTACCTATGGATAAAATTGATAGAGGTCCTTCTGACATGCAAAATTTGATGTGTGTTGTTACGGATTACAAAAATGGGGTATATCAAGTCGGATGTGTAGCTGGTCGCATCAAATCATGGTTCAATCGACCTGATCTAATGGAAACCAAAGAGGCATTTTTTCAAGAAGATGACGTTCCTGAAAAGTTTGTATCAGTACGAGAAGCTGTGCAGTCGCTCTCACTTTCCGGGGGTCAAGGATATTTCAAATGTTCATGTAAACCAGCGAAAAAACAATGTTTGTCAAACAGATGCGTTTGTGCAAAAAAAAAGTTCTTTGTAATTCAAGGTGTCATAAAAGTGCTCCTTGCGCTAATAAATGATAATCTATCAGTCATTTCTTTTTATATTTTTGTATCTAGCTGTTATTTTGTTTCATTCCTATTTGCTCGTTCTATGATTTTTTATATACTTAGTATGTATACTTTAGTTGGACGAATTTAATCTCAGAATCATAATTTATTTTTCGTATTTGTCGAAACCGTTTCTTTGATATACTATATTGATAATAAACTTGAGTTTATGTGTTTAATTTAATACTTATTCCCTTTTACTATTGGACTATTGGCAACACTGTCCTAATTACAATGATCGACTGAAACCGCCAAATAGGGTAACTTGAACCATTCGTTGATTACAGCGTTAGACTAAAATAATTTCGTCATTACAGAGAATGCCTGAATTTTAGGCAAACGGTGTACCAAATGTAAAGTTACGCTGCTTGCCGGCAATACATGATATGACTAGGCATTTCAGGGAATGACGGATTTCACTAATTGACGCCGACATATATATCTCTATTCGTTTCCGAGATATTGTCGTGCGGAGTTTTAAGTGAAAAACCCTGTATACTGTGTTTTTACTGTGTCTTCAAATCTTGTTCATCTCGGCGACTCCTTGATGGTGCGTCCCCATGGGCGTATTGGCCGCGTTCTGACATTTCAAGGGTATTGACATACCCGTTCTGATTTGTTGTATAATTTTCAATCATGACGGCGGCAATATCACGAACCAATCATGTCGCAAAACGCAGAAACGCCGTTATTCATGATATACGCACATGGGGACCCACCACAAATATGCAATGAACTGTATACCACTTCTGGACGCGAATATAAGCTAATGTGTGTCAGGGAAACGAACAAACAAAGACTCACAAAATCCGCCTATTGTGAAGGTAGCCCTGTCTCTGTCTTGACCCTTGCTTTATTCTTTGTTTATACAAGGTGTCCCTGAAATGACTGTACAACGTTCAACCACAAATTGCTTAACCAAAAATAAGGCGATCTAGGCAAACTTACACATATCCAAAAATGCTTCGATAAGCCCACAGAGGGCGTCAAAGATTCAAAAATATTTTGGTTTTTCCTACATTTTTCGAAAACATGCTGATCGATTTTGATAATTTTTGATACCTAGTCTTCGACCATGAGATTAGGTTTTTTGTTTCTATAGCGACCGGTTGTAATTAACCAGAAGTGTTATAAACGTGACGTTACATGTAGCTATTTGTTTTGATTTTTTTTGAAATTGACTTTTTGATAATTCAGATGCTTTTATCTAATAATTCAATGCGTTAGGGAGTTTTTCTCTCTCTTGAGAAATTTCGCTGTGATCAGTGGTTGTGCCAGAAAAAAAATCTGCAGGTTTTTTGAAAATGTAGAAAAAACCAAATCTTGCTTTGAATCTTTGAACAAGCTTGATGAAGCATTTTTGGATATAGGTACTTATGTTTGCCTAGATCGCCTCATTTTTGGTTAGGGAACTTGTGGTTAAACGTTGTACAGTAATTTCAGGGACACCCTGTATACACTCGAGACAAATAATACTTATATTTTTGTTAGATCTAAACAAAACTACATTCGTTCATTTTCATATTTTGTTAAGCTCTTTCTCCAAAATATGAAAATGAACTCATGCAGTTTCTAGGCAATAAGCTTTCAAGCACAATTATCGATAATTTTGATGCACGTGTGCAATTACCCCCGAAAAGAGTTTTTTGTTCTCAAATCGATGAAAAAGGCGATTTCCTTATAAGTAAAAAAACGTACCTATGCCAAAAATATTGCATATAATGCCAAAATAGCTGAAAACCGTTTTGTAAATAATTACCGTTCTTTTTTTGTGAAGGCGCTACCTCACCATATCCAGAAGCCGTAGTAAGCAATATAGATAGGATTTGTGCTCTTTTCGCATACCGCACTGCACCTTAGTAAGGTAAGTAGATGGTAGTTGTGCTCTTTTCAGTTACATTGTTTACTACGGTGCAGGGAGTAGGCCAACTGACTGTACCGTAGTAAAGAATGTATAGTCTGTTCATGGCTTTCCTGCGGTTACGTCATACTTAACCGTCTCTCTCTTACAGATTGAAAAAAAAAATCACGTACGTCTGGACGAGGGTCTTTCGTATCAATTTGACAAATGTCACATGTGGAGTGATCAATCTACGACATACTGCCAAACGTCAAATACTGTGACGTGACCGTAGAAAAGCATTGAACAAGCTGTATTCACGCTCCCTGGACATAAGAAGACTTAACGTATTATGAATTATTTTTCAGGAGACGAAGACTGCCGCCAGACTTCCGAAAACTGCGCCACTCAAGAGGTAATACTTATGGCATGGGCTTTAGCGGTCTGCAAAAGACATTCCTGGTAATGATATTGAAAAAGAAAAATAAATCCCAAATGAAACTTTATACAGAGCACTACACTAATATGAACTAATTGCTCCAATTACCTACTATGAAAACTGTAATAGCAAGTATAACGTAACAAATACATATCCTACAAGAGGGGTTTTCATAAAAAAAAAAGAAGACGTTCTCTACGATAGTTGTGCTAATCCCTGAAGAGCCTAAAAAAATGGAATTAAACTCTTATTCAGTGCATAGAAATATTTCAAAAGATACTTAGATTATTTAGGACACCAGCAGTAGGGCAGTAGAGGTACAGCTGTGTTACTAATAAAAACATATAATCTTTTATGATTGTTTAATTTAAAATTTGCTACACATGACTGTAAAAAGAAACACAACAGACCATAATAACTATAATGTTATTCATTTTACGAGAAAAGTTACTCCTTATATCGAGGGCTTCTTCATAAAATATTGTAACGAAACATCATTTTCTCGCCGATATTTGCTCTCCAATGAGGGATATTAGCCACTGTGTTGATGCGCGAACGCGGTGGAAGATTATCGATTATTCCCGAATGATCTAGGGTATTCTTGCATTTTCGGCAAAGGGGCCTCGGATATATACCTATAAGACTGCCGCGGCGCGGCCGCCAGTAAGTTCAGTTCTGAATACGACGTTAAATATAGATCATGGATAAATATAAATAAGCTGTGGTCGTGATTGGGCTGTAGTAGTGACTTTGAATAAATAAGTTAAAACTGAACAATGTTTTCTATAGCGAAAAATATTACAGTGATGTCGGAAGTGAGATTTAATTTGTGTTATGGAATCAGACATAAATAGTCATTATAATGACTGCGAAACTTGTTATCCTAACGGGATTGAAGGTCGCCAAGTTGAAAAGGGAGTTGGAGACGCGTGATTTGGATACGAGCGGCAAGAAGGCTGATCTACCACAAAGGCTTCGTGAGGCTTTAATGGAAGAATAAAGGCATCGATCCTAAATCATTCAAATTCGAGATCCCTGATCCCAACGCAGTGGAGAAATTGTCCAAGAACTTGAAGGATCAACTGGAGGAAAACTCTAGAAAATTGGAATTATTCCGGCGCGGCATCGAACATTAAAAACTGATATATCTTAAAAACGGCTTATTTTAGCAGATTTTCACAAGAGTACCTTTTTTTTGCTTAAAAATGTTCATAAAATCATATCAGTCAAAAAAAACGTTTAAAACCACACTGAGAAAAAAATTATAGCCATTTTGAACCATAAGATATGGGGTGCCCTCTACCGGCCACAGCAAAATGATGTTCAAATTCAGATTTCTTATCTCAAAAAACCCCCGGACATGAATTTATGAAGTAATCCTTTAAAAAATGTTCATACATATTTAAAAAACGATTTTTATTTTTTAGATTTACCACCCTGGTATCTACGAAACAAAGCAATTTAAGACAAAGGTAAGTTTCCCTAAATCGGCTTATTTTGACCTCAGGAATATGTGGAAGGATTTTGTACAGACCATTTAGAGACACCCTGTATACAGGGTGTTTCAATAATATTGCGAAAAAATTCAGAATGAGTTTCCCTGCCTAAAAATAAGAAGAAAACTACCTATCAACACGTATCCGGAAATGCTTCATTACAGAGCTACAGGATGTTGAAGTTTCATTTTTATTTTTATTTTTTCTAAATAATATTTAAAGCAATGTCGACATTTTGATAAAAACTGGTGTTTGGGGGTTTTTTTACTTGCGAAATCCGACTTTGATCATAGAATGGCACTAACTTGTAAAGGGCGCTACCTACAATTATTTTTCCAATTATTAACAGCCATAACTTTTTTGGACGTACCTCTTTAACATTTTTAAGCAACAGAACAGATTTATTTGTATTTTCTAAGCAGAAAAAGTGTACTTGTTAAGAGTCGCTACAGGCAACCATTCTCGAGATATTCGGATTTGAAAAAATAAATACATCTGATTTTGAAATAATGGCGGAGGTAAAGTTATAAAATCTTCCGTTTGCTACATATTTCTAGTAAAAAGATGAAATTCAACTATTGAGTGATGTAAACAACAATTGTAATTGAAATATTATAAAAAAATAAAAAAATTGAAAAAATGAAAAAATAAAAAACTTCAACAACCTGTAGCTTTGTAACGGAGCATTTCCGGACACATGTTTATGGGAAGTTTTCTTCTTATTTTCAACAAGGAAGACTTATCCTCAAAAAAATGCAAGACCTTGCTTGTCCATAATCCTAAAATCACATGTATTTTTTATTTCAGATCCAAATATCTCGAAAATGGTTGCACTTAGCGACTTGTAACAAGTTCACTTTTTCTGCGTAAAAATGATGAAGAAATCTGATTTTTTAAAAATATAATACAGGCACGTCCAAAAAAGTTACGGCTGTTAATAATAGGAGAAATAAGTATAGGAAGCGCCCTCTCAAGTTAGAGCCATACTAAGATCAAATTCAAACTTCTCATGACAAAAAACCCCCAGACACCAATTTTCATCAAAAGATCAACATAAGTGCAAATACTATTTGGAAAAAAGAAAAATAAAAATAAAGCTTCAACACCCTGTAGCTCTGTGATGGAGCATTTCCGGACAAAAAGTTGTCTTCTTATTCTCAAACGGGTAAACTCCTCCTGAATTTCTCAGTCGATTCAGTATAATATCAAGAATGTTTCGCCTATACGGCATCATCAGATCTTGAACATGTAAAAGAGGTAGAGGTCATTTTACGAGTGCCTCGGAAAACCAATATGTCAGAACCATGATTACAGCTTGATCATTGTTTTGTTTTGGAAAATGTTCTTCTAAAATTCAAAAGTTCCAGTCATATTTATAAAGTTCATGAGACTTTAGACATTCACTAATTAACAAGCTATACCTGCCAAAACACCATATATAGCGCTTTATTGCTTATTTGAAAAAAATCACCGCAGTAGCAGCTGCTGGGCAAGGGCAGATAATAATTACAGTTACCTGTTGTTTGAGTGCAACCACATATCACTCAGTGCAACTAAGGGTCATCATATTCCAGCATATTTTTTACTTGCTTGAGAACGGACAAATGTGATGCTAATTTAAGATGCTTCTTCTATAGCTGCAATTTGGCAATGCTAGGTTTAGATATAATGAACACACCAAGCTCTATTGAGAACTTGGACCATTCAAGCGTACATGTTTTCAGCCGAACAGCTTCACACACAATTCTCCAATCTAAGTGTGTAGTTATTGCTAAGGATCTTGTATTCACTTATTAGGTTTGTCGCTGCATAATGCAGGGTAGACATAAGATATTCCAATTTGACAGACTAAACACCCGATGGTTCTATGCAAAAACTAAACCCACCATCAGGTAGGTAGGTATCATGTACCAAATATTAAACAGGCATTTTGGGCGGTTTCGAAAATATTCAATTTTCAATAATTTTCTGTGAATAAATTCACGCCAAATTTAAAATTGAAAACACCTTTCTTATTTCTGCCTTCTGTACTGCTTCAAGAAATCGACACAGAAGAATACGAGGAAAAATGTTACAAATATATGATGTTTGAGAAGTGTGTACTCGGCTTAATAGTATGTTGTCAAATTTCAAGGAGCGGGAATTTTGAATTAAAATCAAGTTATAGTAGTAATCATCGGTGTTTTATTTCCCCGACGTTACAGTTTGATCATTACGTGTTGCAAATATATGACTGTAAATCTAATTGCTCTACGTCTTTTCTTGGAGCAGTACAGAAAACAGAATTAGGAAATTTGTTTTTAATTTTAAATTTGGCGCGCATTTTAGCCACCGGAAATTTGCTTCGTATAAGTTCAATCTGCGCACTGTGATGGTGGCTCCCGTTGTGCCTATTTCATGAACGGCGTCTCTGCGTTATGATTGGTTCGTGATATACTCGCCGTCATGATTGAGAATTATACAACCAATCAGAAAGGGTATGTCAAGACGCTCAAAACTCGGCCACTACGCACATGGAGAAGCACCATGAGTTCTTGAGTTCCAGAGAAAGCAACAATTTTTCTTTTGGTATTCAACCGCGTCGAGGGTTCCGCTAGAAAAAAGTATCTCAAAGTATATCCTTTGGTGTTTTTTGTGTTTTGCTATTTTCTATTCGAGTTTTGATCCCCTAAACATTAACATTGCACAGCGTCTTGTTTTGGTGAACATGGATCACCAAGGTTTCCAATTTCATAAGAGCCGTTTAAAGAATGGTCGAAGGTAGGAAGTAGTGAATAGAATGTATTCCAAATAAATGTTTAGAATGGTAATGCATAGGTATTATGCGTGTGCATCAAAAAAATCCATGGATTGCCGTGCCAACCTTGTCTGGAATTTGGAGACAGGTGATATCCAGTTATCTGGAAACCATGATCATGGGCAACAGCAAAATCCCGGTAATCAGGAACTTGCCAATTTCAAATCTGTTTTGAAGCATCGGGCGGCTAACGAGACTAAAAGCCTCCGTACAATTTACGTAGAGGAAGCAGCCAGGTAAGAGCACTCCAAATACAATGAAGAAAACATGAACATCAACTGAACATAATACCCTGATATTTTACAGTAGGTTCCTACTTATTCTGCGTTTTGAAGCAATGAGAAAAATCATGGGATCAAACATTGATCCATCAGAAAAGAATACCTTATTAATTCTCGTTTGTAACTAAAACTCATCCTTTGTTTTGGGATTAAACTATTGAGTCGCAATAAATATACCGGCTGATTTTTTAAAGGGTTTTTCTGAAATAATTGGCCAAAAATTTGTTTTGAAAGTATCTCAAAAATCAATAACGGCGCCAAGTTAAACAATATGAAAAATGCATAGGGGAGAGGGATACATGATCAGAAGGGATACTTGATCAAATTGACCTAACTAATAAAATATCTGCAATAGATCACCATTTTCCCCAAACATAGTTTGCACTTATCTTATGGCAACACTGAAAACTGAAAATGACAAATTAGCGCACCGTTTCGGAGGCTAGAATGCTTCCGTTTATTTTCCGCCAAAAGTAAAAAGTTAACGTTCCAAATCGTGTCTACTTCGAGTGGTCAAAATAATTAAATAACTCACTTTGCTTGACCAAATGCTTCCAAACCGTTTGACCAAATGCTTCCAAATTTTGGGTTGAATAGAAAATGAAAAAAATGAGGTTCCATTAAAAAAAAAGTTTCAGAATGTCGCTCAGCTGTCATTTTGACATTTTAAGCTGTAATTTTTTTCAAAAAATGGAGAATTTGCTCCCATACAACCTATCCAAATTTTGATCAATTATACCTAGCGGTTCAAAAGTTAGAGGGGGTTGAACGGACTTTATGTCCTCACTGTATATACAGGGTGTCTCACGGTGACCGTCCATTAGAATATCTCAGGAAACAAAGCGATTGGAATTCTGAAAATTTGTATGGTGAGGTTAACAAGGATGCTCTTTTTAAATGAAATTGTAGCTAGGTTGCGCGACTTCCGATCATACCGGAAGTAGGTGTCTCTCGCTTTTCTCAAATAGAACACCCTCTATATTATTACATTTTTGGATTCTACGTGAAATTCTAGGCAGATTTCATGTATTATGTCCCACACATAAGTATAAGCGGTCACCGTGAGACACCATATATACAGTATGTCCGCGGATGCGTATAACATGAGGTGAAATGGACCAAAAATTGAAAGATACGGCAAAAAGTCATTCTTGATAAAAAAAAAAGTCTGCTTGGCTGCCGAAAAAATAAGAGGTACGATGAGAACATTGATTTTTATTATACAGGGCGTCTCAAAAATGTATTTTACTACTTCCATATTACGACTTTTATACCTACAACAACAACCGGTAATTATGTACAGGTATAAAAGACATAATAAAATAACAAAATCTGAGAATTATATTGCCTCAGTGATAATCGCTTATGTATGCTCATCAAGTCAAAAAAAAATCATTCGGATATGTTGAATAGTTTCGGAGTTATCGGATGGTGAATGATGAAAAGTATTTCTTTTGTGAATTTTCGCATTTTTGCAGGTTTTTCCGATTTTACAAAACTCGGTACCACTAAAAAAAGTCGCAATTGCCCATTTCGTACATACAATAAACAATGACCTAACTAATGATTTGAGTCAGGTTTCATCTGGTTCTAAGTCGATTTATTTTTTTTTCAAGAAGGAAGCGAATTTTTCAGACTTTTTTATTCGACTATTTAACATTGTTCGATCCAGCTGCCTTCTATTTGGATATTGTGGCGTCTTAGTTTCTTTCATGTCGGGAAATTGGGCTACTAAAGGCTTTTTCTCCGTCCACCGCGATTGATGGTCTATGATATTTTCATGTTTTTTTTTTTAATTCCAGGCATCAAGAAATATCTGGTGTTTATTCGTGGCCAACTGCAGAGTCTCTCATGAGAGTCGCTCAGCGAAAAACGCAACCAAACATTCCTCAGAGTTTCGAGGATGTGGTTAGGACATTGCGGGACCCCAATATCAAGGGCGCTTTTCGATCAATGGGAAGCCTTTCTTCAAAATATTGTTGATTGGAGATGATGGGTCAAATAACTTGGTGTTCGCTCCAGTGTCAACCATAGACGTGGTGTCAGGTGGCGCCACAACTATGGCACTGGACGCAACATTCCGGGTGGTTCCAGCCACACCAAGTTTTTATCAACTTTTTACCGTGCATATTCTAAAACAGACCCATGTGAGTATAATAATGGCTAACTATTACTGAAAACGAGCATTGAGACCTTTTTCTGATTTACTTTTATTAGAGCATCTTTTCTTGATTCCGAGGTTGGTTCATCAGTGTTAAATGTTTCTAGATGATTCCAGTCATGTATGTCCTGATGGAAAGGAAAACTCAAGATGCTTATCATGTTGTTTTGCGTTATTTCAAAGAGAACATCGCCCCTACTTTTATGCCCACTGAAGTCCTGACCGATTATGAAATAGCTTTACAGAATGCCATCCGCCAAGTCTATGATTGTCGCATCGTCGGATGCTGGTTCCATTTCAACCAGGTGAAACTCTATATATTCACTATATATTCACTACCTATTTGCATGTCTTCTTTAACTGAATCAACCTATATACAGTGCGTTCATGATGAAAGGAACATTCGTTTAAAATTCTAGTAAACATTTTTTGGAAAAACGGCTGGACACGTCGATCGGTGTTTTGAATTGCGCTTTTTTGATTTAGGAAAATATTATACAGGGTGTCCCAAATCCCAAATTTGAGATACCACCTACGTCATCGACTATTTTTTTAAATGGCAACCATTTTTTTATGACTATTCTTGAAGGGCATATCCATGGTAGCGTTGACCGATCTACTTCATATTCAGAATACGTAACAAGGCTCATGCATTCAAGCGACAGTAACTTTTTGACAACAATAATGTCTCAAATTGGACGGGGTTGAAATGGGGTTAACATGAAAACAAACATCTCTGAGAAAAACATGGCTTGTTGGGTATCAAATTGATGTAAAACTAGGTATTATGGTGCTTTTCTTCGAAATTGAAAATAAAATTTGGAGATGAATAATTAATAGGGTGATAAAAGGGGTAGGAATATTTTTCTCCAAAATATACTACTTTTGGGGTGTCATATCAAAGAAATTTGGATAGAAATAGTGATGCGATGTTGAAAAATGTGAAGAAATTAGTGGTCGCGATAGGGTGGAAAAAGGGGTAGAACATTGATTTAGAAAAATAGGAGTTACTTGGATCACGTGCAGGTGATAGGTGGTGACAGATATCATTTGTGATCATACAAATCTGATTTGAAAGGTGAAGAGAAATTGAGAAAAATTTGAAAAATCGGATTCTCAGTTTTCTCAATTATAAGTGATCCTGATTGAGATATGCAGACTTCTACATTGTATTGAAACTTTTTGAAGGGGAATTCAATAGATTTTTTTTTACAAAACAAAAATAAAAAGTTTTGAAGAAATAAATACTTTTGTTTTAAAGGACTTTCAAGCTCAAATATTAAAATGATTGCCAGAAAAAAAATACCGAGCAAAAAATAACGAGTAAACAATATTTGTGACACATTATCTTATCGGAAATCTCAGGCAATAAAGCGAAGAGAAAAAACACCAGATTCTAGATGAGCAGCACAAAACTTTCTCCATTTGAACAAACCTGTATCTCTTACTGTTACGGAAATCCTCATAGTGAGAATCGAATTTGGGACAAACTGTATAAGAGGGAGGTTCTCTGTTCTCTGTGTAGCGGCTTCATAGTTCATCTCCATGTGGTGTGGTGAAACTGGTAAAGTATCATAATCTATCAACTGTGAAGTTTTGTTGAATTTTTGTTTCAATATTTGTTTTCATATCAATAACTTGCTTACAACACCTAACTTCGAACGATCTCAAATAAAAAGCGTTAACAAAAATGATAAAGTTGAGTGAATTTTACTACATTCCCATCATTTCTACAGGCTATCCTGAAAAAAGCGAGGAGATTGGGACATGAGAGGCAATTAAGAGAAAACCTACAGGCAGCTAAGCTTCTAAAAATGGTGATGGCTCTTCCACTTTTGCCTCCTCAAAAAATTCATGAGGGGTTGGTTATAATTGGGAATCAGCATGATAGGCTGCATTTAGATATGAATAATTTGCTGCAGTATGTGGAACAGTACGATTTATTTGTTTATTCACTATTGATATGAGTGAGATTTGAAGTTTCTCATAATGAAATTGAAACTGAAGTAACATACTTAAACGTGGTTGTTATTAAAAATTTAATTTTTTCAAAATGAGTATTAGTTTATACTTTTTCGCGATATTTTAAAAACTGTTGGGGGAGGTTTATTTCATTGCGTAATTTTTCTCTCAAATTGTATTGTATTATCATATTTCTTTCAGTTATTGGCTTACTACTATTGGAGTGGACACTTTAAGCGTGTTTGACTCGCAATACCGGACCAATAACCATGTTGAGAGATTCCACAAGGAATTGGGTTGTATTGTGGGTCAGGCTCATCCCAACATGTGGACATTTATGGGTATGATCTTATTTATAATGTATCTCGAAAGTTTGAATCTTCATGCAAATCATCCAATGCGACAAACTATGTCAACATAAGTTCTCAGATACTAAATACATAAAATAGATTTTTTATGGTTACATAGTGAACTATGAAGAATATCAATATATCTCATCATTTTCAAGTTTTTATGAATTGGGGAATACATTCCATATAACATACATTTCATGGGAATATACAATAATTCAGAGCAACGTTGAAGCCCCCTTTGCTAAGAATTCTGTAATATCCACAGTAAAAGATTTACATATAACCAAAATCCAAATACAAGATCAAATGAGTGAGACCACGTATCTACTTGATAGGATTTGAGCATATAGTGAATTTAGTCTTAGTGGCATGTCTATATATGAGTATCTCCCATGATATTACAATTTAGCATCATGAGTATCTCCCATAGACACGCCACATTCAAATGCAGCAAAGCGTACTTCTAATGGGCAAATACGCACAAATCACACATAATGTGGGGAGGATCATGGCAATGATAGCATACTTTAAACTGAATCAATGAATACGATTCAACGTTCTAGTGTTCACGGCAAGGTTGAGCAATTTCTTAAAACAAATCTTAACATTCTCAATCTTTTTTCAAGAAACACTTGAAAAAACACCATCAAAGTGAGATTTTTCGAAAAAGGCATGCCTAAATCTTGCAGTCGCTGGACCATATTTGGAGTTTCATCAGTTTTGCTATGATCAAGCGGGATGACTTTGACTCTTTGGCTGAAGTTTATATGTGTTTGAGGACACGGATTTGGAATTTTACAAAATCCATTTTTCACGGTAACCAGACTATCTGGGACAACATGATGTTTCACAGTGAATGATGGGAGAATGGCTATTCCATTTTCGAAATTGACTGATATTGTTAACGTGTTTATGTTGTGATTTTGAACGGGTTTTGATAATGGTTTATTGTAAATGAGACTGAAGGGGATTTTTCTATTTTGTAACGTTAAAATTTTGTTTTCATAATCGATAACCGCATTTAAACTTTTCAAATCGCGACTACGTACTAGAGCATCAAAATCATTATGCCAATTTAAGACACGCATTTTGAAATTTTCTTGTATACCTAGTTCCTGTAGTAAAGGAAAACTCAAATTATTATTTTCCTTGTAAGTTTTCTTACAAGCGATGACTTCGAAAGGCTCGAAAAACATATTTTCAGGGTAGAGCTCTGCAATTTTTGGAGATATGATAGAATCAGAAGCTCCTGAGTCTATAAGGATGGTAAGATTTTTGTCTGGTAAGTGAAAATATGGGAGTTCAATTCGTTGAGCGAGGTTATTCAAGTTGATGGGGTGATTCGAGGCGGTTGTGGAAAAAAAATTTCGGCGTTTTCAAGCTCCGGTTCTGT
This sequence comes from Orchestes rusci, assembly GCA_958502075.1. Lineage (NCBI taxonomy): Eukaryota > Metazoa > Arthropoda > Insecta > Coleoptera > Curculionidae > Orchestes > Orchestes rusci. The sequence goes on from OY293310.1 coordinate 8,112,025, forward strand.
GTTCGGAGGACTTTCGTTTTCGTGAAAAGGTTCTTGATGGTATGAATCATCTGGACAATGAAATTCTTCTGAACAATTTTCTTCGGTTTCGTTGTATGAATCATTGGGATATGTCTCTACGTTGGAGAGATGTGGTTGGAAAGAGTTTGGAGGGCGGTAATTGTTTTGAAATCTTCTTGAAGGGCCGATAGTTGACGTGGACATTGGAGTAGGGGCATCGAATGTTGGTCTGTTATGCGGAACGAATACGTTTCTTGAACAAGAAGATTGGGGATTTTGTGGAGTACTTGAGGACATTTGAGGTCTGTTACTGAGGTTCCTCTGGTTATTGTTGAATTGATTGAATCTGGGAGGTGGGCCTGGGAATTCCATTGGTGGAATCGGCGGAAGAGTTTGAAAAGGGCTTGCGTTTTGGTGTTGTTGGTTTGGTAATTTGAAATGATTAGGTGATTTTGGTTGATTAAATTGGTTGTAATTTTGAGTAAAGTTAACTTGAGATTCTATCATGTTGTAGTTTAATACGTGAGCAAAGGCGTCATCAATGGTATTCGAATTTACTAACATTAACATAGTTTTGAGTGTTGACGGTGAATTAGCAGTTAAAATTAGGACAGCAGTTTTCTGAACCTGGCTCATTAGGATAATCTTTGAATTTTGATCTTGAACTTCGCACTGTATTTTCGCAAATGTTCTTTGAATAAAGGTCTTTAAACGTTCAACGAATTGTAAAATATTTTCATTGCGATCGATTTTCATGTATTGTAGTTGTTGAATCAATATTTGATAAGTTATTGGGTCGCCGAATTTTTGTCTAAGTGCATCTTTTATTAATGGCCAATCATTGAGATCAGGCCGAGAAAGAAGAAATTCTCTAGCATTTTCAATTAGTTTAGATTTTATTGCAGCTAAGACGACTTTTCTTTGAGTTTCATTAGTAGGATCACTATACAAGGTGTAAAACTCGTCAATTGCTATCAAAAAACTTTCTAAGTGAGTTTGTGTTCCTGAGAAAGTTGGCAAAAGGGTTGTATAAAATCGAATGTTTTCCATGTCTATTTCTAAATAATTATTAACGATAGTAATTTCAGGAGTAGAACTACTGAGATCTAAGCTTAAGTTATCAAATAAATCAGATACGTTTGCGATATCTAATTCTATGGGATTTTCAGTTACCTACTTCAATTTTAGTAATTTCAGAACTTTCACTTATGGTACCTAGTGTTGAACGATTTTGTTTCAAAAATTTTCTTAACTTATGAACAGGAGATTCTTTCGGCATTAAAAAATAGAAATGGCAATTCAACTATTACTTACAGTTCAATCAAGGATGAATCCATAAAGCTTGCACTGCAGAGGTTCACAACAAAGGGGATCCTATAAAGGTGTGGCTGGCCAATTTCTTTTTTCTGAACGGGCTGTTCGATTGGAACTCGAGGAAGTCAGGAAGCAGGAACTGGAAAGTCAGCGTCTGGTACAACAAGGCAGACGACACTACTGAACTTTGTTGCACTCACTTTCCGCACTTTGCACTCGAGGTCGAGGATGGAACACTTTTCAGCTGATACTCCTTTTTGTTTAAGAGTAACTTGGAGCTAGCACTGTCGATGTTCACCACTTGCTTGAAAGGTTCCAGTACTTAGTTCTAGTACAGTAGGAATAGTGTGTTAAGACTTGAAAGCCAATTCTGCACAACGAAAAACCGATAAAGGGCAGAACCACACTATCCTGTTCGCAGCGCCAATTATGTACTGAACAACGCCGTTTGACTTTTAAAAAAGATTTATTTGCCGAAAACCTTAACTCTAATGAACAATTATGACGAACAGCAATTTAGCATTTACACATCATAAAAAGTTGGGCCAATTAATGAGTGTTCGTATTCATATGCGAATAGTAGTACAATCAGCATTTCTTATGACTAAACAATAAATATACAGGGTTTGGGTATATTACTCGCGCTAGCCGCCGGTTATAATTTGCTTTTTTCTCCAGATTGCAGATTATTTAAAGTTTGTAGTGCTTGGTTTTGGATATATAATAGGTGAGTACCTCCCCCCATCAAGAGAGGAAGGTAAACTAGTATTTCTATGTATTTTGATCACGAATTAAGTTTGATAATTGCCATTTTCCACCACGAATCTATTCATATTAATTTGCCTTGTTTGAATATTGTTTGTATTTCATAATAAAAGGTATTTATCTATTTTCTAGAAAAAAATGTCCAAATAAACGATTGAATTAAATTCAAATTCGTAATAGCTTATTGTTATAGAAAATTCCAAGTTTGAAATTTGTTGAACGATTGAACATGATTTCAAGCTCAAGCTCAAGCAACAGTGAAGGAGAGCTATTGGTGGCTACACCTCCTAAGAAAAAAAAAATCAAGAGGGTTCAATTATATCGATCGAGTGGAAAAAGACTTTTAAGTGGGTGGCTCCTAATAAAGATCGCACTAAAGCGGACTGTAGTCTTTGTAATAAAACTATGACAGCTGAGATCCAAGTTTTGAAATCCCATGGCAACAGCAAATATCATAATCTTCGAGCAAGAAGTGGTACCAGTGCTCAATCAACTTTGAATACTTTTGTCGTTCCTACCAGTTCTGCTACGTCTGGAACACACGCTATGGCAGTTGCCAATGCTGAAATTTTAATTAGCGGTTTTATTGCTGAGCATAATCTACCGTTTTCTACTGTCGACCACTTAATAAAATTGTTAAAAGTAGCTGCTCCTGATTCGAAAATATTGCAAGGACAAAAGTTACATCGATAATTAAAAATGTTATCGGTTCAGAAGCAAAAACCAAACTTGCAGAAAAACTAAGAAAGACAAAATTTTGTATCTGACAGGTATTTCTTCAGAAAAAACGAGTTATATTGTCGTAAGGTTTTTTGATAAGGAAACAAAAAAAATAGTGAGTAGACTATGGGAACTTGTACAGGTTTTCGATAAAACAGGCAAAGAAATGAGTGCTACAGCTGAACATTTATATAATTTGATAATTGATAGTTTCAATGCTTATAAAATACCGCCCGAGAATATTGTCGGTTTTGGCAGTGATGGCTGTAATGTAATGATGGGATGTAATAATAGTGTTGTCTCTAGATTCAGAAACAGCCATCCTGGTATAGTTGTTATGAAGTGTGTATGTCACTCCGCACATCTTTGTGCGAGTGAAGCTTGTAAGCAGTTACCTAGACGCTGTGAAGACCTAGCCCGTAATGTTTATAACCACTTCAAATCAAGTTCAAAAAGACAATATACATTGCGAGAGTTTCAGGCATTTCTGAATTTAGAGCTACATAAAATTCTACATCCATCACAAAGCTTAGTCTTAATGAAGTAGTGATTAGAATTCTAGAACAATGGGATGCATTAAAATTATATTTTACCCAATCATGGTTAGGTGACAGAACGGTTGCTAGCGAGCATATATATAATGATTTAAGTGACCCATTCATGAAACTGTACTTCGTTTTTATGAAATGGGCATTGCCCAAATTCACGGAGTTTAACAAATATTTTCAAACAGAAAACTGTGTAATCACGGATCTTCATGCAAAGGTAAGGCAAATGTACATTGATTTACTTAAATGTTTCATGAATAATGATTATGTAAATAGAACTTCTCTAAATGATATAGATCCATCCAATGAAACATACTTCATTCCTAGAAATAATATGTATTTAGGTGTTACTGATTACTGATTACTGAAGTACAGGCGCTACGAGTTTCGGGCTGTTGACCTCGACACCGCAGCCTTCAGTTGGGCTTATTGTATCTTCTCTGTGCCCGTCTCTCAGTCGAAGAGCTCCATTGCCCGAATGAGGTTTATGACTCGTTCTACTGTTTCCCTGTCCGTCCTTCGAGGAGTGGTTGTGAATTCCCCATTATCTCTTCTCCAGTACGCCAGCGCTTCACATTCGAATACAATGTGGGAGGCTGTTTCCTCCTCCTCGTTGCACAGCCTACATATGGGTTCCTCGTTTAAAAGACCCATGATATGCATGTGTTTCCTTAGAGTGCAGTGTCCAGTTAATATACCTGTTACTTTCCTAAGCTGATTCCTGCTGAGTTGCAGTAGGCTTCCAGAAAATGATGATTCGATCTCGTCTGCCATCATTAATTTACTGTGTTTCAGACCTGGTGATTGGCACCATCTAGCTTTCTGTTGTTTTTTGGACCAACAGTTCAGCCAACCTCTCACAGAGGATTTTGTAATACCAATAGCAGGTTCTGGACCCAGAAGTGGTGTGTTTGCAGCTTTGCGTGCTAGTAGATCCGCCCGCTCGTTCCCAGCTATCCCTGAGTGTCCTGGTATCCATCCAAGAGTAACATCGTTAGATACTCCCAGTGTGACAAGGTTTTGCTGACAGTCCATGACTTGTTTGGATTTGGTTTCCCGACAGGAGATGGTTTTGATTGCGGCTTGGCTGTCACTAAGGATAAGAATTTTCCTTCCTCTGTAGCCTCTCCTGAGGTTTTCTTGCACGCATACGTTTATTGCATGTACTTCTGCCTGGAAAACTGTAGCGTACATCCCGAGTGGTTCACATGTTTCCCACTTTGGATTTTCACCTACGATTCCGGCACCAGTTCCCCGGCTTGTTTTGGAGCCGTCTGTGTACCATATTGCCCCATTAGCCATCCGGAGTTGTTTCACCGTTTCCTCTTCCCATATTAGCTTGGTCTTAGGAGACGTGCTAAAGTTGATATTTTTCAACATGATATCACTCCTCATTGTTACTATGTGGTTCGTGACTGTGCTGGTTATCTTAGTGTGTCCTTGGGAGTTTGAGTGGCTCCAGTTCCCGGTGTTGCTAAGTCTATATGCTCCCATTTTGATATAGATATCTAAAGGAGGTAGGTTAAGCATGGCCTCCATGGCAAGTGTTGGAGTGGTTTTCATGGCTCCCGTTACACAGAGACATGCTAGCCTCTGAACTTTTGCAAGTTCCGTGGCTGCTTGTCGCTGCTCGATTTTCGGCCACCAAACAACAGAGCTATAAGCAAGGGTGGGTCTTACCACGGTACAGTAGAGCCAGTGTACCATGCGCGGATTTATGCCCCAATTCTTTCCTATCGCTCTTTTTGTTGCCATTATTGTGGCTTTACCTCGATTCACTATTTTCTGTAGGTGTGAATTCCATGTGAGTTTGTCATCCAGGATGATGCCTAGGTATTTGACTTCTCTTACCACCTGCAGTTCTTGTCCAAAGAACATGGGTTTGAATAATTCCGCTGTCTTCCTCTTTCTCGTAAAGCTGACCAGGAAGGTTTTCTCAGGATTGACCTTCAGGTTCACCTTCCTGCACCAATCTTCTACGATTGTCAGAGCTGTCTGCATCCGTTCTGATATTGTCTTGGTGTGTTTGCCAGTGATAAGTATTGCTACGTCATCGGCATAGCCTTGGGCGTAGAAACCTTTGCTGTTTAACTCTACCAGTAGTTCATCTGCGACTAGCTTCCAGAGGAGAGGGGACAAGACTCCACCCTGGGGGCAGCCTTTAGCTGCCTCTATAGTTACAGTTTTGTCAAGCATAGTTGCTTGAATTCTCCTACCTTTCAGCATGTTTCTTATCCACCTACAAACTGTGTCTTTGATTCCACGCCGATTGATTGCGGTGGTCATTGAATCGAAGGAGGTGTGATCAAATGCTCCTTCTATATCAAGGAATGCAGCTAGGGCAACTCCTTGGTTGTTCAGTGGTTGCTCTATTTTATGAACAAGTTCATGCAGAGCAGTTTCACATGATTTACCAGGTTGATAGGCGTTTTGGTTTTTGTGTAGTGGCCTCTCTATTAGGGAGGTCTCCCTAATGTGCCTTTCAATCACTTTCTCCATCGTTTTGAGTAGAAACGACGAGAGATTTATTGGTCTGAATGCCTTGGGCTGAGAGCTATCTTTCCCGGGTTTCGGTATAAAGACCACTCGTGAGAGTTTCCATATCATGGGAATGTGTCCCGTTGCCAGGCTTGCTCTGAATAGTTGGCAAAGCATCGATATGAGTTGGGCTTCGCCCTGCTGCAGGTGTGCCGGTATTATCCCATCGCATCCAGGTGCTTTGTATGGTTCGAATGAGCTTATGGCCCATTCGATTCTATTTGGTGTCACAATCTGTCGGGCTATGACCCAATCATCTCTTGATCCTCTCATCCGGAGGATCTCAGGAGATAGGGAGTTGACTCCCTGTTGCGAGTTGATTATGGTCGAGTCTGGAAAGTGTGCCTTGAGTAGTGTCTCAATGGTTTCTTCGCCATTTTTCGTGTATTCCCCATTTGGTTTCTTTAGTGTTCCCATTGGTGGAAGGGGGTCTTTAGCTAGGATTCTCTAAAGGCGTGCGCCTTCCGAAGTTTTTTCGACCTCAGTGCAAAACTTCCTCCAGGAGTTCCTCTTAGCTTCCCTTACTTCTTTGTTGTATTTCGTCAGAGTATGGTGGTATTCATCCCATTCACCGGTTTTCTTGGCCACATTGAAGAGTCTGCGTGTTCCCCCTTCATCTTGTCAAGTTTCTCGTTCCACCAGGTTGTGTCCTTGCATGAAGAACGCCGGATTAGCGGACAGCTTTGATGGTATGAGTAAATTATAGCGTTTTGTAGTTGTTCTGCTACCACCTCAACATCAAATCTGTTACGCATACGTTCCTTGATCCCGCTCAACCTCGCCTCCAGCTCCTCCCGGTATTCAGTCCAGTTCGTTTTGCGTGGGTTGCGGTACATTTCTGACGGCTTGTCAATACTATTGATTTCCATCAGTATATACCTATGGTCCGACAGGGATGGTTCATCGGATACGCGCCACCGCTGGATATCGGGATTAATACGGGAGGTGGACAGAGTGACATCAATAACTACCGACCGTATGCGGTTTGCAAAAGTAGGCTTGTTGCCCTTGTTTAGAATCTCCTCAAGACTCACCTCTTTTGTTGATATCGCTGCTCCCCCAGATGGTATGATGCGAGTTGGCGTCCATACCTATTATACACTGTAGGTTTCTCTGCCCACAGTGATTCACTAGTTTCTCCAGGTCTTCCGATGGTGGGGGTCTGGGTGCATCGTAGGGAAGGTAAACCGAGGCTATTATGATGTCCTTCTGGGTTCCTTCCTCTTTGGAGCTTAGTTGGACGGCTACTTGATCCCTGGAATTTAGTTCTTTAATATTGAGAGCCTGCACTCCGTTTCTCACGTATATGCAAGCTCTCACGTTACCTGTTGATTGCTCCTTGTAAAAGATCTTACCTCCAGTGTTTCCTAGACCGGCTATTTTTCCCTTCGTGATCCAGGGTTCTTGGATGATGGCCAGGTCTATGTTTTTCTTTGCCAGCTGTTGGCAAAGGGCAGCAGATGCTCCCTTACTGTGCTGAAGGTTTATTTGTATTACCCTCAGCATCGGGAGCCTCCTTCTTGAGAAGTCTGAAGGTTAGCTGCATTAACCCAAAGTAGGCCCGGAGTCATGCCCTCATTGTCCGTCTTGTGGCTGATTATTCTCCAGCCCTCGGTCTTCAGCCCCATGTTCTGGATTTTGAGGAACTGGAGAGCTTGTACCGGTTCCTTGATTCCCGCGGATTTTGTCGGTATCCAGACAGCAGCCCTCACGACTGGCACCACTCTGTGTGCCAGGCCAATCCGAAGACTGGTTCCCTCGTAGGGGCTGAAGCCTGGAACCACCCGCAGCTGCCAAGTCTTGGCAGCTTCATTGGCGCAAGTGATATAAATCACCCCACCTCTGGAGCTGCTGTTCTTGAACTGAGGACCAGTTCCGGGTTCGCATTTGAACACTTCCCGGAGTAGAGACTGTTGTAGGCCTCTACACTGCTCCTCAGTGAAGGTTTCATCCGGATATTTTTCGGAAGTGATGACCATTCTAAGCCCGGCTAGGGTTTCGCTGTAAGTTTCCCCAGTTGATGTACTGGGTGTTACTTCAGCATCCCCCTGCCGTGACCTTTTCTTGGCGCTTTTTTCTGGGGTTGGTGTGTTGCCCTCAGAGCGACCCCTCTTTGCAGAGGATTTGTTTGCAGGGGTCCTAGGTTTACCTGATGCTCCAGGCTCTGAGGCCCGAGCATCAGGTTTCCCAGTGTTCCCTGAGCTATTCGGGAGGGTTCTATTCCCGGGATTCCTATTTGTCCTCGGTTTACGAGGCCGTATAGGCTCTCCCTTGGCTTTAGCCCTCTGGATCGCAAGCTTTCTTCGCTGGGCTCCGGAAAGCTTTGCCATTTTGTTCAGGCTGATGTTGCCAACGCCTGAACTAATGGCAGATACACCGGCACCGGGGATTGCATCACTGCTTTCCTGGTTACCCGTGGTTGGTTCATGAGTTACATCGAGGTTTGGTTGTTCCTCGGATGCCAGAACGTGTGATTGCCCCTCCCCAAAATCCGTTGGGCCAGCGTTGGCCACCGGGGCTTCCACCCGGTCGGAACCAACGGTGAGATTGAAACTCACTTGGGGTACAAGGTCCTCAGGTTTGTCACACATCGTTCCTAGGTGCTGGTTTTGGTCCGCCCCGGGGTATTTAATTTCCCCGGTACCTCCCATATCTGGGAGGCATTCCCCTATCCGCCACCTGGGGAGGCGCCCGATAGGGGACCAGCAACCCCCACGGGTATTTAGGTGTTAATATTATACAAGAAATTGACAAAGCGAATATGCAGAGAAACAATGCTCTTCTTGCAGATTTTTACACAAGGGCTCAAAAATTTCTGTCGATTGCTTGCTGTGAAATTAAAAAAAGGTATAATTTTGATGATGGGTTACTCAATAGTTTATATGTTTTCAATCCGCGAAATGCAGTTTCTTCTGCGTTTCGAGACCATCACCCAACATTATATCCTATTTTAAAAATTATCTGAAAGATTTTTACCATAAGAATCAAATATATTACAATCAATAGACGATCAGTGGCGCAATTTACCCAACATTGGAGGTAGTTTGAACTTGGATAAAACCGATATTTTTTTGGACAGAGTTATTGGTTTTCGAAAACGCACTGGGGGAAAACGAGTTTAAGCAACTAGCAAATTACGTACTGGCTCTGCTCTCAATTCCTCATTCCAACGCAGAATGTGAGCAAACATTTTCACAAGTCAACCTTATCAAAACCAAACTACGTAACAAAATAGCCACAAATACAGTCAACGGGACATTCTTAACTTCTCAAGCAGTAAAAGATACAGGAGAGAGTTTTAATTTTGAATCTACTAAAACTATGAGGTTAAAGATACATCAGAAGCTGAATCTGAGTATGATGACATTGTGTGTCTTTCTAATATTTAGAATTTTTTTTATTATGTTTTTTTGTGCAAGGTACCTGAGATAAATGGGTGATTTACTTTATCATTATAACATTTATGTTTATTTCATTTTATTATATATTTTTGTGATGTATGCGTATGTTTTTTATTCCTGTTGCAATATGGATATATGTAGGTATTGGTTACCTAGTTACAGGGTTTTCCGTTATAGTTGCCAACTACTGATCTTGGCAAGATCAGTAGTTAGCACAAACGCGTTGGAGCACTGATTCGTACTTTAGCAGACGCTGGAAGTGCCCATAAATGTTATGAGTCATGGATTTGAGGGGAAATTGATTAAAAAAGAGGGGAAATTCCTCCAAATTTTCCGCCTGCGCCGCTCCATCTATCCAAACCCAAAACCTCCCCTTATAAATTGTCTGGCTACGCCACTGTACTGTTGTACTATAAATTTTATCCATTGTACTATAATTGTGTGATGTTTTGTGCTATAATCATTAATCCTCAGTTGGCAACACTGAACGGTATCCTCACTTTGATCCCACTGTTTTTAGGTTACGCTCCTTCCTGTGTCTTTTAATTCGTTGGTCCACCTGATGGAAGAGGAAAGCATGGGAAACAGCCAAAAATTAATTAAGTTACCAAAAATATTGTTCGTGAACATATAGATAGATAGATAGATAGATAGATAATCGTTTATTAATTCCAAAAGCTACAAGAGCTGTAGAACAACGTCACAACCGTTTTTCAATACATATAATAATATACATATACCGAGACATATACACATAAGATACAAGCCAATCTTAAATTTAAATCTATATCTATACCCATTTCTAAATTCACTACTACTATTTACACAAGATTACGTTTCACCACGTCATCACCGAAGAACTCATCGATGGTATAGAATGCGTTTTTGACTAGATAGTTTTTTAGTATCACTTTAAATCTGTGAGCTGGTGAATTTCTAACGTTGTGAGGAAAACTGTTATAAATTTTTATGAACCTAAAACTAACATTTTTTTGTATGTAGGCATATTTACATTTTTCCGACAGTAAATCTTGTTTAGCTCTTGTATCATGATTATAATTCCTTTCACAATGTAAAAATAAATCTCTATTGTTATGTACAAACATTACCGCTTCAAATACGTATAAACCTATCACAGTAATGATTCTTTTTCCACTAAATACTTGTCTACAGCTTTCCCTATGCTTTATCTTGTATATTGTTCTGATACACCTTTTTTGTAGAATTAGAATCCTATCCACATCGGAACATCCTCCCCAAAATATTACACCATACCTTAATCTAGAGCTTACATAGGCATGGTATGCCGATAGGGCCGCCTCCTCAGAAATAGACTTCGATATTACATTCAAGGCATAACAAAAACGAGAGACGTTACTTGCTAAAATTTCACATGATATTTCCAATCCAGCCTCCTATCCATGTGCACTCCGAGACATGAAACATGTTCCATTAAAACGAAATTTTCATTTTCACATTAAATATTTATTTCTTCAGCATTTCTATTTCCAAAAAGAATCGTTTGCGTTTTCCCTACATTTAGCATCAATTGATTAGATAAAAAGATTTTTTTCAGAGTATCCACCGAGTTTGAAACTTTTTCTAGAAGAATATCCTTATTGTTTTCACTAAAAATAAGAGATGTATCATCTGCATACATGATTATATTTTCGGTAGATATTCGTGGCAACTCATTTGTATACAAAATGTAGAATAAGGGACCGAGAATGGACCCCTGAGGCACTTTTATTAGAACGGAGCAACAAGCCTTTCTCCGTCCTCTCAACAACACGTTGTGTTCTATTCTCCAGATAGGAGATAATCAGCTGAAGAGCAACACCTCGTATACCATACCTTTCTAATTTGGTACAAAGAATTTTATGATCCACTGAATCAAAAGCCTTTGACAAGTCCAAAAGCATTGCCATAGTTATACGGTCATTATTTAAAGAAGTCAGCACTTCAGATAAAGCTTAATAGATAGCCCGCACCGTGGACCTACCCTTTCTAAATCCGTTCTGCTCATCAGCCAACAATCCCTGACTTTCGATAAATGAAATAAACCTATTATAAATAAGACGCTCAACCACCTTGTTTACATTTGAGAGCAATGAAACTGGCCTGTAGTTTTTTCTTCACTTCTACTGCCTTTTTTAAATAAAGCTTTAATATGTGCTATCTTTAATCCATCAGGATAAACACCAGCCAAAAACATCAGGTTAACAATATGCACCAAAGGCACCGACACATTCTCTGCGCATTTTTTCAACAATACAACTGGGATCTCGTCCTCTCCAACAGATCTTTTATTTTTCATGTTTTTTATACAGCTCACCATTTCTGCTATATCTGTTGGCGCTAGAAACACCGAACTCTGGCACCCTTGAATGATGTCAAAATCAGGGGAGCCTTGGCTTCCAACCTCAGGGCAAGAATCGACAAAATATGAGTTTAACTTGTTTAGAGTTTCAGTTGGATTATGATATTTATCTGCGAAACTATCGATAACGGAAATCCCACTTGAATTGTTACATACATGTCTGACAAGCGACCACGTTGACTTTGTCTTATTATCTGACTCTAAGATTAATTTACTATTACTCAGTTTCTTAGCTTCTACAAATACTTTTTTCAATATTCTGTCGTATATATTGAATTCTACATTAGAAATCTCGCCTTTTCTTTTTCTGTAGTACATTTTACGCTTAGTTCCACAAGAAGTACGAATAAGTAGCTTTCCAGCTTAAACCAGCCATTACTCTAGAGAAAAAACTGCCAAGAAATATCTCATCTCTGATTTGTCGATTATGAAAATGTACATACTCTATTTAGAGCACTGTGAAAGATTAAGATTGGACCCAGTGGAAGAATTTCAATATCGTAAAATATTCAATGAGGAATTCAACTTATCGTTTCACCATCCTGCCAACGACACATGTGCTAAATGCGGCCGTCTTAACTTAGCTCTGAAATCCATAAATTCATCTTCAAATCCAACAGAAGAGGACTTGAACAAAAAGGAGCAGATAAATACCGATTTAGAAGATCATTTGACCTGTCTGAAAAAGCTTATAAAAGTAAGGATGAAGACAAGAAGAAAAGCAAGCAAGATCCTAGTTATGTTACCATTTCTTTTGACTTGGAAAAGTGTTTACCATCCCCATACTTGAGAAACGGTGTATCTTTCTATAAGAGGCAATTATGGGTTTATAACCTGACGGTGTACAAAACCGATACCACCGGAAATGAAGCAACTTGCCTTATGTGGAATGAGACAATAGCAGGTCGCGGGGGACAAGAAATAGCTTCCTGCATCCGAAAATTTATTTTGTCTTTGAACTCTGATAACATAAAAGTATTAAACTTTTACAGCCACTCATGTTCCGGCCAGAACAGAAACATATACATGGCAATCATGTTTTGTAATATATTTAGAGAACTTCCAGTGACCAGTTCTATAACAGAGATTAATCACAAATTCATGGAGCCGGGACATACGCACATGGAAGCAGATACAATTCATGCCGCAATTGAGCGTGCTAAGAAAAAGACAACGATGGATATTGAAGTTCCTCACGACTGGACCAATCTTATAAAAACCTCCGTTTACAGAAAAAGAGCAATGAACGTTACGGAAATGTCTCAGTTCGAATTTATGAATTTTGGTGCTTATTTGAAATCGAATTTAGTCCACCGAAAAAAAGATGACGAAGGCAACGCAGTACCATGGATGCAAATCAAACATAATATGAAATTCAGAAGAGATTTTGATTTCCAATTTGGTTACAAAACCAATTTTGATTATGGTGCTTTCAAGAAAGTGGATTTGAGGAGAGGATCTTTAAGAAAACGTCAAACAGATTACCACTGCGATTTAGAACCTTTGAATTGTGAACCACTACCTATTGCCACTCAAGAATATGGGGATTTGATGGGTTTGTTGCCATACATCAGCGACTACAATAAAAAGTTTTTTGAAAACCTTAAAACCTCGCGTGGCCTAGATCCTGAAAACTTCACAGCTTTGGAAGAAGAACTGTAATTTTTTTGTAATGTTAATCCAGTTTTTATATCAAGTGTTGTACCTGATAATAAAGGTAGCATGTATTTTGTTTTTCCGTGTAAAAATAAATGGAGTCAATCATGACAGTTTTTTTTTCTACATCGACAACATTTTTTTCATGAAATAATAACTGAGCAATCGGTACTATCTCCATTAACGAATTTTTCAAAAAGGCCAATCTCCATCTAATTGCTTAAATGCTGAAAACTTGATTCAAATTTGTATCACTTATATTAAATAATCACTATTTTGATAATAAGCATTAAGTTTGCTAGTTGGGAGAAATTCAAGAAAACCGTTACATCAATTTATTTATTTACTTTTTTTAATTTCATCATCATCTCGAAACAATGGAAATGGAGATTGGCCCTTCTAATACTCAGGTCCAGATGTATCTTGTTAGAAAACCACCGCTGTACTGGGGACTAATTGAAATTCCTCCGCCATAAAATGACTGCATAATTGATTTTATAAAATCTCAATTATCTCAAATTCAACATTTTGGTAATAACGATAATTTGGCCAGGGAGAGCAAAGGCCTTTTTTTCTAAGCCTCTCAATTGACAGTGAAATACTCAAAACTGATACCCAAGTTTTCTTTAAACCGCTCTCCTGAAAATTTGTTAAAATCGAGATAGGTCCGTTCACCAAAACAGCGACGATATGAACCCCAATAAAGTTCAAGAGAAAATAGTCATGTATTTTCCGCGTTATTCAGAATTTGTGGCCCCCTATATAACAAAAAAAGTTTATAGTAACACATAGAATTAAAAGATAAAATCAAATACAGAGTATTCCATCATTTAAAACAAATCATACTTTTTCACGCTATACTTCTGTGACACCCTGTATACTCCGGAATATTTTCATATTGTGCGCTGTTCACTCCTGCACCCCGTGACTCATATGATTTTGTTTGATACTGATATTAGCATATTCACAAAAACTGACTTTACTCTATCGTTGGAACACCCTGTATAGAGTGCAGAGATTTAAATTACTGCTGTCTCCATTTTAGTGTTGAAGACGATATGACAAAAATAGATAAGCAACAAGAGGCATTCATGGGGGTCGAACGAACTTCATCTTGCGAACCAACATTTTTTTGTTTTCCCCAGAGGATTTAACCAAACGTGGAAACATTGAGATATCCAATTTCATTCCGATTACAGTACCGAGCAATCTTAGAAACACGAAATATTGGAGAAACTTTCGACAGTAATACTGCCGTGCTTGGCTTAAAAGTAGTATCTCCAATTTCGGGCTAAATTGAGTTATTACGTTTATTGTATTCAACATACCATTTTGCACCTTTTTTCTAAGCTTAAAAGTGATAAGTGCCTTTGAAAATAAAAATATCTTCACACTCAGTTATTGATTTCCCGACGTTTCGGTCATTTATTGTGACCTTTCTCACGCCCAAGAATTAGCACTAATGTATGGCAGTGGAGCATTTATTCAGTTCTTTCTTGTGAATCTAGGACTAAGTTTCGCATCCATGCTTTGCGGTTTATTGTTAAAAAAAACCTATTGTTCCTTAACACTTTTCAATCTGTTTGTGCAAGTCACACTAATGTGTTGTTGGTATTGATGTTTCTTTTCATTTATAACATGTATACTTAGTTTACTTTCTTTGTATTTTACCATCATGTACATGTGTTTATTTGTTATCGAACACACTCAATCTGTCTAAGTAAGTACCAATCGTTTGTTTATTAGATTAGGAATAAGTGTGATATTTTGGTTCTATTTTGTTTTTTCTCTCTATTAACGTTTGCCTTTTTTTCAACTTTTTAACTAAAGCACTGTCTGTATTGTCCTTTTTTCTTAATTTCTAGCCCTTGAGAAAGGTCACAATAAATGACCGAAACGTCGGGAAATCAATAACTGAGTGTTTTGTTTTACACCGTCCTTCTCCCCATTAACCAATACCTCCTAGAAAACAAGGCCAAAGTGCTGGACGTTTGACGTCATCAATGTAGGCCCATGATACAACCTTGGGAAACACTATGATCATTTCCAGAATAGCTGCTTTGACAAATTGTCATTTCAAAACTTCGAAAAGTGTGGCTAGTTTGCTAGTTTATTTTTTCACGCTCGAGTATTTCCAAAGATACACCAGTCAGAAAAACTGTCTTGTATAAAATCTTAAACACTTAAACACACAAGAAACACTATTCAATGAATGAACAATAGATTAATCTATAAAATCTGGATAGAGGTCAAGTCAAGATTCCCATAAGTTTCTTCTTGGATATTTTTTTCCTCCTTTTTTGAATATTTTTATCAGTTTCCTATTTTTGGTGGTCCATATCTTGATAACTTTATGGTGTATTGGTGGAATAAAAGCAAATAGCTTACAGCTGGATGAGAGTTCCCCACATCGCTTATAGTACATGCAAAAACTCTGTATAAAGGCGTACTCTCGATTAACAGATTTGATCTACCTGCCTCCAGTGAAGGGAAACTGAAGAGCATGAACCACTCGCTCGTTATTCACTGTATGTGTGAACTTTTGGTTGGTCTCTGCATGTTTGAAAAACGTTTTCTAGTAAGTAGGTAGCACAGATTTTCCGTCGGAGGATGACCTGCTGCATGGACATCTTGCATTCACTAAATCTTCTTTTCAACTGCCAGTTAATCAGCGCTTTTATACAACCAACGAAAAAATTGGCACTGGTATTCAGCGCAAAAATGCGGCATTGGATAATCTTTGTGTGTGTTGCCTTTAACGTTCAAAGAACATCCAAACTGAAAGACATTTTTGGATTGCTTTGACAAGAGCATAAACAGACATGATTGTTTGCGTTGTCAGGTCCACAAGGAATACAAGGATAAGAAAATGGGATTTTTGAAGGATGAATCGATAAAAGGCCTAAATCGGGGCCTACATAGGTGACGTCACATTGGAATATTTCTAAGTCCTTATTATATAGGAGTTGTTGCACTAACCCGCATCTGTTATATCCAACTTAAGGACGCAAACCTATACAAATATAAAAAGGGGTATGTTTGGCAAAATCAGTACTTACCACTTTCAAGACAAGTATTGACTCGTTTTTCTCGTACGCGCCAGGAGACCGAATTACTGATAATTTAGTCATTATTGTTTTGGCGTTCGACGTGTGAGGGTCGTTAGAACACGTTTAACCTATTTGTTTATTTGCATGTATCTCGGACTGGAAAATAAATCAGGTAAGTAGGCACAGCAACTTTTTTTAACACACATTATTGTATCCTGTAAGTTTGTTTTTTTTGTGTTTAAAAGAACAATATAACCTAGTGTTTTCTGCAATAATAAGTATTCGCATTATTTGTTATTGAAATGCTGCTTTGTTGATATATTTGTATGTGAGCTTTTTAGTGCAGCTAGTTTATATGCATGATCCAGAATAACTATTTATTTATGTATTTATCAAGAGCTTTGAAAATTAGTTAAAGAAACTAGTGAAAAGTTGTCTGAGATTTATACATAAATAAAAAAAATATATTTGGGTAGATAATTTTTTTTTTTTGTTGCAGGAAAACATGGGAAGTAGAGGGAAAAAAAATCTTGAAATGCTTGGATGTTCGACAGATTTTTTAACTACTGTTAGAAGCTCAAAGTCGAAAGCTGAACCGAATATTACACCAAAAGACGTTTTCGATCTATCATCATCATTCAATGAAGTGATTTATGCGACTGGGCCCCTCGATAATCACCAACAATCTATCATTAAGGCACCTTTATTAAATAGCGAAACCCAAAGCAAGAATTGTGATGTACTCAACTCTATTCCAAGCTCTCAAATTACACCACCCTTTTTTGTCAATCCTGATGATAAACGTTTGATTGAAGAGGCACCCTCATCCAGAAACTGCGAAAATCTCGACTTATGTTTCTTCCAAAGTTCTCAAGATCTATTATTATTCAGTGGAGTACCAACAGACGATCAAGTGATGGGATGTAATTCTAATTAACCTATATCAATAATTAATGAAGATCCTGGTAATTTGACAATGCTACAGCCAATGACCTAGGGCCAAAGGCCTAGGGAAAACAAAAATATCATCATCACCAACTCGTGAGAACAAACATAACATAACACCTTTTTCGATAGCGAATTTTTAAAAAAATAGTGTGCAATGTTTATTATTCTTATTCAATACATTAAAAATATCATAAATTACAATATGTACAAGGTGGCCAACTAAGAATGCGAGGTACTGTATCTCGGAAACTATACATCGTAGAGGCTTGCGGCAAAAAATTTTATACTAAAACGGCCAAGAGAAAAACCTGGAAAATATTTTCAAGTTTCTGAAATGGTCGCTAGGGGGCATAACTGCAATCTTGAATATAAAAAAGTGATTTTTCTGTGAATTCCGCTGTATCAACCTAACAAAAAAAAACCTGATCTTTGAAGTCGAGGACAACCTGAATCTTTTTTGTTTAACACTTTTTGCTGTATCTCAAAAAATAAAGTGGTGGGGGGTATTCAAAGATTTCCATGAAAAACACCCTGTATCTTCAAAACGACTGAGCCGATTTCAACAAACTTGGGGTCGTTGAAAAGATCTATTCTTGGGCTACAAATGTTATCATATTTTAGGTGTTTTTAGTATCAAATATCTTCACTAGAGGGGCTTTCTCGACATTCCGACAGAATTCGTCAATTTTGTCAAAAAAATCAAATGCATTGGTATGAATTTTTTTTTCATGAAAATGTAGCTAAATGATGCCAAAACTAGCTTGTGAAAACCTCATCTTGATATCTTGTTTCTAACCCGAAATACCATCCAAAAAAAATTTTATACAAAAATCCCCTTCATTTTATGCATAATATACTACACTAGTTGATAACATATCAATCAACAATAGATGGAGACATAGTCTCCATGTCACCAATTTTCATTGTCAATAGTTGTCAAAGTTTCACGTTATTTTGAGCAATTTTATGTGCTTGCAACATGCGTTTCACTAATGATGAAGCTGTTGATATGCTTGCGATTTACTTTGAATGCCATCAGAATGCCGCAGTAGCTAAAAGAGTTTATGCCGCTCGGTATCCAAATCGGCCTCTTTGCGATGTGAGGGTTTTTTCCCGATTAGTAATGAACCTACGAGCCAATGGTTGTTTCCGCCGTAAGGTTCAACGCCAAAGAATTGGAAGAACGCCCGAAAATGTTAACTACGTACTGGGGTATATCGAGGGAAATCCTCATGTGAGCACAAGATCATTATCCCTGGAGTTTGGCATAAAACGAACAACGGTTCAAAATATCTTGAAGGACCATAGGTAAGTTCTAATGGCCATCAAAGAAGATATTCGTTTGAACTTTATTTTTAATTACTTTTAGAATGCACCCGTATCATGTCGTTTTGCATCAGGCGTTGAATGAGGATGATTTTGTTCGGAGATTAGACTATTGCCATTGGATGTTAGGTATGATACGGGAAAATAGAGAATTTTTATTTCAAATTCTTTGGACCGATGAAGCTACCTTTAGTAGTAACGGAAGAGTCAATCTACATAATATGCACTATTGGTCTGCAGACAATCCGCATTGGTTGCGTCAAGTTCAGCACCAAGGACGTTGGAATTTAAATATGTGGTGTGGCATACTGGGGGGCAGAATTATTGGACCATATTTTTTCGAACAATCCCTAAATGGCAATGTCTTTCTTGACTTTTTGATCAATCAACTACTGTTGTTGTTGGAAGATGTGCCTCTGGAAACAAGGCGAAAGATGTTTTTGCTATTGGATGGTTGCCCAGCACATTTTGCTGTTAATGTGCGAGAGCATATTAACGCAGCATATCAACACCGGTGGATTAGACGAGGAAGTCTGTTTCCATGTTCTCCGTGATCACCGGACTTAACATGCCTGGATTTTTATTTATGGGGGCGGATAAAAGACATCGTGTATCAGACTCAGCCTACGACCAGAGAGGATCTGAAAAACCGCATTCGTGATGCAATATGTAGCATAACAAGAGTCGAAATTGAAACTGCAGTTTTGTCTACCCATGTGAGGATTCAGCAATGCATAGAAAGTGATGGCCAGCATTTCGAGCATTTGCGGGAGCAATAAAAACCCCGACATTTTTTTTAGCCGATATTTTGGGTTAGGAATAAGATATCGAGATGCGGTTTTCACGAACTAGTTAAGGCAATATCAAGCTACATTTTCATGTGAAAAAAATTATACCAATACATTTAATTTTTTTGAGAAATTTTACGATTTCTGTCGAAATGTCGAAAAAAGCCCTCTAGCGGCGATATGTTAAACTGAAATAGCTTCAATTATGATAACAGATGCAGCATAAGAATAGCTCTTCTCAACGAGCCCAAATTTGTTGAAATCGGCTCAGCCGTTTTGAAGATACAGGGTATTTTTCATAAAAATCTTTAAATACCCCCCACCACTTCATTTTTTGTGATACAGCAAAAAGTGTTGAACAAAAAAGATTCAGGTTTTCCTCGACTTCAAAGATCAGGGTTTTTTTTGTTAGGTTGATACAGCGGAATTCACAGAAAAATCACTTTTTTATATTCAAGATTGCAGTTATGCCCCCTAGCGGTCATTCCAGGAAAATGAAAATATTTTCCAGGTTTTTCTCATGGTCGTTTTAGTCATAAAATTTTTTGCCGCAAGCCTCTACGATAAATAGTTTCCGAGAAACGGTACCTCGTATTCTTAGTTTCCAATACATATTGTAATTTATGTCATTTTTTATAATAATCCGGCCGAACCACCCCGTATAGCAGGCCTACTCTGCTGCCAGGCGCCTTATTCTGTAACGCTCGAACCGTTCGATTCGGTAGGATTTATTCGATTGTGACGTCATTTTCGGTTTCATGTCGCAGAAGCAATTCCGTAGCGTCAGACCGTTACCGATCGGTCTGACGGTCTTAATATATTATCTCCTTGTTATACTCACATCATCATGGTATCTGTTATCGACATTGCTGCTTCACTCAAAGCAGCTGCCTGTTTCTTTTGAACAGCTACAAATTGGAGTTGTACTGATTGCCATCATTTTCTCTTCATGTTCAATGTTCCTTTACAATAGTTGGTTTTGTACTTTAGATAACAAATTAGATTATTATGACATTGACAAATAACCCCAAACAGTCAACCAAAAATAGTCATCAAACACAAACGCGCACTCTGATTGGTTGTGTCCGCGACATCGCATGATTTTTTCAATTTTTCCGGTCGCCTTTCGCTTCCTACCGAACCGAACGGCATGGTTTCCGAAATGCGATACTGAATACGCAACCGAACCGAATGTTCGACAACTACGCCGTTCGATAGTGTACCGAACCGAAGGATTCGGTCTACAAAAAAATAAATACAGAATAAGGCTCCTGCAAAAGTTTCTTAAGATTTTATTCTCATTATGAGCGGCAGACGCCAAAATACCCAGTTTACTGGAAGACAAGCTTACGGTGATGGTGGAAATTATTCCGGTGGAGAGCCCCGACGCGATCGAAACCAGAACCGAGCGTATAGTTACAACGAGAGAACCAATCCAGATTGGAATACCTCGAATGATTGGGAGGAAAGAGGCAATGCCCCACGCGGCCCTACCAACCGTTCCCAAAATTGGAAAAACAACAAAACCAATAAAGAAAAAGGAAAAGGGCCTAAAAATGATAAAAGTGATAAACGGGAAGATATCTCTCGCGATTTAACAGCTAAGTCCGAGACTGTTCCGAAGGATGAAATCCTCTATGATGTTGGCCCACACTCAGCCGGGGTTCCAATACAAGAGGTTTATTCCCAGAATTTTGAATTTGGCGGGTTTGTTGACCTGGTCGAACAGATGTACCAGATGCTACTCGCCGTCGACACGCGTATCGATAGACGCCTACCGTTTTGCTGTTTCCTTCATTACTGCACGGTTGTGCTGAACGCTGGGCTGGTCGACATGACAATGGATAATGGCGAAATGAAGCTAGCCATATTTAACAAGATCCAAGACTTCTTACCTGAAGCACTTGCTATACCTCTAGCATTGGTCGAATACATATCAAATGTTTCGACGACCATAACACCGAATGGTCAGGTAGTCAAGTTAAATTTACCCAACGATGTCATTCCCCAAGTTGCGGGAGACTTGGACGGAGAGCCGTACGATTCAGGCACATTTGGGCCGATAGAACCTGAAACCCACAACAAGTACGAATGTTATGTATCCCCGTACGTAACATCTCAGCGATTGGTTGCTACTAGGGACCAAATCGCCAATTGGCAGCCTTTACCCGATGGCTTCTTTCCGGAAGGAGGTGCACCAAACCAGAATTTACTGGGTTATGGGCCAATAGATGTGTTAGATCAGGTGGGCCTAGCACGGCTAGAGGGAATCAACTTCCTCGCAGATGACTCGATTGCTGGACGTTTTAAGATCAATGGGAAACACATGTCAAGAGTTTCCACTATACTGACAGAACTAAAGTCAAAGAGTAAAATTACTACCATCGGCCTTGACGTTACTACCAAAAAGAGGGAATACCTGCCTTCAAAAATGTCGCTTTCAAACCTGCTGGTTATTTCTTCGCCAGCCGCGGCAGGCAGAAGGCTGAGCCCAGCGAACGGAACTATATCATCACGTTACGCTTTTGGTTCAGTTGTGTCCAACCAGCTGAATGTTAATGTAACACACCGAATTCGTAACATCAATGCTGCTGGATACTGTTACCTAGTCAATAATGCTGCACCAGCGGATTGGGCAGCCAATATTAACAATAATCATAACATGGTGGATGTTTTCATACCCACAATTGGCGTACACGATGCCGACTTGGACCATTTTAAATTCCAGTCCATTAGTCCGGTTGGATCCCGTGTTACTGCTTTGAATAACTACGTAACGAAGAAACTACATCTTCAAAGGAGAACAGCACAAGACCATACATTTTGGTGCTTCGAGCCAGCATGGTTTATGGAATGGGGAATGGTTTGATGGATTTCAACAATATTCAGCATGAATGAATCGTCCAACGTCATGGAACGTCAAAACAGCCTGTGACTCCTTTCCAATTTCATTATAAACGTGAACCTATGAGAAAGCCATATCATTGATTTATGGAATTTATTTGCACCTTTAGGGAGTTTAAACTAATTGCTTTTTGCTTGATAAAGGGGCAGTAATTTTCACATCTTTTGTGACATTTTACTGCTTTATTAGTTTGCACCTTGGCTTGCACTCAAACACTCACCTTTGTGAGGCTATCGCGGTATTTGTCTGGTGCCCGTTTGCTCCTGTACTCCGCATCTTTTTATCTATTTTAAACAGTGTATCGGTGCACTGTCGTCTTTTCTCACTTGTTCATCAGAGTTTGGCGGTATAAAATCGAGCATAACCAATTATTACGTAATCCGAGTTTACGTTATAAAATAAAAATATACACTCGATAACGATTTTGGCATTTTAAGTTGAATATTCATTATGTCTGATCCAGATGAAATGGACATAGCGCAATCTACTGGTGCGCATTTAGTTAGCCGCCGTGGGCAAATTAAAGGCAAACTAACAAGATTTAAAAGGTTTATAAATGACATCAATGATGTAACAAAAATTGTGGAAATTGATACCCGCTTTAAAAAGATTGAAAGCCTTATTGACGAATTCAATGAGGTGAAATCTGAGTTAGAACTCATTGATAGTACAGAGCTGGAATCTCTTGAAAGAAATAGGTTCGAGGATGACTTCTATGAGGCTGTGTCAAAGGCGAAAGAGCTTGTTGATGGGTATAGAACGAAGGAAGCTCAAACGTTTCAAGCCTCGAGCACATTGTCAAATCCACAATTGTATCAACAGCGGGATCAACAGTTATTTATGCTAAATAACGTAAAGTTACCTCCTATAGTTTTGCCAGAATTTAATGGCGCTTTTGATAAATGGCAATCTTTTTATGATTCTTTCTCAGCATTAATAGATAAAAACACGTCTTTTTCAGACGTCCAAAAATACTACTATTTACAAGCTTCATTGAAAGGTGAAGCGGCTCATATTATTGAGTCTTTGGAAATTTCCGAGGCAAATTATGCTGTTGCCTGGGGACTTTTGCAAGAACGATTCAAAAACAAAAAATTAATTATTAAAACTCATATGAAACAGCTTTTTGAGTTGCCAAACGTGAGCAAAGATTCATTTAGTTGTCTACGATCGTTCTTGGACAAAGTCCAAAAGCATTTCAGAGCTCTAAAATCTCTAAAAGAACCCGTCGATTCATGGTCTACTATTTTGATTTATCTTTTGCTAAGTAAAGTTGATAGCAATACTAAAAAAGAGTGGGAGATGAAAACCATGGACGAGGTTTCTCCAACAATAGAAGCTTTTTTCACATTTTTGCGTGAACATTGTCAAGTCCTTGGGTCCGTTGACACCAAGTCGAATAATTATCAAAATAATTCTGGGTTTGAGAATAAAAAACCATCTAATAGGTATCAGGCAAACGTTGTTGCCAACTCTTCTAACTCCATCACTTGCATCTTTTGTAAGGGTGATCATTGAATAATATTAGAAGGTTGAAGGCCTGCACAAATTGCTTACGCATAGGCTATACGGGCACTGATTGTCACGCTAAACCTTGTAGAATTTGCGGACATAAACATAACAGTCTTTTACACTTAGGTAGTTCGCGAAATAATCAGCAACAAAACTCAAATAATGTGAACAGAGCGCACGACATTGGTAATGTCAGTTCCAGTTCAGTGATTTCAGTAAGTGAACCCACGGAAGCTGATGGTTGCGTCATTACTGAAACAAAATCAGCTATCGATGACAATGATTCTTCGATTGCGTCTTCTTCGCAAATTTGCGATTTTGATATACAGAGTGTTTCGACTGGATTGAATAATGTATATAGTCGAAACTCTTTTGTAGTTTTATCTACAGCGATTATACTTATCTTTGATAATAAAAACAAACCTGTGGTTTGTAGAGTCTTATTAGACGCAGGTTCCCAATCAAACTTTATTAGTCGCGAATTTTTTGATCTATTAAAGATTCAGCCTAAAAATATCGATATTGATGTAATTGGTATTAACGGCCATTCCAGTAAGATATCAAAATGTATCAAGGCTAAAATAAGATCTTTGAATTCTGGTCACCAATGTAATTTAGAATTCCTGGTATCTGCAAATCAAATCACAACCACAACGCCTCAAATCAATATTGATGTTGCAGATTTTAACATTTCTTCTAATATTAGACTGGCTGACTCTAATTTTAACCAACCAGGTAAAATTGATGCCCTTCTGGGCGCCGGCATTTTTTATAATCTGCTATTGCCAGGTCAAATCCTTTTAGGTAAATATCAACCATTACTCCAAAATACAAGGTTGGGGTGGATTGTTGCAGGAGAGCTTCGCGCTACACCTCCTCAAAAATACTTGCGTTGTAATTTAGCCGAAACAAGTATTCTGAATAAACAGATGGAGAAATTTTGGTTACAGGAAGAGTGCCAAAAAGAAATCTTGTATTCTGCAGAAGAATTGGAGATTGAAGATCACTTTCAAAAAACCTTTTTATTGAATGATTCTGGTAGTTTTACAGTCCACTTACCATTTCGTGACAATCTTTCCAACTTAGGGTCATCTTTTGACATCGCAGTAAACAGATTTCATGCATTAGAGCGGAAATTTGTTAAATTTCCTCACTGAAAAAAAACATATTCCCAATTTATACGCGAATATATAGAGTTGGGACATATGTCCTTAGAACAAGACTTGGAACAGGCTAAATCAGAACCTAATTATTTTCTACCGCATCATTGCGTGGTAAAAGAATCGTCTGTTACTACAAAGTTACGCGTGGTTTTCGACGCATCATGTAAAACCACATCTGGAATGTCGCTTAATGACTGTTTAAAGGTCGGACCCTGTATACAGGATTCTTTATTTTCTATTCTATTGCGGATTCGTATGTATGCTATTGTATTGAGTGCCGATATTGCGAAGATGTACCGCTGTGTATATGTGCATGAAAACGATCGTAAATTTCAACAAATAGTTTGGCGGTTTCATTCCAGCGATCAGCTGTCTGTATACAAATTAAATAGAGTCACATACGGTACAGCGCCTGCCTCTTTTCTTGCGACAAGGTGTCTTAAGCAATTAGCTATGGTTTATGAAGACAAATTTCCAGATACGTCAAATTCCATTTTACATTATTTCTATATGGATGACTGGCTAAGTGTCAATTACATTTTAGGCACTGCTGGGTTTCACTTGCGCCAATGATCATCTAATGACAAAAGAATTTTAAAATTGATTGAAGAGTCATTCAATCGGATTCCAAGTCTCAATTTATAATTAAGGATGAGCAAAGTAATAAAACTTTGGGAACACTTTGGAACTCCTCAAAAGACACATTACAATATAGTGTGAATTCAAATTCGAAAAACATTTTAACGAAACGTGGTATATTATCGGTCATCAGCCAAATCTTCGATCCACTAGGATTATTGGGTCCTGTCATAGTCAAAGCAAAAATATATATGCAAAGACTCTGGCTATTGAAAATTGGATGGGATGAGCCACTTCCCGAAGAATTTTTAGCCAATTGGTTGACATTTTATAAAAATTTACATTTTATTGAAAAATTGGAAATACCCAGAAATATTCTTGTTTCTAAATATGTAGATACAGAAATTCATGTTTTCACTGATGCTTCGGAAGCGGCCTTTGGTTGTTGTACCTATTTTCGATCTTTAAGTTCGGAGGGTGACATACAAGTAAGCCTAGCTTGTTCCAAATCGCGAGTTACCCCTCTGAAAGTGATATCTCTTCCACGTCTCGAATTATCTGCTGCTCTATTGGGAGCTGAACTTTCAAAATCCGTTCTGAATTCTATAAAAATCAAATTTACCAAAATTTATTATTGGTGTGATTCCACTATCGTGTTGGCGTGGATATCAAACGAGCCAACAAGACTAAAAACCTTTGTTGCTAATCGAGTTTCTGAGATCCAGGCAATTTCTAATGCAGATCAATGGCGATATGTACCTAGTGCTTGTAATCCTGCTGACTACGTCTCGCGCGGTGTGGATCCTGAGAAGATGGAGCATTTAAATCAATGGTTTAACGGTCCTGAATTTTTGTATAAACCATCGGATTTTTGGCCACATTGCGAACAATTGACAAATATTGAAGTTCCGGAAATGAAAACTGAACAAAAGGTTTTAATGGTAAATACTATAGGAAAAAACGAAATAATTGAGAGATATTCAAGTTTTGGAAAATTAATCCGTATAGTCTCCTATATTCTTCGTTACAAACAAAATGTAGTTTTAAAACTAAAATCGAAATCTCTCGTTTTAGATAAGCTAAATTTATTGGAAATCGATAACGCTACAACCGTTATTATTAAAATAATTCAAAGCCAATATTTTTTACTGAAATAAGGGATTTGCTTAAAGGCAAACAAGAGTCTAGGAACAGTAAGTTAATACGATTAGATCCTTTTTTAGATGAGGACAGTGTTATCAGAGTTGGTGGCAGCCTCAGAAACGCAGACATTTCATTTGAGTCCAAACATCCTGTAATATTACCATCTGAAGGCCACTTCACATCTTTGATAATAAGACATTTCATTTCAAGCATTTGCACGCAGGTCCTCAGACGTTGTTATCAATTATTAGACAACAGTATTGGCCTTTAAAGGGTAGAAATACTGTGAGATATATTTTAAACAAATGTGTTCCCTTTTTTCGTGTCTCTCCTACTATGGCTACTCAAAAGATGGGTGATTTACCAGCTCAGAGAATACAAGCGTCACGTCCATTTTCAGTGTGCGGGGTTGATTATGCTGGACCCTACTTGATAAAAAATAGTTACCTCCGTAATACCAAATCAGTGAAAGCTTGGGTTTGCATTTTCATTTGTTTCTCTACTAAACCGATACATGTGGAACTGGTAACGGATTCATCAACAGGTTGTTTTTTAGATGCTTTCAAGAGATTCGTAGCTAGATGAGGATTGCCAACAAAAATGTATTCAGATAATGCCAAAAACTTTATCGGTGCGGAAAATATTTTCAAGGAAATTGAAGCCAACAATTTTCAAAATTTTCTTACTGAAAACCGCGTTGTTTGGTGTTTTATACCGCCAAAGTCTCTACATGTGGGAGGACTATGGGAATCTGCAGTACGACTTATGAAATTTCATTTAAAGCGTACTTGCCAGGGTGTGTTGTTGAGTTTTGAAGGTTTTTATTCCCTATTAGTTCAAATCGAGTCCATAGTCAATTCGCGACCTTTGGTTCCCCTGAGTGAGGACCCCGAAGATTTGATCGTTTTGACGCCAGGACATTTTTTGATTGGCGGATCCTTGTTGGCGGTTCCTGAGGATTCTGTCACTGATATAAGACAGACTCTACGTTGCAAGTACAAACATTTGCGCTACTTGTTGGAGCAGTTTTGGACAAAGTGGCATAGAGACTATTTGCACACATTGCAAGAACGGTGCAAATGGCAAGCTGATTCCGATGTATTCAAGGTCGGTCAATATGTTGTGCTTCACGAAGACAATTTGCCCCCTATGTTTTGGAAGCTAGGAAGAATAATTGCTGTTCATCCTGGTCAAGACAATAAAATTCGAGTCGTAACCGTTAAAACAAAGGACGGTGAATATAAACGTTCGGTAGTGAAGATCAGTGTGTTACCATTTGATTCCTGAATTTGAAGATTTTTTTTTGATTTTCTTGAAATTAGGACATTTCAAGGCCGGCGGCTATGTCGCGTTTCAAATAATTATTTGTTTGTTTCCGAACATGCCTCAAGATCATATCAATTGTATGTCATCACCATAGCAACGGTATTCAGAGCCGTCTATTCTGAATTAAAAATTAGTATTCATAAATCTGCCAGAACATAAAGACAAGTGTTTGCTGATAATCTGTAAAAACCATTTTTTATCAATATATCCTGTTCTCTAACCCTGAAACTGGCGATTTAATTCATGGGAAGTGAATCGTTCAACGAAGAAACTACATCTTCAAAGGAAAATGACAAAAGATTTGTGACAACTTTATCAAAAATGCTTTTAGAACCAAATAGAATAGGTATTCATGAACCAAACATTGGTGGTGAATAATTAATTATTTTCACCGTTTCATTTTTCCAAGCATAAAAACATGAATCTATTGATCATCATTTATTGTTATAGTTACAATCCCAAATAAAATGAAAAAAAGATTTAACTGCAATCGAGAATTCAGTACTATCTTCACCTTTTCCACCAATACATAATTTCGTATGATATGCCGGTTAGCCAGTTTATATTACGAATATTATAAGGTAATTATTTACAAAACGGTTTTCTGCTTTTTTGGCATTATAGGCAATATTTTTTGGCATAGATACGTTTTGTGGCTTATAAGGAATATGAATTAAATTGCGCAAAGTGAAAAAATCGTCTTTTTAATCATTTTTCAAAATGAAAAACTAATAATTCACTCATTTGGGGCGAAAAATTTTGTTTTTTGAGGTTGGTTTTGAGTTAGGCAAGGAGTTAAGGTTAGATTAGGTTCATTTTGGTTAGGTTGGGTTAGTTTTTGTTGAAAATGAATTTCGTTTGAGCGACATCCCAGAACATATGTACCTACCTATTCAAAAATAATCTTCATGTTTCGACATCCATTGAAGGTGATGGAGATTTTGTATCAGCAATTTGTTTTTTTTTTCAGTTCAAATAGATGTTTTTTTTCCACCTGCGCAAGTTTTTTTGTATTCTCTATAAACACTAAACTGTGTCTATACAGGGAAAATTGCTTATAATAGTTTAATGGGAAAAAACAGTTTTGTGAACTGTTACTGTATTGTATTATGATGTTGATTGAGTTTGGGAATCATCAATCAACCATCATTATATCGCGAATCTATCAGTATCAATACAAATACCCATGATTTAATTACATTTCATATATTCACAATATCAATTTGCTGGTCTCAATTTACATTTGTTGATTTTTTTAATTTAATTTTACCGAGAATTTTACTTCCAGAAAGATGAAGGTGTCCTTGGCTGCCCAAATCTTCAGCACAAATGTCGCTGCTGTGATGAAAAACATGCCTCAAAACGAAAACAGCATGCCTAAAGAAGCAGAAGGTACAGCGGAGTTCCTCCTATTTATGGACAAAGTTTTCGACAGTGTCAACGGCTCGTCAGTAAAAATAACACATGGAAAAATACTAAGATGTGCTGTGACAAAAAAATCGGCGCATAAGGAGTTTTGGCAGCAAGCCATAACATTTTTTAAAAACATGTATTTCTTCAGTGAAAAAAAGGAGAGAATTGTGCCTCCAAGTTTGAAGAATTGGATACACACCCTGAAGGGGATAATGCATCTATGGGATCAGCTGAAGAAGGAAGGTGTCTCTTTTCTTTCTTTGAGAAGACTCAATCAAGATCCTCTTGAAAATTTTTTTGGATCTATTCGAAGCCATGGTGCACGTAACATAAACCCCAATGCTAGTGCTTTTACAAATAGTTTCAAGGCATTAATCATTAATAATTTCGCGTCAAATTATTCGGCAGGATTCAATTGTGAGAATGAAACTTCAAGTTGTCTAGATGACTTGAAAAATATGTTTAATTCAGATGTTCTTGAACTAAAATCAAGTCAGTCGAATTGGCCAGAAATTGTGATATCTGAATTTAAAGTTCATTGTTAAATAAAGGAAAATTGACATATATAGCTGGTTTTGTAGCTAAAAAGGAAATTAAAAAGTATAAAAGTGTGTAAACAGTGTCGACAGGATTTAGTAGGAGACAATAGAGAGGGTGATGAATATTTCGTCATCAATGCAAGGGCATATTCAGTTAAAGCTCTTTTGGCTCCTACTACACATTTCAATGAAATGTTCCAAAAATGTATATTTGCACTGAGTGAAGCTCTTCCTCAAGTATTTCAGTCGTATGATGTATACAATATATTAAAATACATTTTGAATAATATCTGTAAGGATGACAAATTCAAATGTAAGAATCATGATTTGAAGGGATTATTATGTAAATATAGCAGTGTGTCCAGAATAAAATGATGTACGTGGGGATATCGGAAACTACAGGAGATACAGTATCGGTTAAATGGAAGAAAAGTTGCGTATTTGCGTGCCCAAGAATAATCTCACTTTGGTTTGTTTTGATTCGATACCGTAATGGAGATACAGGGTGAAAAAGAAAAATGGCCATTTTTTAAATAGCACAATATTTCGGTTATTATAAAAGATGAGGTATTGAAAATTTCTGGATCTGGGTAAGAAGATACGGTGATTTTGAAAATTGTGTCGAAAAAATTGTAGGCCCACTATGTTGCTTCCGGCCGAAGTCAACTTTTGTTTTTCTTATGGGCGCCATATTGGTTTTTCTAATTTCCAAAATCCTTATCAAAAATGCTTTCCAACCATGTATAACACATTGATATTTGGTTAAGCTGAACCCTCAAAAAAACATATTAAAGATTTAAGGTAGGTAGGCTGATATTCACGCATTTATTTTTGATAGCCCTTGGTAACGGCAATGTTGATGAGTTCTCTAAGTTGTTATTAGCAACAGATAAATTATTGTGTGCTCAAGAAAAATTATTGATTTGCGAAATGAATAACTTTTCAAATAGTGATAGATATGATATGTTGGAATGCTTTATTCTTTGCCGCAGAAATGAAGCAAAAGCTGAAGAAATGTATCTGATAAATATCCAGAAAGGCGACAACCGGGTAGAGCTACATTTAGGCGTTTGAAGAACAATCTGATAACATATGGAAGTTTCACTAAGATAACAAGAAATAAGCCCCCGGACGAAAATAAAGAAATTTGGTTTTGCAAAGCGTAGTTGAGACACCTCGTACATCTTTGCGTCAGATTGAAGAGACAACGAATGTTCCTCGGTCAACAGCGCAAAGTATCCTGAAGCGCCACAAATATCATCCCTATCGTGAACGACCGTGTCAGGGACTCCGAGATGAAGATAGACTGAGAAGAATTACATTTTGCCAATGGTTTATGGAAACAAGTAATGCGATACCGAATTTTTCGACAAAAATCCTTTGGTCAGATGAGAGCCGATTCACTAACTGTGGAATTTTTAATAGAAAAAACAATGTGTTTTGGTCAGATGTGAATCCACGGCTCGTTCGTGAAGTCAGGCATCAAGTGAGATGGGGATTTAACGTTTGGGTTGGTGTCTTGGTTACAAAAATTATTGGACCACACTTTTATGATCAAAACCTCAATTCTGAAAGATATTTAGCCCTTTTACGGTCAAAGATAACCGAAGATCTAATGAACATTC
>OY293310.1:8743863-8894268 GCA_958502075.1 Orchestes rusci
CGCCCATTTGAAATGCATAGGGTGTTCGGTGCCCATTGTTAGGTTATGTTTTTAACAGCTATTTTCCCATATCTTTCCTATGCAAGGTGACCCAAATGGTCTCCATTCGCGAATCTGTTTCAATTTCGTCCAGCTAGTGAGCTTATCTTGTGTGCTTTAGTATCATGCTAGAAAAATGTGCGCCACTGACATTATCTGATAATCTTATATTTTTTTCCAGATTAAGCAGCAAAAAATACCACTTTTTTGTATCTTGATAGTTTTTCGTGGGTATATTTCTTCGTTTTCGAGGAAAAAAATTAAAACCACTTTATTGCATGTCGGAAAATTTTTAGGTAAAATAAAATCAACTCAACTTTGCTAGAAAGAGACAAACAAGTTGTATTTTAAGCTGCTTCATCTAAAAAAAAATTAAAATTTTTAGAAAAATTCAGTAGCGCACCTTTTTTTTATAATAATAAATTCGATTTTTTTTTAAAACCCTTAACACCCTTTATCTCGAAAATTAGACTATTCAGAACACATTTTCATGGGACATTTTCTCCTTGAATCTGGTTCGGGAATGCGTCTTTTGAATCACGATCTATCATTAAGTAACACCCTGTATTAATTTCATCTTTGAAAACAATCATTATTGCCTAGTGTTAGTGTGTTGCTTTTTTTGATTTCATATACAATAAGGATCATATTTTTTGTGAAAAAAAGAAAAGAAACAAAAAATGTATTCCGCTCAGCAAAAAAATTTTGATCAAAACAATAATAGAAAATATCAGAGATTTATGAAACATGATGCTGTCTTTGGGATTTGACCATAATATTATGCTCCAACCAAACTTTCAATCAGGATACCCCAGGGGCTCTATTTTCGATTCAGGCGAAGAGATCATCGGGTGAACGTGCTGTACAAAACCAATATGGTTCACCGGTGATCTAGTGATCACACTTTCGAAAATAGGGGTCCAGAACATTTCTATCGAAAAATCAGGCAAACAGGTACAAGGACTTTCAATCTCTCCCAAAATGCTTCCAACAACTACTGAAAGAGCCTCTTGGTTGACAATTTGACATATTTCCAGTCTGTTGGGGCTAATAATGAGAATGATAGCTCAGAAATTTGTCTTACTCCTCAAAGGCTCACATGATTCTACTCGAGATGTATTTATTTAAGCATTAATTAATCTCTTTCACAGGGATTTCCAGAAGATGATGAAATTTCCGATTTTACTTATTTCAGAATTCCACAGAAAACGTATCAAAAGAGTTGGCGACACATATTGAAACCAAAGTACGTACTTGTAGAAAAAAAGATTTACAAATAAAAACTTGAAAACAGTGACGATCGAAGATTCATTTTCCCTGCTTACTCTGGGTATTCGTTTTCCATGGCAATTAGCTGGATTGATATTATTTCTCGAGAAAAAATGCCGAATTAGAAAAAGAATGAATGGTTTTATGAACTTTTATTTGGCCAGTTCATCAATTAATTATGAAAGAAATCTGCAATTTTTGAAATTTTTCTTTCATGCCAACTAGAACTATAGACAAAATAATGCCAATAAATAATAATTATTAATGGCATTTTAAGCTAGTTCTAGTTAGAATGAAAAAAAAAAAATTACAAAATTCGCAGAGTTCTGTCATAAAATGAAAATTAATTATCGAACTTGCCAAGTCTTGTGACGTCACATGAACTACTAGCTCCATCTTCCGGTCAAACTACGAACGAAATGTTTCTCA
Source organism: Orchestes rusci (assembly GCA_958502075.1). Taxonomy (NCBI): domain Eukaryota; kingdom Metazoa; phylum Arthropoda; class Insecta; order Coleoptera; family Curculionidae; genus Orchestes; species Orchestes rusci. The sequence goes on from OY293310.1 coordinate 8,745,601, forward strand.
CCATGCTGCTGGGGGGGGCGCAATTTGTTGCTCCAATTGTCAATATGGAAGAGTCCGTTCTATTCCCCCTTAAACATTATTCTATGGCCATGACGTTAATAGATTCGTCAAAGTGACGGTTGTTGTCATTTTCCAGTTGAAAATAATTTATTTTTGCTCGAGAAGAAGATTTAATTATGCCAAAAAGTGCTGTGTTTGTGGAGCTTCTTCATGGACGGTTGGATTGTATAGATCTTGTCACAAATGGGTTGAAGTAACATTACATAAATATAAACAAAAACAAGATGTTATCGACTCAAACAAATCACGTACGTTCGGGGTGAGATGCTTGTTCTAGTGGTTCAATGTTCGAAGGTACAAATTAATTAAATTTTAACATGGCAGTGATACTTTGCATACTATTCGCTTCATAATACATTTTATGGTATTAATGATTGAATAAATGTATCCGAATCGTGTTGATCATTGTAATGTTACATAACGATTTGATAATGCTACTCACAATGTCTGACTTGGTCTTTGTGATTTTCACTGACAAATCATTAATGTCCACATCATTCTCCCCTAAAGCAAAAGCGTCCTTTTCTGAATTGATAACAGATATTTGGGCTTCTGTAGCTGTTTCTTTGAGAAGTTTTTCTAGATATTCTTTAATCTCGGCAACATTTTTTTTTGAAGCCAAAGCTCTCTGAAAATATGAAAAACATACACATTAGCTGGCTTAATTAAATCGTGGTGGCATAGCTGTCATTGGAAACGTTTACGTTTGACAAAGTTGAGATGACTTAACTTTCTAATAGGAAGACTTTGAGGTTTGGGAAAAAAATCTCTATAAGTGAAGTGAGCAAGAGAAATGACTGGACATTATTTTGAAGTTCGTAATTCGACCGTCATCGCAGTTACACCTGCTATGAAAAACGAATAACCTGTGGATCATTTGAAAACTAAAACGTCGTCAGAATAAAATGATATACTACAAATCCAGCTGAAAATTACGAAAACTATGATTATATCATCTTACCATGATAAGATTCTTCTTTTTCCTTTTAATTTTCTCAACGAGATCTTTCATAATTTTTTTCTGGGTCACTATACACAGCTCGGTTTTTATATGAGTATAGCACAGCTTGGAAATGTCATAATCATTGATTCTTTTTCTAAAATTGAAAGTGAGAGTACAGAGCCAATAACATTCAAATCAGGATCACAAAAAAAATATTAGACACTGTTTATCAATACTCAATGTGAACTTAGAGACAATAAAATCAGGCTCACCTTTCTGATGACTCATTTTCAACACAAGCAAGTTTAGTGAACTCTACCTCTTCATGATGAATAGATCTCAAAATAAGATCGTGAACCAGTTCCCTGCTATTTTTATGCAACAACTGTTCTAGTTCCTTGTTCACAAATGCGTTACTATATAGACCTTTAGAGGGATTTGACTTCTTATTGATTCGCTCAGGCATCTTGAAATTGGACGAGTCCGCAGATATAGCGGATATTGCTGAATTGAGCATCACAGAATTTTCAGAAAAATCACTTTCCACACGACTGACAGGTACCAAAAAGCTGTCATCCTTATCCAATTCGTTTAAATAACATTCCGGTAAGAGACCAAGTGATTCTCTTTTTTTGGGGATGGGTGTTTCTGTCAATTCAATATTTTCGAAACCAGACTTCTCCATGTCTTCTACAATTATTTGAGGAGTGCTAAATAATCTGCAGAAGTACATATAATATCATTGATTATATTGAAGAAAAGATTTTTTGAAGTATAGCAGTTTGAATTTGAAGGTAATTTTGATTTGCCATACGACCGAAAAAAAAAACATATTCCATTTGATAATATTCCAACTTATTGCAATGACGAGAATAGCACTTGAAAAGAGAAGAAGGTTCACCCGATCAAACATATAACTCATTCTCGATATGTTGAAACTGTGTCGAATCAAAGATAAACATGTTATGGATCAAAGATGAAGAATTATCGATTTCACAGAGCGTTAATATGAGAACTTCCCACCTTTAATGTCTTTCTTACAGTTCAATATGAAAAACTGGAAAACGTCAATCTTATTTTCAAGGGGAATGATATTTTTGGCTTGGTTCAAATCCCTCATTATAAATGGAGGACCAGTGAACTGAAGATATAACGGGATAAATGGAAAATTGGATTTGGTTTCAATTCATTTAAGTGAAATTAACACAATTTGACAAAAAAAATTCAAGATATTTATACGATCAGCAACTTCCTTTGAAAAGGAAAAAGGGAACTTACCTCATTCTAATTGGTGGTTCCTCATTTATACGAATATTTTCTTTGTCCTCCATTCTCTCTCGATGATCACGGAGGATACTCTCATAAAAGACTTTGTCTTGATTTGATAAATGAATTTTATCACGTGCATTCTTTTTCGTGCTGCTACATATTATTGTATCTCTCGGTACTTGTTTCAACATTATTTTTTGGTTTTCCATGATCAACTGGTTTAATTTATCAGCGCATTTCTTCAGTGTATCCTTGAAAGCATTTTAAATAAAAACAGTTTAAAATGTAACAAAGTCACCAACTGGACAGATATATTTTCTATTTATTATCGATCTATTATAGTGCATTTATTACAAAGTGAATTAAAATACACATAACAACCGCCCGATATTTTAATGTCCGATGTTATGGGTATTTGTTCATTTCGAAACCAAATCAACGAATAATCTGTTCAATAGAAAATAAATAAATAAATAAATAAATGAACCTTTATTAAGCATAGTTTTACAAAAAAATACAATACTTAGGTACATGGGAATACATTAGTGTATAAAAAACATAGGACAATAAAATATAACATACTGATATAAAAATGAAAAACATCATTAAAAAGAACAATTACATATCAAAGATAAAATCCCTTAGTGAATTTTGGAAAGTTCCAATCTCTTCATTATTTCTGATGTGTAATGGAAGAGCATTAAACTGTGTCAGTCCTTTGAAAAACAAACTGCATTGGGTTTTTGTCAAACGAGTTGTTTGCACATAAAAATTTGAAGTATTTCTGGTGTTATAGCTATGTACATCACTCACAAATAACAACTCGCTTGACAAATAATCAGGTACTATGTGATTTCTTATTTTGTATATCAAAACATAGGTTCTATACAAGATAGTTTGTTGATCACTCATGATCCCTACTGTTTCCAACATTAATCTAACTGGAGTATATCTGTTACATCGTAAAATAGTTCTAAGGGCACGATTCTGTATTTTCTGAAGTTGCTTTAATTTTTCTTGGTTAAGATTATATAATATTGTAGAACAATATTGTATATAAGGGGCTATCAAAGATTTATATAAAAGAGTTCTAATGTAGGGTGACAAATGTTTACCTATTCTTTGCAGAAAATACACTTTTCTGGACATTTTTGATGAAATGTAATCGCAATGCTGATTAAAATTAAGATTTTCATCTAATAACACTCCTAATTATTTAAAAACTCTTACCCTATTCAATTTCTGTCCATGCAGCAGAATATTGACATTAAATTCATCAAATTTACGAATTAAACCTGGTGTACCAAAAACAACATATTTACACTTGTTCACATTGACTGCCATAGAATTGTCACTTAACCAAGTACATAAATTGGACAAATCATTATTCAGTTTGTCAATCATATTATGAATATCTGCACCACAAATATATAACATGGTGTCATCAGCAAATAACTTCATTTGACAGTGTTTAACAGTTTTAAAAATGTCATTTACATACATGATGAACAGGAGTGGTCCTAATATTGTACCTTGTGGTACTCCAAAATCAACATTTGCTTCTTCAGAGATGCTGCCATTGAATTTAACCTGTTGCTTCCTGTCCATCAAGTATGATCTCAACCAATCATAAACCCTCCCTCTCAGACCCATTTTAAACAGTTTTTTCAATAACAATTGTCTGTTGATTGTTTCAAACGCTCTTTTAAAGTCTAAAAACACAGATATGACAGTCGTTCCTCCATCAACACTTTTCAACCATTCATTCGTGATCTGGAGAATAAGAGTTTCACATGAGTGGTCGTTTCTAAATCCAGATTGAGAAGTGTGGATGACAGAGTTTCTATCACAGAATTCACTAATTTGATCCTTCACTACTAGTTCTATAAGTTTCTCGTATGGAGGGACCGTGTTTATTGGACGGAAGTCTTCAATTTTTTCACTACCCACAATTTTTCGCACAGGAGTAATTAAGGATAGTTTCCACTTCTCAGGAAAAATACCATATGTTAGTGATGTGTTGATGATGTCCATTAACCTATTCCCAGCAATTTCACATACATCCTTCAATATCTGTTCAGATATTTGATTGCCACATCCACCAGATTTCTTCAGACGTTTCATAATTTTATTAAAATGGCACATATCAATAGTCTTGAAATCACATAAAACTTCTTTGGTATCTATAAAACTTATCACATAGTTCATGTCATGTGTCCCTACAATGGACGACACAACCTCTAAAATGCTGTCCAAAAAATACTGATTGAAACTATTGGCAATATCACAATTCTTCTTTATCACAATTCCATTTGATATTATTTGGTCGACAGTACATCGCTTATTGGGAAGCAGCATCTTCAAATTCTTCCACAACTGTTTGGAATTACTTCTGTTAGTGTCCAAGACCGAGTAAACATAATCATTCTTCGAAGTTCTTATCAATGCTATCACTTCATTCCTCAGAGTTTTATAAGAATTCCAACTATTCTCATCTCCACTCAACACAGCTCTACGATAGAAAGTATCTCTAGTTTTCATTTTGTCCAAAATATGCGGAGTGATCCAATTGTTGCCTTCATACTTGGGGTTGCTTTTTCTTTCTTGGTATGTAGTCATTCCTTCCAAACTTCGAGTGATAGAATCAACAAATGAATTCGCCAAAATGTCAACATCGGTAATGGAGTTGTTCCAGTCTTCGTTTCTCAATTGCTCCTCCATATCCATTTTATTGTACCTTAGACGTCGATATCCAATTGTTCTTGGTTCCGATATAGATATATTTAATTTGATCCGTAACATATTATGATCACCTACACGGGGGCTCAGAAGAACATCACATTTCAAAGATGGGTCGTTGGTAATTGCGTAATCTATTAGTGTATTACTTGTGTTAGTTGTTCTAGTGTAGTTGGTTACAATTTGCCGAAGACCATCAATTTCAATCAACCTTTTACACATATTCGAATAATAGCTCTCTTTATTGTAATCGTAATTAAAGTCTCCCAATATCAACTGGATACCATCTAGATTAGTTAGTTCTTCAATTAGCTGATCAAATTCCTGGATTAAAACTCTACCAGACCCAGACGGAGATCTGTAGATACCAGTTAAGACAATATCCTTATTATTAACTTTACAAGCTATGCTCAAGATCCATAAAACATTATCAACACCTCTATTCATTTTGAGAATATACTTCAGATTGTTCTTCAAATAAAATGTAACACCTCCAGTTCTTTTATTATTACTCACACAATGTATGTGTTTATATCCAACAACATCAGTTTCAACTTTAAATATTTCGGAAGTGATATGTGTCTCAGACAAACACAAGATTGTTGGCTGAAGTCTTTGAATTAAAAGCTTAACTTCCTCAAAGTTATTTAACAAACCTTGACAGTTTGTATATAAAATCTGTTCTTTCCTAGGTTCATAATCCAACTGATTCTCTAATTGCTAGATTATATGTTTTCTTTTTTGAATATCTTCATACCTTTTGAAAACTGGACAGTTGGGATCCCATACTCCATGATCACTCTTGAAATTCATTCCCTGATTTAAATTCGCAGCAACGCAGTTATGACACTTGTTAATAATAGAACTACATTCATCTCTCCCATGGTTTCCGGCACAAATAGGACATATTATCACTTTTTCGACACAATGTTTTTGCACATGACCATATTTACAGCATTTATAGCAGCGAACAACACCATATTCAGGATATACATTGCAACGGCTCCATCCAATATTGATTTTCTGATACTCTAAAATTTTCTGATGATTTACACTGTCAAGTTCTAGAATTAAGTTGAATTTATTCTTAATAATTCTAGTTCTCCTTAAGATCTTAAGATTAGTCTGGCCAACTATGTTGTTTTGATTTTTGATTTTGGCAATTATATTATCATCAGTTTCTTCATTCTCCAATTCGCAAATTCCAACTACTTTTAGTCTTCCCTCATTAACTTTTGGTGTGTTGACCTCAAAATTATCTCCTAATTGTTTCTGTACTTCTGACTGGACAAATGCAATTTCCTTTTCTTTTCCACATTTTAAGATCAACCCTCCTTTATTCAATGAGCGACCAATCTCCACCCCGATGCCTATTGCAGATGGATTCACCTTAGTTTTCAGCTCATTTTTGATCGTATCAGCATTACATTCCGCATTTTTAACTTTAACAACCAAAATATTAGAATTTGTCATAGTTGCATACGTGTTTTGTGGTTTTATCGGTTCTTCATTGATAAAAACGGACTGTGGAATTTGAACCGATGTAGATGCTGTGTTGCTTTTTAAACTAGCTATTTCTTTTTTCAATTCCTGGTTCTCAGTTATTAGTTGATTAATTTTTTCTCGCAGATCATCAGTGGTTTCATTAAGCTTTTTTAGCGATGTTTGTATGAAAACCACGATGTTTTCATCAATTAAAAGGTCTTCATGGCGGCTTCTTTTTCTCTCCCGCTCCTTTGAGGTACTGGCTTCAAATTCAGACTCACACAATCTACACTTCCAATTTGATTTTCTGTGGAATCCTCTGAGATCATTAATATTCTCACACTTTCCGTGATAGTAATATTTGCATTTTACACACTGAATGACCGATTTTGGCTCGTCGAATTCCTTTTTACAGGTATAACATCGCGAGTCGCTCGTAAACACTCCGCTCTCTCTGCCATTCTGAAGCGCGGACATTACTGGACTGAAATTGCCACGTCATATAAGTTTATCCCGAATGTCACTTTAAAATTATAAATCCCTAGTTCTTATGTAAGTCCGGGAGGTACCGTCACTTTTGAATGTGTACTCTTGGTTTTGCCATCAAATTGTAGATTTTTCCTTGGGAACAATATGAAAAATTGTCAGCTGGCCCGACTATGGAGCTCAACGGTGTAGAAGGCCATCAAAGTTAATTTTTTTTTCGAATCATTGCATCTATCAGTATTTTCGTTATAAGGTGTGAATTAAAAAAATAGGTCAGCTGCGTCGAATAGAAGGCCAAAGTTGTCAGCTGGCCATGTAAAAAATGTGTAAAAACATTCGTAAATTGGGTTATTTCAGTAGAGCATTTTTCAAATGAAATTGAAGTTACGCAAATTCAGAATCCGTTTTTATTTTGTCCTGAATTTATTTGAAGACATAATTTAAAACGAATAGGACATTTTCACGGTCACATTTACTGCTCTTCAAGATAGAATGGTCGAAATTTTCAACCGACGTTTCGAATTCTCGCAACCATCAATAACTCTTTGCTACCGGAGAATAATGATACGTCACACTTGCCTTTTTGAAATAATACAGGAAGTTAATTCGAGAGTTATAAAAATTAAGAACGCGTCGTGTGGATGGTAGTCATGGTAAAAATGATATCTTGTGACTTTTTGAGCTTGAATAAAGGAGCTCCAGGTTTGGAAAAAATAAAAAAATACAAAATAAAAAGAAATAAAAAAAAATAGAAAGAAAGTAAAGTATGATGCATCATTATGGATTGAAAAAGTTCGGTTCTTATTTGAAAAAAAAAGTTGATGATGGCGACGGATAACAATTTTGATCATGCTATCTTGAGCAGAAAAGGAGGCCATGAGAATTTGCCATTCGTATTTAATTATCTCTTCAAATAAATTCAGAACAAAATAAAAAAGAATTTCAAAAAAAAACATTTATTGCTTGATATCTCCGGAAGTCTTCTGAATTTTCCCATTAAGTGATCGAATGTTTTATAAAAAGGAAGGTATGCCGTTAATAATGCATCAGCCAAATACTACCACGACCACGCCTACAGGTCCATATCCTTTTCATGAAATTTTCCATAACCAAATCGCATCTTTGATGTCTCGAATCGACGCTGGGCTATTGGCGTGGCCCCAAAGAAAGAAGTCGCAAGGTGTTAAATCACAAGATCTTGTTGGCCAATTATGATCAACTCACTCTTCGAGAGACAACACAGTCCGGAAACTTTTCCCGTAAAAGATCAATGGCTTCGTTGCTTGTGTGGCACGTAGCACCGTCTTGTTAAAAGTGGACTTTGTCCAGATCAATACCATCCAATTCTGGCCATACAAAATTATTGTGGATTGCCTTAATCCAAAGAACGACAAGGAATGGACAAACCTATGTTCTTCAACACCTTCGGCTACAGCAGCAATCGGCTGTTCTTGGCTGTTCTTGAGCGACGTGCACGGATTTTATTCTTCACATCACTAACTCGTCCCAACCGCTCGAATTGTTCCACCAATTTCTTTATCGCGGTCCGACAAGGTGCTTCACTCAATATTTGAGTTTTACGAACCGTTTCTGCCAAATGTTCACCATTTTTCTAGTGAAGTTTAATAATTTCAATGCGTTGTTGAAGCTTGAATCGTTCCATTTGTATTGATTGGCGTAGTTTCTACTTGTCAAATGTTCAAAAATTACAGCTGCAAAAATGATATCTACAGAAATAGCGGGCTCTCCAAAATAACACCTCTTATTGGAAAACCCTGTAGTATGAAGTTCAATGAGTTAACGAGTTACCAATGCTATATACTCGAATCTGTTACACCCTGTACACATCAAAGACCTAGCTGACAGGTTAAGCCACATAGTTTAGTTGATGACGTGAATGGTTTTCAGCTCTACTGAAATGACCCAATATAACGTCTTTTTCAACACATTGACATGGCCAGCTGACAACTTTTGCCACTTATCCTGCGCAAACGACAATTTTATTTTCAATTTACACCTTATAACGGAACTATTGATAGATTTTCAGCTTTACTAAAATGACCCAAAAAAAAATACAACTTTGATGACCCTCTACATCGTTAAGTGGGGTTCTCACTAGTCAGTTTCAATGATAATTTTTACTGATTCAGTGATGATGAACACCTTCTCATTGAAAATCATCGCTATGGTTGTACTTGCAGTCAAAGTGAAAACCAGTTCTACGTTTTGTTCTTCTCAGAGTAAAGTGTGAGAACAAGCTTGTTCGTGTAGTGTTTAGTTGTGCTAGTTTCGAGGTATTTTGAGATATGAGTGAAGATCATTGATGAAAATGGTTCAAGCCGATCAATTTTTGGACAATTACAACAAACATTGATAGCAGCGTAAGTGTTCATTCAATCATGATTACTGAAACGTGTGAACAAGCTCCGTCCATTCTACCATTCGTTATTAAGTGCATTCCTTTTAAAATCCAATCACCCCTGAGCTAGTGGCACTTGGGTAACTCCGAGCTGCTCTAAATAGAACGCGTTGTTTTGCGGATAGATGCGGGTCACACGTAACATATCCCAACTAAATCTCTGTTTTGTTCATACATTTTATTTATTAAGAATCTCATTGGAAAAATCTATTTTTAATAATTTGCTTACAAAACCTCAACCAAAAGTGCAAAATTATTCTTGAATTACCACACTACAGCTAGATGCAGCATACATTCATACATAAATATTGAACATAACCTAAAGAGCTTAACGCACTCCACGCAAATTTAGTGCAACAGGGGCAAGGGGGGAAGATTTGGAGTCACTCGTGGGCGACAAACACATTTTAAATAGAACAGACCACGTCAAAAGCCGGGCCGCTCGGAGTGACACAGAGCGGCTCCGGCATGTAAAAGGAATGCAGTTATTATTGAATCAGTGAAAATGATTAATTGAAAATGACTAGTGTGAATCCCCTATTGCCCCATAGTCGGGCCAGCTGACCATTTTTTATATTGTTTCCATAACAAAAACTATAATTTTACGGCAAAACCAAGAGTACTGGAATGACAGAATCAAAAGCGACGGTACCTCCCGGACAATGTATAACACAACAATATTATTGAAAAAAGAAAAGAAGGAAATCGAAATTATTGTACGTATTTTTCGAGCAACAGCAAACTCTAATGCCGGGATTATATTCTCGCCCGAAACATCCCGTGCTCGCTCCTCGGGCGAGAGGCGTATACCGAATCTGACCATCTACACTCTCGGCGAGTCGCCTCGTCTGAGACTGGACTGGCAGAGATAAGTATTTTAATCAAATAATTCCGAACAAATCATTTTTTCAAGCGTAATGGAGCGTTACATGAAATTTGCTTGTGGAATTTATGACTGAGGTCCCATTACACGGGTTCCATCTAGTAAATTTCCAAGAAATTCATTTCTTTTTCGTCAATTCACGATATATTTCAATAAACTCAACACACAGTTATACCAAAATAACTATTCAAATCGAACTCAAAATAACACTGCAAAACTGAACCCCCGAAATAGTGGAATTTGCCCAACACGCGTTGAACAACGCGAAGCGAAACACCGAGAGTGTAAAGGGGGCTCTCGTAGCCGCTCGCAAAAACCGCGAGGTCCTTTAACTCATGCTAAAATACCGACAACCAATAGAGACAGTGAGAGGGCGAGACTTCACAGCGAGGCTGAGCGAGCCCTACCATTTACACTCTCGCACTCGGAGTGTCTCGAGAGACTGAAACTAGCAGTAACAGAAATGGAACAACGAGAAAGAGAAAGTTATTTTCTTAAAAACATAGAAAATATAGTAAGTATTTATAATAAGAGAGGAGGAAAAGTAGCCATGTCTTTCCAAATTTCAACATCCAAGAACATAGAACAGACAACAATTATTGTAAAATTGTGTTAGGGACACAGAAGTTGCATATTTTGATAATAAAATAATTCCAAAACAATGTACTTGAAATATTATGCATTTCCTGAAGCAATTAAACATAAATGTTGGTCACTCACCGTGATTTCTTTCGTAGTAACACTATCATCCTTCTCAACAGGAGTCACATTTTTTAACTTGTTGAGGGTGTCTGTCCCCTTCACATGGTGAACTTCTAGTTGAGTTCTTTTTTGATGTAGTATGTAGTTTCTTTCAGCATTCTCACTGACTTTCTTATTGAGAGATTGTAACGTCACATCTGTAGCATAAAATATAGATTCATAGAGCTAAGTCAAATAATAGTTCTGGAGTAAATTACTTTTCATACAACATAGTTCGGCTTTTTGTTCAGCTTTAAACTGATTAATCCCAATCTTTTGCTTCATTTCCTTGATTTTATTCTTCAGCATGATTGACTTTTGGTGCTTCACCATTTTATTGATCTCGGTGAAAATGTTCTGGAAAAAATACCAATAGAACTGTTTACTCTTTACGGAAATCAATCATAGTATATCATAACAACACTCAAACATTCATCAGTCAGCTAGTATGTATCAACATCATCACTCATGAAGGTCTTCCAGGTTCCAGATCATCAAATCCATCAAATTTTAGTTTTAATCTTTCATTATTAGTATTTTTATATGTAATGAATGGTTATTTTTTGTTTCATTCTGCTTGATCGATTCATGGTTATAAAAAAGCATATTTTGATATGCTCAGTTAGAAACTGGAATTGTTGAGTACGCACGAAATTGAAGAAATTTGGGAATACTTGGCAATTCAATACCTATGCAAATAATGTCTCACCTATGGCCACTGAAACACTTATTGGAGCTACTCCAATAAAGGGTGTATCAGATTCGAGTATACAGGGCGTTTCATTATTATTGCGAGAAAATTCGGGATGACTTTTCTCGCTCTAAAATGAGAACAAAGCTTCCTATGAACATGTATCCGGTAATGCTTCGTTACAGAGTTACATGGTGTTGAAATTTTATTTTAATTTTTGTTATTTCTAAATTCAATGTCGATCTTTTGATGAAAATTGGTGTTTGGGGATTTTTTATCATGCCAGTTTCGAATTTGTTCTTAGTATGGCTCTAATAAACTTGTAGAGGGCGCCACATACACGTCTTCTGCCTGTTATGGATAGCACTTACTTTTTTGGACGAACCTGTATTGTATTTGTAAGTCAAAAAATGAATGTCTTCATCATTTTTACGCAGAAAATGTAAACATTTTAGAAGTGGCTACGTGTAACCATTCTCGAGATACCTGTTTGGATTTGATATAATTAACACATGTGATTTTGAAATTATTGCGAAGGTAAGAAGTTATTAAATATTTCGTTAAATTACTGCATATTTTCAGTGAATAAAATAAAAGTCGTCTTGTTTGTGATGTTATCAACAACTATTTAGAAAAAAACGGAAGAAGATGATTTAATTAAAAAAACTTTAACACCCTGTAGCTAAGTAACGAAGCATTTCTGAACAAATGTTTATGGGGAGTTTTCTTCCTATTTTTAAGCAGGCAAACTCATCCTGATTTTTTGGCACTGTCAATGAAACATCATGCTCCACCATAATTTCAAAATCACTGTATTCATCATAAATAGAATGTTACAACAGTGCAATGTGGCTTTTCGAGAGTATAAGTAAGATATATTCAATACATGTCTCAAAGAAGTTAACCAACTTATTGGATTACATCCAAAGTGAACTGTCCATTGAAATGTTTTTGTTAGTGTTAGTTTGGTTTTGTAAAGTTCGTGTTAGGCACAGTAAGCACTCTTATTCTGTAATTATCTTTGGTGTTTTATAAGAGTTTAAATAAATAAATAAATAAATCATTTCAAATCTAAAACTCGAGAAAAGTTGCTCTCGAATTTCGCATGATAAGGAACCCCCAAATACCAATTTTTATCAAAAGATCTATATTAGTTAAAATATTATTTACGAAAAATAAAAAAAAAAAAATCAACACCCTGTAGCTCTATAACGAAACATTTTCGAAAACATGTTTATAGAAAGTTTTGTTCCTATTTTAAAGCGGGGAAACTCGTCCCGAATTTTTTCGCAATATTAATAAAACACCCTGCGTATAGCATTGGTAATTCGTTGACCATAAGAGAAACCACGTGGGTTAAATGAAGGCAAAGTTGCGCGATTTGAGTCTCAAAAAATGCCGCTTCGATGTTTGAAAAAAGTTCATAAACAAATTAAAAAAAATTACCGAAAAATGAATTTAAAAGTTGGGTCCGTATTTGAAAAAAAAGTTGATGATGGTTGCCAGAAACGTCGGTTATCAATTTCGATCATGCTATCTTGAAGAGCAGCGAAAGGGAGTGCCATTCGGTTTCAATTATCCCTTCAAATAAATTCAGAAGAAAATAAAGGATTTCGAAGAAATCTGTTATTGCCTCGTTTCCAATTATCCCTTCAAATAAATTCAGAAGAAAATAAAGGATTTCGAAAAAATCTGTTATTGCCAGACATCTCGGGAAGTCTTTGGAATTTTTCAAGTTTCTAAGCGGCAAATTTTTGAGATTCAAATTGTGCATCTTTGTCTCCATTTGACCGACGTTGTATCTCTCATGGTTAAAGAGTTACCAATGCTATATTACTCCCTGTATGTGAAACAGGTCTCTTAAGAACATCTGAAATGGCAATTCTAGTAAATTAAAATACCCATCTTTGAGCCAAATCTCTGCGACGTAGAGCTTGAATATCCTGTACCCAACATTGAGTCGAAACTGCTCATAGGTCAAAGTAATAGTCGGAGAGCTGGCTACGTAGTGGTAGGGGTGACTAGGTAAAATGGAACATTTACATTTAGAGGTTTGATTGTTACCAAACTTGGCGGAAGACGGGTCGTCATAAAGAATCTTGGAGGGGGTTTTAACATGCATTTTTGAGGTATTCTGACAATTTGCAATATAATCCGTGATCGGATAAGGATGCCATGAAAAAATTTGTCAGAACACTAGGTGGCTCTGCTAAACTTGTCAAACATTTTGCAAAATAATGTCAATAGGTAATGACAATTTCTATACTTGACACACCCTTGTATAATAGTCGAAATAATAGTGCTTTAACAAAAAATTTTGATCATTACAATAGTCAAAATTCATTAAAATAGAATAAAACATGAAATAGTCATGAAACATCAAACTTGAACAAAATTTTAGGATGGCGGAGTTTTGTGCCGGGGAGTATACAGGGTGTTTCATTAATATTGCGAAAAAATTCAGGGTGAGTTTCCCCACTTAAAAATAATAAGAAAACTTCATATAAAGGTGTGCTTCGTACAGAGCTACAGGGTGTTGAAGTTTTATTTTTATTTTTGTTTTTTCTAAATAATATTTGAACCAATGTCTATATTTCCATAAAAATCGGTATTTGAGGGTTTCTTTTTATGCGGAATTCGAATTTTATCTCAGTTTGGCTCTAACTTGTAGAGGGCACCACCTACACTCATTTGTCCTGACATGTACAGCCATAACTTTTTTGGACGTAACCGTATGACATATTTGAGTGAAAAAACATATTTCTCCTTTATTTTTATGCAAAAAAGGCATACTTGATAGAAGTCGCTACGTGCCACCATTTTCGAGATATTTAGAACTTTGGTGCTTTGAGATCAAGTAAGTTCATGAATTACGACTCAAAAAAGGCTTCAATTTATCAGAAAGTTATACTTTTAACATGCCTTGTATATGACGTTCACAACCAATTTTCTGACGTGTCTAACTTCATTGTTTGTTTAAGCAAAATTTTTTTTTTTTACTTTTATGACCATCAAGGATACTGCTTGGCCGTTAATGGGGGACATTTTGAACAGTTTATCTGAAAAATAATGTTTGATTTTTATTATCGTATTACACTGTTAGAAATAGATGAAATCACAATTTGATGATGAAGTTATTGGTTGACAGTGGCATATACAAGGCTAGTAAAAAAGTATTACTTTCCAATTGATAAAGGCATTTTTTAAATCTTTTTTCAATTTATTCTGTGTTAATTGATGAAAAAACATAATCTCTAGGCACCAAAGTTTGTCTACGCCAAGCTTTAGCCGTGTACTTTGAATAGAAGTACTGCTAACACGGGACTGAAAATTTAACATGGGAATCCCTATGTTCCGTCTTAAAAAAAACGCACTGTATAAATACTGATCCAATCTCCAATGATATAATGAGATCTCTTGAGTTTTTTTTCGGCAACAAGAAAACCGACTGTTTCCAAAACTAAAAATGTTTAGGTAATGAGCGTTTAGAAAGACACCTACTAGTACTTGGAATTGGTACATTTCACCTTGCATGAAATGAGGTAGTTCTGATTTTTTTATATGTTATATCTGATGAGGTGATGATGAGAAATCTGAGTTTTTGACCTCGAAGGCCCTTCCGGATCATCGCTAAAGTCTACAAAAACCACTTGATTCTGTCCCTTTTTTGACATTTTCTCAATTTTGACCAGCAAGGACTAATTTTATGGCAAAAGTCGTTATGAACAATTTCAAAGTGAATAAAATTCTAAAAAAAAGCGATATCAATTTGGTCTTTGTAGATGAAATACTTTCTGAGATACAGCAGTTTAAAGTTTGACATTTCTAAAAAAAAAAAAAATCACATTTTTTTTCTAGCTTTTCTCAATATTGACCACTAAGGACCCATTAAACGGTAAAAGTGATCATATACATTATTGATAAGGACCAGCTGTCCAAAGCTGATGAGGTCGGTTAGCAAATATTTAAAAAAGGGTTTATGAAATAAACTACGACTGTTGAAGATTTTTTTTTGTAATATGAAATACTTGAATATATTCAGTACTTATGTTCTATTTCTTTTCTCGATTCATGTACATTTTTGATGGACTAGGCTGGTCCTCTAAATCCACAGTACTTCTTTTTTGGGCAGTTTGTTTCGTTAGTATTTCTTCATCGATCGGATCAGGCAGATCGAAATCGTTATCTGATACTGGATCATCGTTGAGTGAGTGATTAATCAATGTCGTCACAAAGTCTGCTATGTTTTCACAAGATTGACCACCACAGTGGCAGCCGAGCGTTCAAGTCCTGCTTTCTTACAACGTAATTGTTGGTTCAACCATTTTTGCAGTTGCTTACAATCATGTTTAGTAAGGGCTGAGGAGCTGGTGGTTCTGTCATCAGTTGCGGAATGAGGCCTGGTCTACTTCGCATCCAGCCCCAATCGAGGGGATTTTTCTCTCATTTCCCAGCCACTTCTGTATCTGAAAAGAAACCAACAACAAAATAAAGATCAACATTTCAAGAAAATCAATATTTCACCCTCTGCGAACCTAACAAGTAAAAAAAAATGTTTTTTCAACCTCCAAAGCAGAGGGTTTTGAAAATATTTAATTTTACTTGTTGCCACTTTTGATTTTCCTAAGATATTGTTTTTAATTTTGTTGTTGAAGAATCCCCTCGATTGATGCTGGATACGAAGTAAACTAGGCCTCATTCCGCAATCGATGACGAGACCACCAGCTCCTCAGCCCCTACTAAACATGATTTGATGCAACTGCAAAAATAGTTGAACCAACAATTACGTTGTAAGAAAGCAGGACTTGACCGCTCGGCTGCAACTGTGGTGGTCAATCTTGTGATAACATACCAGACCTTGTGACGACATTGATGAATCACTCACTCATCGATGATCCAGTAGGTATTAGATAACGATTTCGACCTGCCTGATCCGATCGATGAAGAAATACTAACAAAACAAAATGCCCCAAAACGAAGTGCTGTGGCTTTAAAGGACCAGTACACTATAGGAATTAAAAAGAGCAATCGTACATAAGAACTGAATATATTCAATGAAGTATTCCATATTACAGTCGTAGATTATTTCACAGACCCTTTTTAAAATATTTGCTTGCCGACCTCATCAACTTTGGACAGCTAGTCCTTATTAATACTGTATATGATCACTATCAACGTTAAATGAGTCCTTAGTGGTCAATATCGAGAAAAACTAAAAAAAAATTTTTTATTTTTTTAGAAATGTTGAGACTTTAAAATTCTGTATCTCAGAAACTATCTCTTGTACAAACACCAGATTATTCTCGTTTTTTTTTAAAATTTTGTCTTTTTCAAAATTGTACAAAATTGCCATAAAATTAGTCCTTGCTGGACAAAATTAAAGATATGTCCAAAAAGTGATAAAATTAAGCGGTTTTTGTAAAATTTTCCAATGATCCGGAAGGCTTTCGAGGTCGAAAACTCGGATTTGTCATCATCACTTCATCAGATACAACATATCAAAAAATCAGAACTACCTCATTTCATGCAAGGTAACACCCCTTTTTTAGTACGATTTCCATGTACTATACTTACTAGTAGGTTTTTTTTTAATCAAAAAACGAGCGTCACAAGAGACCCTGTTCGTTCAAAATCAGTAATTAGAACGAAATAAAATTATTATTTCTTGTGAAAAACTGGCGTACCATTTGTTTTATCAAAAACACATGTTCACCAAGTTCGGTTCAGGATAAGTTAAATCCGCTCCAATGTCTCAAAAAGTTTCATCAATACCTATCATATTCAACGGCGGCTCGTGACATACATTGTGTTCCCGGATCAACGCATGAATAGGTGAAAAAGACAAAAAAAAAGAATAGAAATTTTATGTTCTGGAGTTCAGGGGATTCATCCGCTCGAAGAAGCACGCTGCTCAGCTCAGCAAGCTCACGCGGGCTGACGTGATAAAACGGACAGTAGGTATTCATCACGCCGGCAACCAAACTAAGTAAACATTACGATTACGCCTCAAAAGAGATGGGTATAGATTTTGTTCGAAAACGGTGGCAATTTATTGTGAATGACATGAGATTTTGTGAAAGGTATAACTGATTTCTGTTTAATTATATCAGACGGAGATTGTCTGAAATGATTTCAGAAAGGTTCAATTTAGTTACTACACTATCGTGTTTTTTTTATTTAACGGATTATACCAAAGATCTAATAACAATAGATGAAACATCTCATTCATAAACTGTGGAAAATTGTGTGGCCAACATCGAACATAGAATGTGAGGGGAAGTTGAGCGGGGCACTGAGTGGGGACACGTTTGCACCTCACTGGAATGTGCTTCGGTTACTACACGCGCAGCTGCCAGTGGCGTAACTATTTTACAGAATTCTTAAATTCTTATTTACTGCAATCTCGACACTTGCGAGTCATTTCAATATACCATATAAGTAAATAATGAAGCACTACAAGCTAAACCAGAATAAAAACACAATAAACATTCACAAAATCAACACCAAACCCCACTCAAAAAACAAGAGACGCCAATGAGACGAAATATGAATGAAACGTGTAGACAAAATCCGATCGATAGAGGCGGACCCAATTTTGGTGTGTTGCCGTACTTCAGCTTTTTTGATTTCCAGAAGAAAATACTGGTTTTTCTAAATCCCAAATACCTAAACAAATCTTGAAGAGATGTTTCAATTTAAACAAAAAGGTTACCATCAACGTATTTGATTAAATACATACATAAAATGGTTTGAAAAATGATTCCAAACAATGTTTTAATCTTTTTGCTGCGTAGTAATAATACTTCTGATAGAGTAAGTTTGGCAAACAACGTGGTTGCACCCAAGTGCACAGTTCGATAATGTCTTCATGTTTATTTCGCTATGTCTCATCTATAGCTATTAGATCATTGGATTATACGTCTCTCACAAGAGGGCGGAATATGTAGATTTTTCGTATTTTTTGACCATTGAGATACCGTTTTTGTTACCGTTTTCAAGATATTGGGGTTCCTAGTTTGATATCTTACCTACCTAATAAATCTTTAATTGTTCCCAAAGGTGATGTAATACAAAAAATGGGGCATTCCAGAAAAAATGCTTGCATTGAGCAAAATTTCAGACCAGATGAATCCCCTTCAGCCCTGCTTGGATGTAAACTGATTTGTGACAAAATGTTAGTTTAGAAAAATCAAGAATGTCTTGGAAATTAACCTAAAAGCTATTTCTCTCATCAGTAAAAAGCTTCTTCTGTGAGAGACAACAAAATGTTATTGAGGAAAGTTGTTCAGAATGTGAAAAAGCAGGGCTGAAACCCAAAAGATGAAATTTCAATTCATTTCTGTTGTCTTTATCACCTATTCATGCGTTGATCCGGGGACACACTGTTTATTTAGGTGAAGCGCAAAAATAATATTTGGATATATTCAATGACTCATCACAAAACATAGGTACGTACCCACCAACATCTGGATCTATCCAGTTTTTTTAGATACAGGGTGTTTCAGGAGGAAAGGGAAATATTTTGGAAACATGTTCAGAAAGATGAACACTCCATATGGGTGAATGTGTGAGGCATTACGAATGGAACTTCTTTTTTCGAGTCAAAACGCTCCGAATCAATCAAACTGACAACCATGCTTGTCAAAACTAAAATTGAAAATCAAATTAAATAATAAAAATTAAATAATAATAATAATATTTATTTCCAATTTCTCGAGCAATTTCTAATACAATGATTGATGACTGCAAAATTCCATATTGAAAATAAATAGAAGACAACCCGGATCATAGACTTGTGTGGGTTACTAAAATACTCTAATTTTATCTCCTCAATGGTACATCCAATTAATTTAATTACAAAAAGACTTTAGAATCGATTATCTCAGAGATGGTTGGGATAGGATTAAAAAAAACATATGGGTTAATTTATCTTATTTTGAACTTCTGAACATGTTTTCCGAAAACCCCTGTTCCTATATATTTTTGAAGAAATCATGAAAAAGGGTTATTTTTGTCAAATTCACGATTTCATATCTAGACTATCCTGTGTTATATTATTGCAAAATTTTCCAGAAGTATTCAACTTTTGCCCCTCTTAACCCTTTCGCTGCGCAAGACGTATATTCTCGCAAGGCAGTTGACTGCTCGAGACGAGATATCTCGCGCCTCAGAGTTAAATTGTACCTGACTGCTCTAGCCGACCATCCTCGAACATGCGTTCAACCCCATGATACTACGACAAACAGATAAGCTCACGCGCATCTTGTCGGGTGACCTTTGTGAGGTTATGTTGTCAAGCTTCTGTCAGTTTGCAATGTAAATCTTGTTGCTCTGATATTTGTGTGATATAATATCTTATTATTTCGTGAATTTCGCATGATTTGATGATGGTGTACTGTGCCGTGATGTTCTGCAGAAGCAGCAATAAGAAAAATAAAGAAAACCGTCTGTGTAAATACCGTTTTTTTCGGTTTCCAACATTCAAGCATATACGCAAGATATGGATACAGAATTGTTATCAAAAGGACAGTTTCAATGTTGCATAATATGCTGGAATTTGTTCAAACCATTTTTCTGAAAACGACTTTTGTGACAAAGAGAGACATTTGCAATTGCCCAAAAATAAATGGAACCTCAAGAAAGATGCTTTACCTTCACTAAACCTGCCAAAACTTCGAAAACCTAAAACCACACAACAGAAAGACCGGGATGAAAGCATGAAAATAAAGAATGTACTTGAAAATAATAATAAAATCGACATGTGGATACCTACTTCATTAGATTTTTTTAGGTTGCATACATTTTATTGGGTTGAGGTTAGCTATAAGCAAATTCAGTGATAAAATGATATAATTGTAGCAGGAAGGAAAAAGTTTGTAGTACTCTGAGCAAATTAGTTTATTTCAAAATAGCTGGCAAAGCGCTTTCGGCTAATAAGCCCCAATAGTCAGTGTTATGTACAGGCGACCTTATTCATCATCATCAATGTGATGATCATCTGAGCCCTTTTTTAAAGGTGTTTGTTGGTCAAACAAAATGGTCCATTATGGTTAAATATTGGCGTAATTACTATGGTCAATTGAGCAAAACGAATACAGGTTTAAAATAACATTAAACAAAAGCACGTAATGAAACCGCATGGAACCACAAAAACCACACATAGAAACACATATATAGAACAACTGAAAACCACATCGAACCACAAAAAAACATATAGAACCACAAGAACCACATGGAACCACAAAAAAACACAAAGAACCACATGGAACCACAAAAAAACACATAGAACCACAAGAACCACATGGAACCTCAAAAAAACACATAGGACCACAAGAACTACATAAAAACACAACGAACCTGAAAAACCACTAAAAACCACATGGAACCACATGGAACCACAAAAAAAACACATAGAACCACAAAAAAAACTCAACGAACCGGAAAAACCACATCGACCACAAAAAAACACATAGAATCACAAGAACCACATAGAACCACAAAAAACATATAGAATAAAAGGAAATCTTTCGCAGAACCACAAAAACCACATATAGAAATACAAAAAAACACATATAGAATCACCAAAAACCACAAAAAAACATATAGAACCACCAGAACCACATGGAACCACAAAAAAACACATAGAACCACAAAAAAACACATAGAACCACAAGAACTACATAAAAACACAAAAAAAAACACAACGAACCTGAAAAACCACATGGAACCACAAAAAAACACATAGAAACACAAAAAAAACTCAACGGACCGAAAAACACCATGGAACCACAAAAAAACACGTAGAACCACAAAAACGACATGGAACCATGTAGAAACACCAAAAACCATAGAAACCACATGGAACTACTAAAAAACACATAGAACCACATAGAAAGACAAAAAACACATAGAACCACAAAAACCACATGGAACCATGTAGAAACACAAAAAACCAAAGAAACCACATGCCAAAACCTCTTAGAACCACAAAACCACATGGAACCACAAGAAGCCACATAGTACAACAAAAACCACATTGAACCAAAAAATAACCACATGCATGGAGCCACATAAAATCACAAAGAACCACATAGATTCTCAAAGAAACACATAAAACCACAAAAGAAGGAAGAAAAGAACATAGAATCACAAAAAACCACACAAAACCACAAAGAACCAAATGTGTCGCGACCTTGAAACTCCACTCCCACCGCACATAAAAAAGTTTCACCTCAAACATCCTTTCTAACGTCGAAAACCAACTGAGAAGAATGTTTTTTCAATGTAACGGCAAAATTGAAAATATGATCTTTTTTTAAATACTATTTAACCAATCTGGTGGGATTTGCGTAGATTATATTATCAATTTTTGATAGATAGATAACCAACTAAATGCATATTATTCATTTTGGGGTGAATAACCAACTATAATCATCAGGATTCAACAAAATCGCAATATGAGCCATGCTTTCCAATGCTATTTTATCCAATTGGGTCACCGGATAGCTTGATGCGCAGTTCAGTTCGAAACTCGTTCGGCTAGTGAGCATATCTTGTTTGTCGTAGTATCATGGTTCAACCCATGCGCTTTGATGCATTTTGGTGCCGGCAACGAGCTGCTCTTGCAACGTCGCCTGAAATATTAGGTGTGCTTGTTATTTCGGTGTGGGATAGTGTAATGCAGATTGATTTATGTAACTAATGGATACCAGTGTAAAGGAAATTCACCAAACGCGTTAGTACGTTCAGTAAAGATATTCCATCTTGAAACCAGAAAAATTAATTAAAAAAAAATACCCAATTGGAAAATACTGCTCCAGACAAATATTCTCGCAAGTACCAAATTAATTGCGCACTGCAATAGCAGCGTCAATTGAGCTATGCGCAGCGAAAGGGTCAAGAGTGCACATAATAAAAAAATTGAAAAGCGTCATTTTTTTTAACGTGAAAAAAAGGCACTAAACAATTATTTGGAAAAAATCGCCAGGACACGCAAACTGACAAATGAATTGAAGTTTCAAATTACACCATCAGTTTATTTATAACTACTGCAGGATCAAAACTATGATTAAATTTTAGGCTGTTTCCAAACTTAAGTTCGCGACGAGCCGCCGTTGATCATATTACACACCCTGAATTAAAAAAATGGTGAATGCGTTTTCCAGACAGAGGGTGAAATTCGTATTTATTCAAACTCCAACACCCTGCATTTTGAAAACGTCACACTTCTGGTCATAGGTGTCTCATCCAAGATCTCATATCAAATCACTTCTTTGGACTTCCCGAGGGGCTTCCTCAATATTCTCTGTAGGTATAATCGGAATAGACTTTTAACAATAAGCAAAACTTTTTATAATACATGATACAGTACTGTTTCCATAGTTTGCATGAAAAGTCGTCGAGTAGTTAGGTATAGTTAGGTTCATCCACAGTATTTTTTAATTTTATATTTCAAATTCATTCCAGGCAATGACCAAAAAACTTTGATCGGTCAAATCAACATACTAACTGCTCTATACTCTCTCTAATTAACATTTTTTTTTTAGGTTAATTTTCATAAACATTTCAAGGAAAACCTCGAGGAAAACATAGGTTTCAGTCTTGGTTATACTTAGATTCAGTTTTCCTCGAGGTTTTCCTGAACAATGTTTGTGCTTTTGACTAGTTTTGACTAATAAAATGTTGTAGGTATGAACCAAAAACCAAGCTAATGATATTAATAATTAGGTTTAAGTATCTCGGCATTTTTATTTGGTTATAAAAAGCTATTATATCAAACCTGCTGAGTTTCGAATGAGTTCTGCAATCTATTCAAGATAATATTTCCATTGACACAATCAACATATTCTTTGGGATGGATCGTTTCAGTCATTTGTTCCCAGACATGTTTTGATGCATTATTACATATGCTGAAAGATGTTATACATTAAATAACTAAACATATAATCGAATATTGATCTTCTTACCATACTAAATTATCCGGTATTTTGCCATTATATCCCATATCTCTTAACCATTTCACTGTGTTATGATACATATCCATGTTTTAAGTTGAAGATATAATAGCCGAGGAAGGCTGAAGCACAGATCTTGAAACTTAATTATTAAAGCAACTACAATACAAATAACAAATAACTCCACTCTATACACAAGATTTCCGTTTTTTTATTTGAATTTGATTCAGGATTCAGATCAAAACAGACAACACTCGTGGCTGGATGTAGCTCTTGGCTCCCGTTCTTACAACAATGTTGCCGTTTCTCTGTTTGTTGTTTGTTGGGTTGGGATTGTTTTGGTGAGTGGGAGAGGTTGTTTATTTTGATTGTATCTCAACGGAATCCAGAATCATCAAAAATAAAATAGCTTTGTTTCGTGATTTGGTTTCGTTATTAAACATGAATCTTAAGATGGATAATAATAAAATAATAATTGTGCTGTGTGTCAAAATTAAGATACATTTTTAATTTACAGATTTTGTGTGAAATTTTGCTCATCGTTGTCGTTACCTATTTGTCGGTATTAAATGAATGATGAAGGTAGACACATATATTTCAAATTCAAAAAGAGTCTCAAGGTTAATTTTAATTTTCATATCAATATGTTAAAAGAGTACACCGGATTTCACTTTGCGATTGATGAATTTATTTCGAAATGTTTCTTTTTGTGTATTACGTTTTGTGGTTGGAGATTGGACTAATTTTTGATTCATTGAATATCACAAGTTCCACCAGAATTTCAGCAGGGGTAAGAAAAAACATAATGTTTTAATAATAACATAATGGCGTTACGTCATATTCTGCTATTGTTTGTATGGTAAATTCGGGGGTAAATTCAACTTCTAACGAATTTCGAATAGTTATCAGTTATCATTACTTGAAACGCCTATATCTCGGGACAGATACATTGGGTCATAATCTATGGTCGATAAAAAAAATCCAAATTGAATGGACGATCAGAATAAGTAATAATCAATAATCTTCATACATCAGAGGGTTTTATGTAAAAGAGTTCAACTTTAACAACTCTTTTAATCCCGATATGATGGAGGATGGAACGTTCTGATGGTAATATTTTTCCTAACATTGTATATTTATAATCTTCCAAGAAAATGTTACAAATAATAATTCAAATCTGAAATATTCATATAGGCATACAAAAGTTACAAGAGTTTAACTGATAATTTGTAGTCTCCAAACAATTACACTCATCATTTAGGTTATCACAGGTTCTCAACTTTTTTTTGCAGTTCATTTGAATTTAAAAAACGATTGACATCGATTAGAGCATTTTTACCAGAATTCTTACACCTTATATTTTATCAACCCCTTTAGTGTATGTGTAGTCTCTTATAACTATAGAACAACTTTAAAGGTCAGACTTACTCATAATGTCAAAACGTTCCTCTAATTTCCTGAAGAATTATCTGCTGTGAAGAATATCTAGCTGAAAATTGCCCATGTTATCGAATAATAGACAGCGCAAGCTATTTGAAAATCCCGCGAAAACCTTCGAATAAGTCGGCAACATTGTTATCATGTGGGAGCGGGAGTTACATCCAGTCGCAAGTAGAAAACTCAACTTCTGACATTGACAACAATGATTAATGACAATGACATATGTCATAGGAACAACGAAGTGCTACGCTGCCAGGTTGCAAATTCTTGTCTCCATATTATAAGGGTGTCCCAAAAAGTTATAAACAGTAAATTTTGTCAAGAGCCACTGTGACAGATCAAAATTGTAGGTTGGCAAACGCTTCCATTGCAGTTGAATAAGTAAGATATTACTTCCTGTTAAATCCTCTCTGAATACTAACATTTATGAAAATTGAGGTTACAAAATAATGTGTTTCCATTGAACTCGATACTGTTACGTAGTATCGAGTTCAATGTGCGTTTCTTGCACTATGAACTATGAGAAGTCAACAGAAGGCGATTTTGTCATGATTCTGGTACCCCGTTTGATTGGTCAAAAATGACCAACCATTTTCGGGATGATAAACGGCGACGTCACGGCAGATTTGGTATTTTGTTTGGTAAGCGTTTGGTCTGTCAACGATACCGAGGTCTGAATACAGATAATCTTGCTGTCCACACACGAACATACTTAGTCCGTGATTTATCAAACGATCTGTTCTTGCATGGACACAGCTCCTCAATAGGGCCCCACATGATCAAACGACGAGCGTAAAGGTTGTGTCTTTACATTAGTTGTTAATGAAAATTTGACTGTAGAGTGTAGCGACAAGATTTTTCACCGGCGACGTTTTTCACCGACAGGGTTCGTCGTTCCGCACTAACAGGCGTTCAGACTATGCAAAATTAGACAGACACTGTCTGGTACATACCAAGTCGCTCAAAATGTCGCTCCGTCTGTGGGACCCTGTGATCAAATTACTTTTGAAGTAAAACTTCTAATGCGCCGTTGTGATAATTTGTCGACAATGAACGATGAAGAAGAAAGATGAGTTTAGTATAAGACAGCGCTGTCCAAAAAATTCAAAATTGTTATTTTGTGTATCAGGAAAATACAGTCAAAAAGATAATGGTGTATCCCTTCACTCTTATATTTTTGACTATATCTGTAAATGTTTACCAAAGGTTATTATGAAAAATTGAATTTTCAGAATAAATAAAACCTTTGTCAGATGTGACAATTTGGATTTTGATACCTCAAGATACTTTTCTCTCACACAAAATAACAATTTTGTATTTTTTGACCAGCCCTGTATTATACTAAAACTAAACTTATTTTTCTTCTTCATCGTTTTCCATCCAAATTTAAAAAAAATATATATTAAATTTCAGCAATTTCTTCAAAGTGATCTTCACATTTAGTTAGTTCATTATTTGTCTCCCTCTATATTTAGAGATTTTTTTTCGACAGATGTTAATTTTAGTCCAAGCAAAAACTTTTATCAAGAAGGACTTTGAATTTCTCGCCCTCTCTCCAGTGACATCCAGTGACAGGGTGATTCATTTTCAGTGAAAGGGTGCCAGTTCTCGTAAACCAAGAGAAAATACTGGAAATATAGTTCAAGCTTCTAGGATCGCCGCAAGGGGGCTTAACGGTTCAGTAAAACCTGAAAATTGACATATTCTTGAAATTTTCTCCCTTGAACTACAAAAAAAAAATGAAACAGATTTGTGACGATATTCTTTACAAAATAGGCCATTTCAAAACATAACCTAAGAGACAGCTGATTGTACAATTGACCATTCCAGTATGACGTCACTACTGTCATTTGCTGGGTGGCACACACAATTTATAGGTTGAAGCTTGTTATCTCAGTTATGTGTACATAAATAAAATTGGTGTTTTTGATAACATATTTTCTAATAAATACTAACCAATTTCATCCAGTAACTAGAATGATCCATGATTCTTACCTCAGACATCACAACAAAAAATGCTTCTTCGCTGATCTGTTTAGCAGCAATTTTCTGAATACAGGATTCGTATTGCTTGCGTATAAGCTTTCATCTGTTTTCCAGTGTAAAAACTGTGAGTTAATATCGATAATTTACTAAATCCATCATGGTGATATTCATTAATCGAAGGAGCATATAGGGATCAATATTGTGTATAACGCCGATTTTGTGGTCGTATTGTATCTTCACATCACCACTTAACGTTGAATAATGATTGCTGTGAGCCATTTTAGAAAAGAACTGATTGAAAAAGCATAATTAACGATTTGTTTGTCACCCAGCAAAAATGACATCGTTGTCAAGGCCACGTGTGTTCTGGAATGGTCAATAAACAAACATTAACCTCTAATTGTCACTTACTACGTTTATTTCGACGGTTCGATCCGGATCGAAACTCAAGTGGCTTGGTGAATCTCACTTGAATACCCTCTAATCCTCGATATAAACGGTTGAGATTGAGCGCTCAAGCGGCTTGGAAAAAGACTGAACCAAAATCGAAATAAAATACAATAACGATACCAACATTTAATGAAATTAAATTCAATTCACAAATGACACGGAAAATATGAAAATCACATATAACAATGTCTGTAAAAGTGTAGCAATAATAAATAGCAATAATAGGTGAATAATAATTGAAAATATTGAGGATGCTAGAGCAACTCAGTACTCTACATCCTCATCTTATCACCTCGATTCCTCAAGGACGTCAAAAAATAACTTATAATAAAATAAAAAATCCAGGTCCGTATTGAAAGAAATAAAGTTGATGATGGCAGCTCGAAGACGAAACGTCAGATTAAGAATTTGATACCACCATCCTGTAGAGGAGAAAAAGTGGCAATGACAAAGTGTAATTTGATTCAAAATGTCTTCTCAAACAAGCGCAGGAAGTAAAAACGTTTTTGCGAAATTTCGTTTTTTTTTTAATATCTACGGAAGTAGTCGGAATTTTTCAAATTTCAAAATGGCATTCGCTTGAGCATAAAAATGCGCAACTTTGCATCCGTTCAAACGACACTGTATCTCTTATAATAACTGATGAGATCCCCATGCATGCACTCGAATCTGTGGCACCCTGTATGTACCGGGTGGCCAACTAAGAATGCGAGGTACCGTTTCTCGGAAACTATTTATCGTAGAGGCTTGCGGCAAAAAATTTTATGACGAAAACGGCCAAGAGAAAAACCTGGAAAATATTTTCAAGTTTCTGAAATGGTCGCTAGGGGGCGTAACAACCAACACACTCTGACACCCACAAAGAAAGTGCGTGTGAGAAAATTCATCATTTTTGAGGACGGAAGAATAGAACTCTGTTTTTTTAAGCTTCGGAATGGAATATAATAACATGTGTTCTAACATTTTTAAAAGTTCCCCCTTAAGGAGGTGCAGGAGATGTGAGGTTTCCAAATACAAATACATACGAAATAAACGAATTAATTTTTGTTGCTATTGCGTTATATTTGCAGATAAATCAATCTCTATAGCCTAGTTTACACCGATAACTCGTTTAGTTCGGTCCGATAGGACCAAGTGGGTGGGGATAGTACGGTAGGACCAATGCTTGCTTCTTGCCCGTTTACACAGTCTGGCAACGCGTGAACTAAATGATTACGCGCGCAATTCGTCAAATGTCAAAAACAAGTCGAAATTATTTATCAACACAATTCGTAACCGAAAAAAAACATAAGTAAGTACGCTCAGATTGCCTAAGAAACTCAGAACCAACACACTTCACAATAATAACAATCAACATAACCTCAAAATTTTGATCCAGATCGAACCAAATTTAGTTCGGTACACCTGCCGGCAAGTACCGAACCAAGAGCGGACCAGCTTAGTCCGCAACTGTTTACACCATTCGAACCAAATATTTGGTTCTGATATAGTTCGAATTTAGTACTTGGTCCGCGGACCAAGTTGTCGGTGTAAACTAGGCTTATGTGTCTTCAGATTATCGCATGCTAGAACATTATACAGGGTGTTCCAAGAGTGGGGCATACGGTAACAGCAGATTCCTTGCAAGAAAATTTTGCCATAGACTCCAACTTACCTAATTCGAAATGTTCAGACCATCTGTGGAGTAAACAAATGAAAAATTGACTTCTTTTATGCCAACCTATTGTAGCTTCATTCATTCTGGACAATTTAACTTTGGAGTTGACATGATAGCTTTTTTTTTCAAGGTATTAAACTTTTTATCAGAGTGTTGCGTTTTCTATGCCACTGAGTATAATTGAACAAATGATAGTCCAGCTAAACAGTTTTGAACTTGATGAACTTTGAGTGAGAAGTTTTGGTATAAAACAAAGTCGCGTGTTTAGTTATACCATTGATAACTCAAGAACCGCTGGACCGATTTTTATGACCGAATAGCGGAAAAAATATTAAAACATCGAGAAAATTGACGAAAAGAGAAAAGTTTGAAAAACATTCATCCAACTCAAGATGTATTGATTATGTGGCGGTATGAAAATTGCCGGGTCAGCTAGTATAATATATAGAACAAAGTCGTGTTGGTAACACTATCTATAACTCAAGAACAACTGGACCGATTTATATGATTTATGATTTGTTGGATTTGTCTCCGCTCCGAATACCAAAACATCGTGAAAATTCACAAAAACAAATTCTATCAACAGAACGTTTCATAGATAACTAGCTGGATGGAAAAAAAAGTAGCGTATTTATACAATGCCCAAAAATATTCTGCCTCGGATTTATTTTCAATTGATACCGTAAAATGGTAGGTTAACTATGTTGCGTCAAAGTCCACTTCTATTCTTCTATTTTTTTTAAGGGACCCATATTTTTAAAAAGCGTTTTTATTGCGGATTAGCTAAATATTGTGATTTTTCCAAAATGGGCATTTTCCTTTTTCACCCTGTTCCTATATTACGGTATCGATCCAAAATAAAACAAAGGTGGAATATTTTTGGACATACAAATATGCAACTTTTCTCTCATTCAAGCGCCGACGTATCTCTTAACCTCAACGTTCCCGAAATCACCATGTAGTTACTTTTATCTGGGAGCCCCCCCCTAGTAGCACGATAAAATAAATTTGGATTTGTTGAAGGTGTTGAATGGTTTTATTGTAGTAAATTAGAAGATAGCAGTTTTGAAGTGGTCTTGTAAATATACTGTCGACTCTAAAAAACTGTTCAGCATTTGAACCTGGTTTTAAAGCATGTAACAAGATTAGCTAATAAGATCAATTAACACGTTTATTAGCTTTATTGTAGTTTGACTTGTCTTGGTTTCAATGAGCCTTACAGCTTCCTTGTTTTATGAAGCTCTTATGGTTCGCTTTGTTTTATTACGTTCTTCATTATGACTTTATAGTTTGAAGTAGTTTTGAAAATCTTCCTGATATT
Source organism: Orchestes rusci (assembly GCA_958502075.1). Taxonomy (NCBI): domain Eukaryota; kingdom Metazoa; phylum Arthropoda; class Insecta; order Coleoptera; family Curculionidae; genus Orchestes; species Orchestes rusci. The sequence goes on from OY293310.1 coordinate 8,776,125, forward strand.
ACTTGAAAACTTGTCAATACTTACTTCTGGATTATTTTGTAATTGAAAAATACACTTTAGAACTTTTTTATCAATTCACTTTATTTATTCATTTATTTATTTCAGCACAGTACATTACAGACTTTAAATCCAAATAGTACGCATTATACATAGGATTATCACTAAGAATAACTGATAAAGATTATAATTTAATTTATTTTGAAAATGTCTGAAACCTCCTACAAATAAGTCGATTTTATTAAAATAATTATTGTAGGTCCGACATAAACGGTCCGTGAAAGAACAGCGACCATAGTTCGTTCGATGAAAATGTTCAAAAAATAGACGTTTGCAAAATGGGTAGTTCTTGTTGGCACATTAAACGTCACCTTTGACAAAAAAAACGAACAGTCCACATATGGCCGTTCAGTAACTTGGACTAGAATGTAGCCATTGCCATTGCCTTTTCTCGTCGTTTTGCTAATGTCTCCATGCCAAAAAGTTGCAGTCGAACTTTCCTGTAGATGTCTACGTAAGGAACATTAAACTTGAATAACAGAAATTTAACAAACTTGTTCTGAACATTCTCCAATTGTCCTATGTTATTTTGTAACTTGGGGTTCCAGACGATACTACCATATTCTTAAATACTTCTCACTAGACTATTGTACAGACAGTTAACAGTTCTAGTATCAGATATCAGGTACCATGTTCTCCTTATGAAACCAAGTAGTCTATATACTCTCAGAACAAAGTTGTCGATATGATAATTGAATGAAACATGCTTATCCAAAATCACTCCCAAGTCTCTTATCGAATCTACAGATTCCAGATAACTATTGCCCAATTTATAGTCAAATACAATTGCTTACATCTATAATAACGCATCACTTTACATTTAGAAATATTAATGGACAAACAATTTACTTTGCACCATTCCGCCAGGCGTGACAATTCTTCCTGAACGGTCGCACAGTCTTCAATTGAACCGACATGCGACAGTACAAAACATTTTCGAATCGTCTGCATACGTTAAGCACTTACAATGTTAGAGACGGATACAATTGAATTAATAAATAACAAAAATTAAATAGGGCCCAAGTGGGAACCCTGGGGTACTCCTGACTTCACAACAATGTCCTGGAGAAACCTCCTTACACAGCTTCACATGCTGTTTGCATCCAGTTAAATAAGAAGCTATCCAGCCCCGGTAGCTGCCGCCGAATTTGATGAATAACAGTCTGTGCGATACGGTATCGAATGCCTTCAAGAAATCTGTATAGACTGCATCCACCTGGAACCCACACTCAATGTTATCAACTAGGTAATTCTGAAGGATGACTAAGTTCGTGTCTGTAGAACGCTTCTCAAAAAATCCGCACTGGAACAACTTGCAGAGTGGTCCAGCCAGTGCATCACTTCAGTTCAATTCAATTCAATTCAAATTGTTTATTTATGTTCAGTGCATTTCAAAAAATGCTTACATACGTCAGAAAAACACGGCTCACCGCATCTGGTCCGGGACTCTTGTTGACGTCCAAGAAACAACTTGTAACATACCTCCTCCTTTGTGAATGAATGGAGGCATAAAGTCCGATAAATGTTCTGTGGGTATTCCTTCTTCAATGTTGACATTATTCACGTAGCAACTCTGGAAATGCTCAGCAAACGCGTTCACGATCTCTTTGGGGGTGGTCTTGTTCTCACCTCTATACACAAGGAACTTGGGAATGCCGTTATTTTTTCTAAGGGACTTCACTTATGACCAGAAGTATTTCACGTTTCTAGGTTTATCATGTGCTCCGTGTTTGATACATATGTTCAATAGCACATATCAATCAAGATTTTGTGTTGCGTCTAAGATCTGAGTATTTGAGATAATCCGAATGCCTTCCCGATTTCCTGTATTTTCCATAGAGTACGTTTTTCTTTTTGCTGAGAGCTATCAGTTCAGGTGAGTACCATTTTGGAAATGTATCTTCTCGAATAATTTTAGTTGGAACGTGAACAGCAATAGCTTCATTCAAGGTCAAATAGAAATTTCCCACCATATAGAGTCAACATCACCATTATCCAATAGCACAGTTGACAAGTCGATGTTGCGTACTAGTATATGATTGTTTATCTCTGTGTAATTAGCCTTATTGAACTGATAAATTTTGAGATTTTCCCGATTTTTGAGATGCTGCAATTTTTTCAACGTTATTGTGAACTCTAGTTGGGCATGATGACTGTCCACTCTACTAAGAGAATTGTCACTTTTATCTACGGGGGATACACATTCATCAGAGTCTTCGAAAATCAGGTCCAGGTTTTTTCCGAGGCTATTCTTTATATTATTAATCAGACACAGTAAATCTCCAATCAGAAGTTCAGCAGATGCACCGTCAATACCCTCGGGACTCAACTGACCATTGTCATTAGTCCACTTGATTTCAGGCAAGCTGAAATCACCCGCAATGATAAACCTGACTTTATAGCTGTCTTGTTAACTGAATCAGGAAGCTTTGTTAAAACTGAACGCTCTGAACTTATTGAATCTGTTTATCATATAGGCTAATTTATGCTTATTGTTAGGAACAATAAAACCAAACTCATCCCCTCTTCTTTCATGCCCCAAATCAACGCGCACTCCTGTTCAAATTTATCATTAGAGAAGATGAAAAATAATTGATAATAATAATTGGTTGCTTTAATTTTTTTTCAGTCGGACGACATTCTCAATAATTTAATATTTTTGGAAGATCTACGGGCACATTGATACTGCAATATTCTAGTTATTCCATCTATTGAACCTATATTTATAGTGGAAAAGAAAAACCAAACTCGGTGCAGACTAGCATTCATAAAAGCCGCATTGAAACTAAAAACAGGTGGCATTGCTTTTGTCTAGGGTATGTGCTTCTGAACCAGTATGAAATGCTTATACTGAATAAGACCATTTGATCTGGAAGTTTCTTTGTCGATTGTCTAAACGGTTTTATTCAGTTCCGGCCGCCATATTTTACCTTTGACAGAACGGCTGGATGAAATAAAATGGATACAAATAGATAATTAAGCTTCTTAGATTACCAAAAACATCAAATTAACCACTTAAACGGTAGGTATCGATTTTTAAAAAGATTTATCATTATTTAAAAAAAAAATGGTTTTTGAATCTTATTTTTTTTGTGCTAATTATTCTTTCAATACAAAACTTCAGATTGTTTAAGGCAATCGAGTTTTTCGGGATTCTTTCATTGACATGACATTTATCGAAAAAACTAGATGCGCATGTATTTTTCTACCTTGGCATCCCGGAATTAACACTTACTAACTATTCTTATTCTATACTTATACAAAGTATTAAAATTCTTTGACAAATACAAAGCGGCCATCAGTGGTTACTTTTAAGTTGCTCTCATCTGCTAAAGAATTGGTATAGATATAAGTATAAGTTTTGAAAACCATTTTGACTGAAAGTTTATATTATCATGTAAAGTATCAATTGTCCTTAAAAATGTACGTTTAGCTAACCATACTTCATAATCACGTGAACTTATTGATGTATTTAAAGTGGTTTATAACGGATCTTCACAGTAGCTTTAAAATTGGTTACTCAAGATCATACGATCCTGAGAAATTCATTATTGGTTTTATTGTCCGCTTTCAGTGTGGTCCCTCTCATGCTGAAAATGAGTTGATAACAATTCCTTAAAGCTTCTTTGTAGTACAATTTATTTTAATTGCAATTTTATTCTTTTGTCTTCAAGCATCCGTGAAAGACTAAATAAAACCGTTCGGTGCTTCTTGGGCCTGTATAAGTACACTGTGTACTGTGTGTAAACATTCCCGGACAGTCAATTATTGTGAAAATTGTACAAAATACAAAAAAACTTTCCACATAAAAGTTATAGGTCTTGAAAGAATCTATCAACCTACAAGGGTGTCCCAAAAAGTCGTATGAAACATTTGTTTTCAATGAAATGACCCTTTTTTATTCGCATTTCCTGATTTCTCTAAACATTCTAAACAACAATAATTATTTCACATCGTCCCTCCAATGCCAAAAGCGCGAATGTGCATTTCTAAGTTTTTCGCATATGTGCACAGAAATTTAGGAAAAACTCGAATCTTCCCAATGCCAAAAGCACGTTTTAGTATGACAACCCATCTCTTTTCCAGCGTCATCTTGTAGCTGCGCGAAAGTACAGAGATCAGTTTGACTTCAATGCTCAAATAGAGAATGTGTCTTATTCGTGTTTTTGCTCTTGTAAGATTCTCTGGAGATTTCATCTCAATTCGCACATTCTCGATTTCAACATCATACTGAACAGTGTTTAAGTTTTTTCGCGATAGTAGCCTAGTTTACACCGATAACTCGTTTAGTTCGGTCTGATAGGACCAAGTGGGTGGGGATAGTACGGTAGGACCAATGCTTGCTTCTCGCCCGTTTACACATTCTTGCAACGCGTGAACTAAATGAGTACGCGCGCAATCCGTCAAATTTCAAAAACAAGTCGAAATTATTCATCAACGCAATTCGTAACCAAAAAAAACATAAGTAAGTACGCTCAGATTGCCTTAGAAACTGCCTTAGAAACAGATTCCCTTAGAAACTTTAGTTCGGTACACCTGCTGGCGAATACAGAACCAAGAGCGGACCAGCTTAGTCCGCAACTGTTTACACCATTCGAACCAAATATTTGGTTCTGATATAGTTCGAATTTAGTACTTGGTCCATGGACCAAGTTGTCGGTGTAAACTAGGCTAGTGTCATTCGAAGATTAAAGTGAAACGTGTTCCCGTGCTAAGAGGATTACGCAGCTTGGCAGAAGAGTCACACTATAGCAGAAAAAAAGAATTATCTGGACTATCCATTGAACATCTCAAAAATGCATAGACTCTACAACGTCCTAAAGAAAAGACCAGTTACATTGGAAAAGTACAGACAAATATTCAATAAATATAATTTGGGGTTCTCTAGGCCGAAAAAAGATCAGTGTAAGAAATGTCTTGCACAAAAAAATCTAACAAATCAAGAAAGAGAAGCCCAAGAAACTGACTTCAAAGGCCATCTAGAGAGATAAGATGCTGCCAGAAATGCTCGAAACTTTGACAAAAACCTAGATGAAGTGGATACGTCAATTTAAGCCTTCAACTTTGATCTGTGAGCTCTGCTTACCCCTCCAAAAGGCTCTGCAGGGTAATTTTTTCACTTGCGGAAGCTGGCGGTTTGTAATTTAACTGTGTACAACCTTGCCAACAAGAATTTAAGGGGCGAAACTCAAGGTAGGAGAGGAGCAAACGAGTTTCCTTCATGCATCTACAACTTCGTAATGCCTCATGAAGAAATTCGGACAGCAAAATAATTCAATTTTTTCTGCCATGTGCCTTCAACTTTGACAGCATCATCCAAATTGCAAAAAGTGGATAATCAGGAAACCGTCCACACAAAAATGAAGTGTGATTCGATACACTCCAAAATCGAAAAAAAAGCAAATTATGCACCAGTGTATACACCCGAAGGCTGGGCAGAAATAACTCGAAGCTTCAGAATATCGTCACGACCTTTTATTGTCAAAAACATGATGTTGGACGACTCCCTGGATTTCGAAACTCTTTTGGTGGAGTCTCTCAAGTTTAATCAAGTTCCATGGAGAAGAGTCTGTTATTTGCGTTACTTAAAGGAGGAGCCATCTAAGATTTTCTACAGAATAGACTTTGCTGAAAATTGTATTCAAGTGGATTACTTTGACTTCGCGAAAAGCCGAAGACGTCCCACAATAAGCGAAGCTAGATTTAAAGACTTACAGAAAATGTGTAAGGATCTGACTGTACCCAAATACTACCACGAGTTCTATAGATTTTTGGAAATAAGCAAAGATGTGCGGGACAATTTTCCAGCGCCAGACGCAGACGAAGAAGCTGATGACTCTGAGTGTATTCTCCAATTTTTGTTTAAATGTTTTTCAGATATTTTGTTTTAAAGAAATGGATCTTAAGTTGGTGTTTTTTGGAACAGTTTTTTCTTGGTTAGCAGTGGACAAGATGAGACGGGTAATTATTTCTTTTTTTTTATGATTCTTAGTGGGTTCGTCTTTTTGATTTTCTCCAGAATAAGATGCATACTTACTTGAATTGATCATTTCTGATTTTGTTTCTCGTTTGTTGGATGCATTGAACCTTGTACAAAGTCGGTTTCGAAATTCCAAATCATGTTTTAATTTTAACACGAAAAAGTTCTTTCGATTAAACTTAACAATGTTTAAACAACGAATGTGTTTTTTCTGGAAATCTGAATGTTTTGAAAATAAACAGTTTCACATTCTCCTACGGGCCACGCCGTTTCTGAAGCTTAAATTTCCCAGTTATTTCAGTTCCTCGGTGATTTCCTCGAATGGAATATTTCGAGGGATCACCCTAAGCACCTTTCCTTTGTTGTACATTGAAAACGACGCATTTGCGGATTCACGTTTAAATGAACTCTTTGTTCCAATTCACTCAAAGAATCGTATATTAAATTTATGGTACCTACATACTTCTAAGGTAGGTAATCAACACAGTGTTGTGAATATTTCGAATCTATTTCATCTTTGTGAATTCAGCATGTTTGCTGATTACCTTGAATTATACAATTATCAAAATCAATACGAAATAATCTTTATTTAAAAAATCCAGAGATTACACATATAATCTATATGGACTCATTCTTTGAAAAAATAATAATAATAACATTTTATACAATTATTATCGAGAATAATGGGAAAGAACAAGAAAAAAAAACGATTGGACATGCAATACTCAGTTATGTCAGCGATAAAGTACATCTTCAAAGTAATATCAAAGTTCAGAATTTTAAGTGAGAGTAGGGTTCCATTTTTGCCACGCAGATTGCGTTGCTTCGAGGTATTATCCGAGAAAAACCAAATGGTTTTTCTCGGGTATTATTTCAAATCCCCAGACACGTGACGAATTATGGAATGCACTCTCCAATAGATAGGGCGGAATCTCTGTCAATTTGATAAATAAATAAATGAGTAGAGATGAATAATTCTTTCAAACCTCCCTTTTCTCTTTATTGTGCTTTTTTTGTAACTTGACATTTATTTGATGGGAGAAACTCTCTGGAACCGTGAAATTTTGAGAGCTCATTCCCTTGCGGTGTGATGATAAAATACACTATCATCAAGTGCATTATTTGAGAGCTTCATACGCCACTGATCACAGCAGCTAGAATATATCCAAAGAGTTAACTATGATCTCGAAATGACGGAAAGCGATTGTGAAGTCATTATTTCTCAAAAAGCTCTTCACGAATCCTGTTTCTAATTTCGTTCAGCTTGTCTTTTTTACTTTTTATCGCTTCTTGACGAGAAATTGATTTCACGTAGATTACTGCAACTATTTGGTTGCTTTTTACATCAAAATCAGATAGGTTTCGGATAGCGAGCACGAAAGAGTTTTTTATTTGACTTGATTATTCACCATTAAAGTGGAATTCGTGGAATGATGCAGAGGTTTCTAGAATATTACACTCATCAAATATGCATGCTTTCGGAGGATTTGAAACTATTTTTGAGTAGTGTTTTACTTTGATCTGTAACAGAAATTAAGTTTTAGAGATTATGTATTAAAAAGAGGAGCGATGAGTTCAACCTACACCCAAAAAACCGCAAAACCAAAGTAGTTTTCCCTTCATATTCACCAGAATGGAGGATAGAGGAAACCCTGTGGTTGTCAGGGAAAAAGTGGCAAACCACAACAATCGATTGAAACTAGCTAAAAAATCTCAAATTTTTAGTTAAAGAAAATCTATTATTCTTAGTCATATGTGTAGGTATAATTGATTATTTATATATATTGGTATGCTGATGAAAAGGTTCATAATCCTAGGCAGAGTTTACTCAATCAAGTAAGCTTAGACCTAGGCACTAGGTAGGTTCATCCCGAATCATATTAGTGGTAGGTACCTAGGTATGTACATTTTCAGTCTACCTGCACCGCAGCACAGATCAGGGTGATTTGTTTTCCTTTTACCAGCATAAAAATAAAATGCGTTGCATGCATGATATAAAAAATGGATCATGAATTCGACCACCACTTTGCCCTGAAAATATTTTTACTTTTCTATATCCTACATCTAGATAGGTGAACGATGTAAAAATTCGGTCAGTGGTATCCCGATAGGCAACGGATATTATTGACATACTTATTAGGCAACAAAGAAATGCAGTTTTGTTGTTTGGTCTTATTATTGTGTTTTTTTTTTAACTGAACTACATGAAGAAGAACAACACTTCCACTATTAAAAACATGTACTACATGAGAGTCATGAAATCCATTTCTGAATGCTTCACAAATGTAGGGATATAACACTGTGAGTAACTTTCCTGGTGGTTTATTCATTACTGTGATACTTTTTGTCGTGAAATTTATTTCGAAATGGAACTCAACGGCTTTACTAGTGGTACTGAAATAAAAGCTGAGAAAAATATTATTTACCGGTTTCTGAACTGTAATTACAAATTCATTAGACACGCAATGGTCGGGACTAAAACCGCAGTCATTGGCGTACAATGTACAACGCCAAACTATAGCTAGTCAACAGGAAGTGATGAAACATGTGAAATCACTCGATTGCAATCAAAATTACAATATCTAGGTATGTAGATTTTGCATTTCAGAAACCTCATCTTCACGGGTATTTGTTCATTATTGTTTGCATGTTTTATTGTCTCTTGATAGCCCATAGATTGAACTTGCTACACCCTGCACCCCAATACATACAGTGTGGATAACTAATGAATGGGAAGGTTTTCGGAAAATCGCTCGGACACGACGATATTCTTGTCTGTACGTTTTTTCCAACAAAAACATTTTATTCAGGGTGCGTCATGTATGTAGCAGTGGCTGATACCAAATTTGTTATTTTTTATACAACACCCTTTATATTATTCAATTTTTCAATTCTTTAGAAAATTCTAGACATACCTATTTCATGTACCGGGTGACACCGTATAAGCTGACACCCCCCTAACTTTTTCATTTTTATCGTGAAGCAAAATAAAAAATACTATATTCAAGTGGAAATTTTTTGCAGTTCAAATATCACTTGTTATTTTTTATAGATTCGAAGCTATACGAGGCAGCAACAAAAAGTTTTTTTTTTTAATTGGAAAGGTCTAATTATTTGTAGCCACAATGAAAGATCTCAATTTTCTGATTTCAAATATACCATATTTATTGACATTTCGATCAGCCGTTTCCCAGATATTTGGTTTTGAAATTCCACTGAATTTTCCTGCCACCTTTGGAAACTAACGACTTTTCGAAAAGTGGCCATAGTTACCATAAAAACAATCTTGCTGCGATGATCATCTCCACTAAAATAATAATTTTGCTCATTCGATCCTCTTGAAAAAATCTTCGAAAATGGGTGTTCACTATGGCAGAAAGTAGAAAACGCAGTAGAACCACAGAACACATTATAAACGTGTTCTGTGAGTTGAACTTTTGAAGGAGAAGGTGGTGGGGAGCAGTCAAAATGTGGGGAGCAGTCAAAATGATCATTTTGACTGCTCCCCACGACCTTCTCCTTCATAATTGCAAGCCAGTCACGTACAGTTAAACTTTTGAACAGTGTTTATAGAGTGCATATAAGGCAAAATGGAGAGAATATTCACTCTGATTGGTTTTGTGTTTCGTTATAACTCTCTTTTTCCTGTTCTTTTCTCATTTTCAATATGAGTCAACTTTTGTTTCATAAACATTTTGAGATAAATTGATATTTTTTGTTATGTTTCTATGATAACAATGGCCCAAACTTTACGAAAAGTGGTTAGTTCCCATAGCCCGATCATTGTGGCAGCGTAACAAAGTTGACAACTCAGAACCTATAACGCTTTATTTGGTAGAAATTCGAAACTAAATATTTCGAAAACGAACGAGCGAAACCACAAACATGGTATATTTGAAATCAGAAAAGTGATATCTTTCATTCTGGCTAGAAATAATTGGGGCTTTCCATTTAAAAAAAAAATACTTTTTGTCGCTCCCCCGTATAGCTTTGAAACTACAGAAAATTCACGATTGATATTTGACCTGTAAAAAAATTCCGCTTGAAGTATTTTTCATTTTGCTGTATGATAAGAAATTTAAAAATTAAGAGGGTTATACGTTGTCACCCTATACAATCTTTTAAACCTATCTTCAACTGTTTCGGAAATATTTAGTGTTCTCAGATTTATTGAAAAACAAAAAATAAATACGTATTCTATTTTTTGTGCTTTTCTACAGTTTGCGATAAAAAATGGATTCAATTTCTCATTCAACCTTCCCATTTATCGCTAACTCTTTGGAGAATTTATACATCTATCATTTATACTGATCGACCCTAGATATCCTGCATGGATCCGTCTGTCCAAAGACATCTCTGCCTAATCTCATTATACGAGGGAGTGAAGAAGCCTAGAAAGTTCATGAAGATTTGGATAAGTTCGTAAAAGGAAGGAAAAGGAAACAAAGCATTTTTGGACATGATTTTATTTGAAAACATTTCTCATTTTCTTGCATTCTATACAGTGTTGAAAGGAATGTATCAACTTAAAAGTCAACCTGTATAGCCTGAGAGAGACGAATACATCGTCGGTGGATAGATGAATCGTACTCTACCCAAATATTTTTTCAAGGTGTTGCACGAAGGAGCACCATTCTTTATTATGTTTTGCAAAGTACACTGGAAAACATAATTCTACTGATCTTCATGCAGAAACCACTTTCTCAGCAAGCCCTCAGGTATCTTGTTCACAGCATTCCTCTATTTTCAGAAAATGAGGATGTTCAATCAAGAGTTACGCAAGTTGGTATGCTGCTGAACGAACATGAAGTTTTGTCTACAGTATTAGTTAAAGTCAAGGATGCTTTCAATAATTGGCCGTGCAATTTTGGAATCTGGAGATAAAGCATCGTTTGTAATCACCAATTTTGGATACAAACTGTGACTTCGGAAATTCAAGACCAAATATGTGCCTGCAGGGTTCAAACAATATGGATATAGTATGTAAATTTGGTATAAAAGCTACACTTTCTTCATTACAAAATCCAAACTTATCTTTGGATTGTATATTTGTTGTGTTGGATAAGATATGTGACAATTGTTGCTTCTGTAACCTATGATAAAAGACATTTTCCATATGTATCTAATCTATCTCTAGCAGATCCTGCTTATCACAAACCGGTAAAAATAGATTCACTTCTGGGTAATGATATATCCCTAGTTTGCAAGAGGGAAGACTTTTCAACAGTATCGGTTGGTCGGCCTATTTGCATAAATACGTCATTTGGATGGACCTTGATGTGAAAGGTTCCTTCGATTTTATTTGAGAGCCAGAGACTACATTCTTTCTCCACTATGACTAAATCGACCACGTTGGATTCAGTGCTACAGTCCGTTTCACGAGGGTTCATACTCACGTCATCGATGACGTCATTACTTAAAAAAACGTATGTCGTAGCTAATTCATATAGTTTCAAGAGCGTTCAAATTTTGTATTGAAGCCGAACAAGTGTGTTCCAAAACGCTCTCCAGAACACGTTCAGAATTGTTTTCCATTTAGATTTTGGATTCAGGCTGACCATCCATTGGAAGCGTAGTCTCGTGTAGTATATACGCCATCCGGTTGCGAGCGATCGATGGTAGAGTCACAAGCAGTGCACGCTGTCAGTTGCATAGTCTTAGACTCAAACGCTATTCCGATTCGCTTCTGTTTATGCATTGGGAAAATCATGTAGAATGGAATTGCAAGATATTTTAGTTTTAGATATATATAGTTTTTGGTTTTGAAAAATCCTCACATGGAGGGATTGCAGGCTCGAGAGAGTGAAAAAATACATTCATATAGAAGTCCAGTAAAAATATCATTATTAAGAAAGAAGAATGCTGAGAAGCTGATCTTTTTGGGGTTGATCGGGGAAGGTCCATTGATTGTGAAACCGAAGAGATCACAATCGCCACAATTGTGGGTTTTTGCAATGGGGTGTTTTCTATTTATAATAGTTCACAAAACGGACTTCTCTTAGTATACTAATAAGCAATCGTTCCTATACAGACACGTTTTAATAAAAAACTAAGATAGCACCCCTATCGCGAAAACCCACAATAGTCGAGTTCTATTCTTATCAGTGCACGTCCCCCCATCACTGGACGACCATCAACTCACGAGAAATCAGCTAGTCAGCATTTTTTTTTATGAATTATTAGGTAAACGAAATTTAATACATCAGTTTGGTGGCCAAAAGTAGATTGACAGCCTAAAACTTGATAAAACTTTGATCCTGCAACAGTTATCAAAGATGTGATGGTGCATTGAAGAACTTGAATCCATTTGTCAGTTCACTAAACCAGCGATTCTTTTCGATTTTCATAGGGTACACAAATTTTCCCTTTCGGATGGTGCAAACCAATTTTTCCAGAACTTACACATTTTTTTTGTAACGTGAACAAAGCGACCTAAACAATATTTTGAATAGAATCGCCATGACCGATCAAATGACAGATTGTTTGAACCATTTTAATGCACCAATAATTTTTTGATTACTGAAGCAGGATGACTTTGTAAAGCTTATTAGCTTATTATATTATAATATCAAAGTTCTATAAAATTTTAGGCATGTGCTGTTTATCCGACCGTGAGTGTATATTTTGATTCTACAGAGTGTATGTATTTTTCCAAGTTTTATGATAGTGTCAAAAAGAACAAAGCATCAGACTATTGTGTTTTTTGAAAATGCGGAGTGAAGGATTTTCCTTGTAATTTGCAAAACGCCTTAATAGCCGTTATTTTAAGTTATAAAAAAATGATAAATTATCAATAATTTTTTTATACCTAACTCATGAAATAACGGCCATTTGAGGGGGAGTGAAAAATGGAAACATTTTTCAGATCAGTTATCAACTGCAAGACATCACTTCTTGCCCAATCATAAGGTGATAAATAAGTCACATTCCTTACTATAGGAGAAGAAAATAATAAAGTTAATTTTATTACAAACAAGTACCAGACCAGCGGAACATAGATGAGGAGACTGAAATCACGAACACGAACTGAATATAAACTAAAATAATGTCAAATTCTGCCTGCCCAAAATATTCATTCAATAACAATACTAGCCCTTTTTTTCTTTTCTCAACAACGCATGACTGCTCCAATAATCCAGCTATCTTTCTGATCTCTGGACTGCAATTGACGTGGATGCCTTGAAGTCCTAATCAATTCTGATTCCATGAGATCTGATCTTTTAAGAGTTGTAATTTCAATTCAAAGGGCATCAGATACTCTCTACAAAAGTTGAGGAGATGGAATAGGAAATGAATAGGTACAAAGAACTAGTTTTATGAAATAACTCACCTCCAAAACTGCCTCAAGTGTTAAAAAAGGTTTTTCAGCATCTCCATCCTTTGTAAAGTAGACCACAAGCTTTTTTATCGTATTTTGTTCACATTCTGAATACCGACAAGGTATTTTATACAACAAAACTGTGACATTGGAGAAGTTAACTGACTTGTGTTTTGACAACAACATTGTTTTGATTAATTACTTGATCACATAACCAAATTTTAGTTTATTATTATTCAGAGATGATAGAAATCAGCTGTTGCTCAGCGGCCATTTTGGATTCTAGTAACGACCGATGTTTATTACGTCATTAATTCTGTTTCAGCCTGTTTTTAAACCTCTCCACGAGTTAGAAAAGGAGAGACAATCAATGACGTGAGTACAAACCCTCGTGAAACGGACTATACGTTGATTTTGGGAAGTGGAAACGTACCAAATAAAAAACATAATTATGCAGAAGATGAATATTGTAAAAAGCATTACTTGGAAACTACTACTTGAACCTCAGAAGGTCGTTATGTTGTGTCAAGGCCTTTCCAGTTCACACATACAGACTTTGGAGATACTATAAGCGTTGCTTTACGACGATTTCTTTTCTTTGAAAGACGTCTTATAGGTACTTCAACCAAAACTATACTCAGCTTACTCTGATGTCATAAAATATTATGTAAGTCAAGGTCACGTGACCAAAGTCACAAAACCATTGGATTCAACTTCCTCAGAATCTTTCTACATTGCTGATCCAGGAGTCCTTCTTGAATACTGCTCAAGAAGGACTCCTGGAAAACTTTCTTTGAATCAAGCTGTTTACAGGGGACCCAAACTTCAACAAGATTTGGTTACTATACTTTTGAATTTCCACTTACATGATAATGTATTTACATGTGACATTCGACTATTCGACAACCTTCCGCTTCAGAAGTACTTCAACGTGCTACCTTCGTAGACGATGTGACTACTAGAGCTGCGACGCTAGTCGCTGCAATTTTACTCAGAGATCAATTGAATGAATTGCTATCTAGAGGTGGATTTGAAGTACGAAAATGGACCAATAATATTTCCCGTTTGCTAGAAGATTTACCAGAAACCCATATACAACAAATGCTTTATCATTTGACCAAGATTCCGACAATGTTCAGAAGAGGACCATTTCTTTTAGTCATTCGATTCTGTTAAACTTACCAAATGTACAAAGACAACTATTGTTTCAGATCTGGCATAAATTTTTGAACCTCTAGGATTTTTGTCACCAGTTATATTTTATGCCAAACTAATTATACAATATCTATGGTTATTGGGTATTGATTGGGATCAATAGCCTTCTTCTGATACCTTTTTCAAATGGGAAAAATTCAAGACCGAACTGGAGTACCTTCACACTTTCAACATTCCTCGTGAGATGAAGAGAACCTTTTATAAAACCGCTCAGCTTAGATGATCCTATGATTCTACTGAACGTGGATATTGTTGCGCTCTCTACATCAGAATTATTGGGTATTTAGACACAGCTATTGGAAATTTCTTTGACGCTGTCAAGACAAAGCTTGGACCATTGAGAAGACAAACTATTTCTCGTTTGGAATTATGCTCTGCCGTTCTGCTAAGCAAGCTTTTGTTTTTGATATTTTACACCAACGCATTACTTTCAACAACATTTTAGCATTTTCTTATAGTCAACTCGCTTTAAGTTGGATCGAGGATCAGCTCACAATTGGAAAACGTTTCAACAAAGTCGCCTACATCCAGGAAAAAAACGACTCTCAGTTTGGTTTTATATACCTTCCGGACAAAATCCTGCCGATTGTGGTTCAAAAGGATTATACTCATCCGAGCTCATAGAGTTTTCGCTGTGGATGAATGGACCAACCTTTCTATAGGATTCAAAAGACAATTAGGATTTCATGAAATACGGTCTTCCGAAGAGTTTTGACAATCCGACAGAAGTTAATCTGAATGAAAAAAGAAACATATTGTTCCATTTCCACTACAATACGTTTCATTAATACGTCATTTGAAAAATTCAATTTTTTGAAAAAAATCAAGAGAATTGTTGCGTTTGTTCTGCAAGCAATCAACATACAGGGTGGCCCAACGAAAAGGTCCCACCCTTATTTATGACTTTCCTGGTATATTTTGGGAAAAACGCTCGGACACATCAATTTTTATTTAAAGGGGGACGTCTTTTCGTGTATGACTGTATAATACAGGGTGTTCCAAAAACAAGATATCGCATTACACTTGACATTTTTAAATGAAAACCCCCAATTTTTTTTCTATTTTTGGATTCTCCATGAAGTTTTTAGTAACTTTTGTATAATACAGTTTATACCTATCTTCAACCGTTTATTAAAAAAATTTAAACAAAGATTAATTACTTAGCTATATTGTGTCAAAAAGTCAATGTGGTAATAAATGTTGAAAGTGGTGTCCGTTTACCTCCATGCAATAATAAAGATTTTGCTCAAATCTATTCTCAACATTTTCACACATTTCTGGAGTTATTTGTCTGCATTCCGCCGTGATCCGCTCCCGAAGATCTTGGATGGAGTCTGGCTTCGTACTAAAAACCTTACTTTTTAAATGTCCCCAAAGAAAGTAATCTAAAGGACTCAAGTCCGGAGACCTTGGTGGCCACTCAATGGGGCCGCGCCGTCCGATCCACTGATTTGGGAAAGGGGTGTCCAAAAACTGTCGTACTGGAGCTACAAAGTGCGGTGGTTCACCATCTTGTTGGAAATGAAGAAAATTTTCATTGTAATTAACCTCATTGTCTATTATTTCGGTTATTCGTGCCTCTATTGTATTTTCCAACATGTCCAAGAACGTCTTCCCCGTCAAGTTTCCAGGAATAAAGAAAGGTCCTACAATATGATTTCCGAAAATGGCGGCCCAGACATTAGTTTTTTGAGGGTATTGCGAATGTACCTCTCAAAACAAATGTGGATTCGAGTCGCTCCAATATCGACTATTATGTCTATCTACAGCACCATGTAAATAGAAGGTACATTCATCCGAAAAACAAATGATAAATGACAAATTTGGGTTATTGATTAAACGTTGTGTCATTAATTCGCAAAACTCCAACCTTCTATCATGATCGTCTTCATTAAGCTCATGGACAAGTTTAATTTTGTACGGGTGATATTTATAGGATTTCAAAATTCTTTGCACTATTGAGCGTGTAAATCCTGAAGAAGCAGCCAGACCACGGGTACTTTGGGTGTTGTCAAGAGCCACGTGTCCCAAAACTGCTATTTCTCTGGCTTCATTGCTAATTAGACGATTTCCTGATTCCGGCCAATATTAAATACAGATCCAGTTGCTTCATATTTTCTTATTGATTTAGCCACATACTTATGGTTAATAGTTTTGTCTGGATGTAACGCATTAAACAACCGGGCGGTAGCTCTTGCAATGCTTCCGTTTTGATAATACAGTTTCGTTATTTTAACCCTTTCTTGAATTGAATAAATTCAAATATTATGATAGAACTAGGCAACTTAACGATTTCAAATCAAAGATAAAGTTGTTCTATGATTTACGATGACATTGACTGATGCTAAATTTCTTGCTGGTATCCGTTATTATTATTTTTTCCGTACGATTCATTATTATCAGTATTAAATTAAATGAGGTGAATTTTATGAAAAATTCAAATAACTTAAAAACGGTTGAAGATAGGTATAAACTGTATTATACAAATGGAGAATCCAAAAATAGAAAAGAAAAATGTCAAGTGTAATGCGATATCTTATTTTTGGAACACCCTGTATTATACAGTCATACACGAAAAGACGTTCTCCTGAAAATAAAAATTGACGTGTCCGAGCGTTTTTCCCAAAATATACCTGGAAAGTCATAAATAAGGGTGGGACCTTTTCGTTGGGCCACCCTGTATATTCAGACGAGAACCTACTGCTCCGAGTCCTGATTTTACAGATTTAGAGCTGCACAATGCTGTCATATTTATTCCGAAACATTTTCAATCCACATAATTTAAACGATAGATAGATCTTATCAAAAATAAAAATACACTTCCTAAGACTTTTCAGAAATTGTACCCGTTTTTAGATGATGCTGGAGTTCTTCGTGTTGGCGGACGACTCACTCATTCGGATCTAAGTATTGACCAAGAGTTTCCAACTATTTTACCTAGCTAGTGCCAATTAACTCATCTATTTATAATGTAAATACAAATAACACATTACGTACTTACACTGTAGTAACCAAACAAGACTATTTTTGCTGTTAAACGAAAACAGTTCGTCGTACGAAGAGATATCAAGAGATCAAATCAACCACAAAGTGAATGAGTATTTCAAAAATAATATCGATTTTGAGAAAAACCAGTGGCGTACTATTTTTTTCTTTAAAAAAAATTCAATACAAATCCTGTTCACGCCACTAGTAGAAAGGTTTTGAAAACTTTTACATGAAAAAAGTAATTTGATGGTCAAAAGAAGTTTACCAAATTGGGAAAAAATATCTGGAGTGGTAGGAAATGATGAAAAAGGCATTTTTTCTTAAAACTTAACAACAAGAAAAAACCAAAAATTTACAACTAATTGCAAGCAGCCCAATTCAAAAATACAAAACAAACAAAGAACAAACAATCTGGGAACGGAACAGAGGTGATCACGCATCGCTACCATACGTTCAAACACAGGCAAATCATTTTTCGGTTACCAAAGGAACAATCATCGCTAGAAGTTGATCCCGAATTATAGGACCAGTATGATCCAAAATGGAAACTCCGTAGACTTGTTTCCTGCGACCTGCTAGCGATAAGCCCGATATTCTCTTTCTTGTACCTATACCTATCTGTAGCGGTTTTCGAGAAATATTTTTTTTTCCTCAAAATATAGGTCTGGTTTCATTGCTATTACTACGACACTGGGCTTCATGGAAAGTTGAAATTTTTAGAGTGATTGAGGAAGACCTAATACAAAAGGTCTTCCTCAATCACTCCTTAGAGCTATATTTTTGGGAAGACGAAAAATGATTAACTTCTCGAAAATCGCTACGGATAGGCATAGGCTAACATTCATAAAAAAAATCCTGAATGTTCTGAAGAGTTTAAAAATGCAATTATATTGAAAGTGTCTCCTTTAAAATATCAAAGTTGCGAGACAAAGGGCACCCCTTGAACCCAGGCATTATTTTATTCGTTTGAGAACAATTGTGAGGTTATGTAGTTCAATTTGGGAAAAAAGTGATGAAGCTTATTGAGAATAACTTGCAGATTTCCAAAATGGCGAGATAAGGGGGGTTGACATTTTAAATTTCAGCGGTAAGTACCCTGAGAGTGAGGGGGTTGAATCCAGAAGAACCACAGATACCCCAAAAGCTGTCCTCCTCGATAGGTATACAGTTTGTCCGCGAATGCGGTTAACGATAGGTGAAATGGACCAAAATTACGAGAAAAAGTCGTTCTTGATAAAAAAGTCTACTTCCCGAAATAATAGGAGCTACGATGAGGAAATTGATTATTATTTGTTTTTATATCAATTTTCTTGTAGTTAGTAATTACTATGACACTAATTTGACATATGAGGAATTTGGTAGATAATAATTTAATACTTTAACCATAGTTCAACATCTTTAGTGGATACTAGTCTCAAACACAAAACATTCCCGGCTTTGTGGTCCCAAACTCTAAATGTTGGTCTACAATGATCAGTACCGTATTTCGTCATCTCTGTAGCCGAGTGATGGAAATTCTCGTTATCCTACCTTTCTCTTTGACCCTAGTAATGTATCATATTTTTTTGACGTTGGCGTTGTATGCTTGTTCTTTCGATAGGTGACATTCAGGATTTTTGATTGAAAAAAAAACGTATATTTTGATTCGTTGTAGCTAGAAAACTTCTACTTATTTGAATAAATTAAAAAAGTCAGGATAATATGTGCTGAAAATCTATTTCAAATTATTGAGAAGTGAGAGTGCAGGTATTCTTGAAAATAATAAACACCAACCCATAGCGTAAAATTGAAATACAACCACAAGCATTCACCCATTCACCACAGCCATTGAAATACTAACTATTTCTGATCTCAATAATTCTAGAAATTGACCATATAGAATGAGGAATAGAACCTCCGTCGCGGTACAATGCTTAATTCCGAACACCTTTTTGCTGACTCTTTTCTTTCATGACCTAGCACTTTTAACCAACGTTTTATCGACGGCCGGTACCATCGCTCTCTGCCTGATCTGTCGCTCCGACCTACAATATGAACGAATTGTACTTTCTCTTTTTCAATAATTCTAATCCTTTGTTATAACGTAGTTACGTCGAGACTAGAATACCGGAGTCGAATAATACACTTTTGCTCGAACTTCACTTATCATTCATTATTATCTAGTCTGTATGATAGTTAGCCTGAGAAGCGCTTCTAATTGAACCAATAGTAAAAATTATATTTTGATGGTAATATGATTGGAACCATTGCATGAACTGCCAGAGATTTTTTAGATTAGATCATTAAACAGACGTACGAACATCTCAAATCATCTGATTGTGTTGAAATAGTGCCCTACATGTTTCTGAAAAACATCCTCATTGACTTTAAGAATATTTGATGTCACAACAATTTCCATTGATTATGTCACGTTTCATTTTGAAACTAATTTATGTAATTACCTTTTGGAGACACTCTGTATACCCTGGTTGATCAAAACTGGGCATTCATCTAATTAGAATTAATTGTTGTGAGATAGTTTTATTTCCCATGCGTGCAAGTTATACCTATTTGAATATCTTATTTGTGAATAGTTATTCATAAAAGTATCGCTGCAGTATTGAAATACTGCATGGTGTTCACTTATGATTTTGTATACAGATTCCGTTAGTGAGAAGATTTTCCACCAAAGCTTGAGTCTGCCGCATATTTATTTATGTTTACTGAAATTTGTTCCAAATAATGAATCAATATCTTACATTCTTCTTGAATCTGACTCTGACATTTAAAATTTCATGTATTTAAGCGGAAACCTACCGAACTCACTACATGTTTATGAGCTCAGAACAATAGGACTGCACCCCACGAGCCTCCACCCATAATAGCTTGGGCTCAAATCAATATTCAATGGATATTTCATCTGTTAAAGTAGATGATCGATAAAAATCGCGCAAACATTATTACCGGTGATTTGTGAACTCAATATTCTTCTTTCTGTTTATTTGATATCAGCGGCTGATTAAGGGGTGGGCTGTAAGGGCCCTAGCCCAGCTCGGAAGAGATACGGGCGGCAATCAAAGCATCTGAACTAAAACTTAGAGATCTGTATAGCAAATACTATTTAAACCTTACTGATTGGACTTTAATCATTGTGAAAATGTAACACAAATCAAGTGTAGGAACGGGCACAGTGACTACCTGGGCACTACCAGCTGCAAGTGACATTGAGGTAAAGATCGTAGAACAGTTGTCGTGATTTTCAAGCTAACATAAAAAAAATGTACTGTGCCTCGAAAAGGCAGCAAAACTACCGCTCATTTATCGATTACTGAATGTTTGATTTTTTTATTTTAATTGTTTTCTAGATTGGAAACCTGTCTCAATGTTGCTCACGGATCGATGCAAAAACCTGTGCATCTTGTATAACAATGAAACCCCTACTCAAGGGTCTTCGCTAAGTGCTACGAACTGAAGAGAAAAAACCAAAGGACAGGACCAGGTGTCCATTTCCACTTCCAAAGGATATTGGAAGAGCTTCACTGTCTTTACCATGCAATATCTCGCGTTTCCCGGATTTTGTGTGGACAACTTTCTTGGAAAACCTGCGTATTGCCAGTGTTGATAGCACGAAACCTCCAGCTTTAGTTGGTTTCTTGGTCGTTTAATTGATTACCCTCATTAATTGTCGTGACGCTGTCCAATCCAATGCTCTTTGGATCTAATCGTTTCAAATGAGCAAAGGTGCATTGACTGCTCAGCGGCAGTGGCGCAGCGAGGGTTAAAATTCCCCCCAGAGCCTATGAAGTGAAAAACTTTACGATAAAAATTAAACTTATTTCTGATAAATATATAGGGTGCGACAGGGAAACTCGCTGATCCGAGAGGTTCATGGAAGGAAAAGTATTTGGATGGGTATTTATTTTATTCTCTTGTATCGCATTGTAAACACCCTGATTTTTGTTTTAAAGTGGTATTAAAAAAATTTCAGACGTCAGAGAAAGCAAGGGAAACACACCCGTATGCATAGTCGATCGCAAGAGACCCATCAACGACTCACCGTTGGAGCTGGCGCTCGCGCCAGCGTTGGATGTTGAAAAGACGAATTTTCATAAGACAATTTATAAACGTCAACGACAGCGCTGAGCGCTGGCTCTGGCGTTCGAGATGAACCAAGCTCATCTCTTCTCAACGCTGAAGGTCATGCGTTCGTAGCCAAACCGTAGCACGACCGTCTCAGCCAATGGGAACACTTCGATACCATCACAGCTGTTTACAGCTTACATGAAACATGTGTTGTATTATAATTCTCTATCGTCGCGTCATTTAATTGGCATTTTGAGCTGGTCTTTCGCTTGGTTTAGATTCGATTTTTGAGTGTTGAGTTGGTTGTTGTTTAGGTGTTTTTTTCAAGATTCTTTGTGCTATCTGATTTGGAAAATGAAGCTATTGTCTGGAACATGTCTTGTTGTAGCCACACAAACACACAACAAAATTCCCAAACATCGCAGATTTTCATTACCTCTCTCCTCAAATCACAAAACCAACCACTATCCAACAATGAAAACAATTTCTTTGACATTTCAACATACAGAAATTCAGGGTTACGTTGTCCCTAACGCCAGCGCCAAGAAAGTTTATAAATGGCGATATGGGATTCTAGAAGCGCCGACGTCAACACCAGCGCCAACGCCAACGCCGACGGGTTTATAAATCCACCTTGAAGCACAGTCGCCACTTGGCCCATTCTTAGACTTGATTGTGTATTTGTGAAACTCAAAGACGTACTCATGAATCTCCGGCGAATCGCTGGGGATACAAACTTCACATGAACGGCGACAGAACTTCTCTTTCTGGATATGCGGTGGAATAAATTATAAAGAAGGGGAAAATTCGGAAAAAAAATTGACTGCGGCGCTAAACTCTTTCATGATATTAAGTAAACCCCCCCTTAAGAAAATTTCTCACTGCGCCACTGCTCTGCGGAAGTATGTTCAACCACAGTTTGAGAAATATATATCTCCCAATCTGTGGTTGAGCTTTAACTACTTGTATTCTCAATTGCGTTCCCTTATAATATGATTAAAGAGGATTGGGTTAGTTTACACACCAGTCAAAAACAGTCAGGATTCTGCGCAATGGACAATTTGCATACATTTTCAAATGACTTGAAATTTTATATATGTATTCTAGACATTATTAGAAAGTCACCAGCGAAAAAAATTTTCTGAAATACCCAAAAATATACTAAATAAATGAAAAAGAAGACGCGAATTTCACTGTATGATCGCAAGGGGGTTGGGGCCATACTACCCTCCCGAGAGAGAGAGAGTCATGTCAGTCAATACGACAGACAAAGATAGATAGTGTATTCTGTGACGTAGTGGATGTTGATTGGCGCTCTTTAATCGGTGATTACTACATTATTAGAGGTCGTAGGTTGATTTTTTAAACATCAATGGCATCAGTACTCACTAATCCTTATATTTTTCATATTTCCAAAAAATGTGCAAATTGTCCATTGAATGTTCTGTGTTAACACACAACTTTCTGATGTTATGATGGTTTGAATTTTTTGAATGCGCCACTACTTCAAATCAAATCAAATCAAATCAAAATATACTTTATTGTCCTAAATGTTTCACATTTGTTGACAAAGCATCACTTAATGACTATAACAAATGAAAGTAAAATGAAGAATAACATGTACAAGGAACATAAGTAAGTAAAAAGAAATAAAGAAACAAATGCTTGACTTTAAACATTAAATAAATAACATAACGTTAGTCAAACATGTACAAGAATAAAAGTTACAAGAACAAAGACTTATACCTAATTAAAAAGTGTCAACTAAAAAGTCTTCCAGGCTGTAGTATGCTTTCTCGTAAAGGATTTCTTTTAGAAGTGCTCTGAATCGCTTTAGTGTTGTGCATAATCTTAAGTTGGAAGGGAGATGATTGAAAATTTTTATACCTTCGTATATAATCGATTTTTTGACAAGAGATGATGATGGTCTTGGTAGAGCGATAAGATTTGAATTGCGAGTGGAATGACCATGTTCGGGCACAGGCAATTTATATCTCGACTTGAAGATCAAAGAAGAGACCTCCAAGATAAATAATGACGTCAGGGTCAGTATTTTTTTGTCCCTGAATATCGGCCTACATGAATCCCGAGGACCTATACCATATAATGCTCGAATGGACCTCTTTTGGAGAACAAACAAAGAATTTAAAGAGCCATAAGTAGTGTTACCCCAGAACGCAATGCCATAACGTAGGTGGGATTCGACCAGAGAATAATAGACATTTCTAGCCAGACGAGAGCCCAACTCCCTCACAGCAACCCTAACGGCATAACAACCCGATGCTACTTTACCACATACCTGGGTGATATGCTCCCTGAATCTCAAGTCCCTATCCACTACGACACCCAGGAACTTTGAATATTCTTTCTTTACCAAGGGTTGGGAATCCAGAAGCACATCCCCAATCGCGCCCTTGAAGGAAATTAAATGTGTCTTATTGACGTTGAGAGTAAGAAGGTTGGAATCGAACCATCTCTTTATAAGATTTATGTCAGTCGACACTACCTCCTCCAACTCGCATCGATCCATGCGACGCCAAACAATCGATGTGTCGTCGGCAAAAAGGGTTATAGTGCCCTCTATCGGCAACCTCGGCAAATCATTCACATATAAAAGGAAGAGGAGGGGACCTAGCACAGAACCCTGAGGAACTCCCCACCTCATGCAGGACAAATCAGACGAGACTGAACCTACAACAACCCTCTGGGACCTATCCGACAAATACGATCTAAGCCAATCACTGGACCTACCCCTGAAACCGTACACCTCCAATTTGCCAAGTAAAATGTCATGATTGACACAATCGAAAGCTTTGGACAAGTCACAAAATATCGCTGCCACACTTTCTCTGTTATTTACGCCCAGGTAAACATCTTCCAAGAAGTTGTATATTGCTTCAGAGGTTCCTGAAGCAGTTTGATAAGCAAACTGATTCTGGTGCAGGGTTCCATTTGATTTGAGAAAAGTCAGCATTCTTCTTTTGACAAGCTTCTCGATGACCTTGGACAAGACAGAAGGAAGTGAAATAGGTCTGAAGTTGCCAGGGTCATCCAGGTCGCCACTCTTATGTATAGGAATAACCTTGGCGATTTTTAGACAGGAAGGAAACACACCCGAACTCCAGGAATAATTTCTTCTTTGATAACTGATGCAGGATCAAAGTTTTGTCCAATTTTATGGTGGCGTTATTATTATGGCCACCACTGTATACATTATTCCACCACTGCTTGACATTAATGTTGTGTATTGTAAAATGTTTCTGTTTGTCTAATCCAGATTTCACAGAATAGTGAAATTACAGTATTCAGTGATTTTTTTTTACTTCCGGCGATATTCATGGTCTACTGATTTTATTTAATTGGTGGCAGCTCGTTGGTTGTTAGTCCTTCATACGATTTTCGTATCCACTATGTAATGTTTATAAAAGATACGAATATGACTGTGGCCCTACAATAAGTTTCAAGTAGACCATACCAAAACAGACCATATGCATGTGTCGTGTTTGCACCGTTATAATGCGTTATTACGTGATTTAGACAGAGGAACGAAAATAATGCAAAGGTTGTGATGAGATAATCAGATCAATTCAAATCAAAAGTGGCTTTATTGTCTCAAAATTGAATTCATTGACAAAGCATAGATATAGATATAGTATAACTAAATAGTAATTGATTAAAACCAAATCCATTGCGTTCAGCAATGACCATAAAAGCTTATAAAGTTGAATAACAATGGACGAACAAAATGTTAACAACCTTAACGATGAATAAGTAAAATAATAAAAATAATAGTCAAGTGTAAGTATCACATTAACTAAAAATCCGCCTCAGATAAAGTCGAAAACTCCAAACTAATTATTGCTAAAATTGAACAACGAACCGTTTTTTTTCCACGTGACAACGATAAAAATATTTATCTGCTTAACTCGATTATTATGATAGTGTATTCTATGATCCTGTATTGCAAATTGTCCTTGTCACTGTGAATGCCCTGTGGAGGCTCCTTTGACTCGTAAGAAGTTTCTTTGCCTTGCCAACTCTAGGTATTCCTGGGCAAAATATCATACTGCACTCACTCTGTAGGCCCTCAGGACAGTTGTACTGGAGATTAGTGGAGATCGTTTGTCCGAGAAATCACATCAAACCAATAGCTTTCGATGAAAAAAAGATGTATTCTGGAATGTAAGTTGCTATTTTCATGCACATGACAGGTAACGGGTACATAAATGCCTTTCGCAACGATCAATGAACAATAAATAGTCGACAAAAATATTGTTATGAAGACATATCATTATTATGTTGATAAGTTACGACAAAGTATCTTTCTGTTTGTTTTACCGTGCGGGGACGTCTTGTCGTCGGTAGAGGAATAGATCGAGAATGGACTTGTACGATATGCATGGAAATCACAGACAATGTTATCAGCACAGTTTATGGATGAACATTTCCGATTTAGAAATCGATAGATTTTCCAATACTTTTTATCAAAAGAAAGCTCAAATAATATGGAACGAATTGGTCTGTCTTTGTGTTGTTTGTCTTTCACAAAACAGCCCATTAATGATGTATATTCGAAATTCACTAAACATCAACACTTTTGACCTATTTGTGTAACGATTAACTAACATCATACGGCATGATTTGCGAAACTTCGGCCATATTCCCATGGTTCCACATACTGTGCAATTCTGCACTTCTGCACTTGCGAGAGCGTAGGATTGGGCCTTCGACTGGGCCCTCTCACTCAACGTGCTCTAGGGACGCGTAGCAGCCAGGTGGAAGGAGAACTTCATGTTGAACAGGTTTGAGAAGGAGAATAGTGGTGGGGTCAGTCAGAAATGAGAGGCCTACGATATGTGAATTCTCATGTATTGTCTAATCGACCTTTCGGAACTGATTCGTTCCTTCTTCAGGATGACTATAGTATTTGAGAAAACATGGATATAAATATAAGTGTACATAATTAGAGTGAAACACTCACCAATTGGAGATACATTAAGATAGCACATACATAAATAGGAGAATAGTTATTAGCAGTAGACATACATAGCAACTTGAAAAAACAAGTTTTGGTAATATGGCTTAACACTTGGACAATGAAATATCACAATCACTTGTTAAAACGTTGGGAGTAATATGAACATTGACATATTAAACGAATTAAAATAATTGTAAAGGAGATAATTAAAATAGTTTGGTTTAGTTTGATTCAACCGTAACAAACAGATTAGTGTGGACGGACTATTACATTGCACATTTTATGTTGGGTTAGAGAACACCAATATGAAAACCTCACCGTGTCAGATCATGTAGAGCACTGTAGAGCACTGATTTCCTGAGACCAATAATAATCATTGACTTTATTTTAAACGTTTGCAATTTGTTGAATAAATATAAAAGCAGTATCTATAGGAATTCCTGTCCCATTTATATGTTATGTATCTACTTATACGAGCTATTAAAAGCATAGGTATCTTGAACACGCCAATAAATATTGAGTGAAGACATATAGGTGGGATAGAATTATCCTTTGGTTATTTTCTACGTCCGGCGATGGAGTATCCAATAGGTGAAATGTAAAAGTTTTTGCTTGCCAAAAAAATACGATTCTTGAGGAAAAAAGTTTGAAATTCTATACGGAGTCTTCAAAAAGTTGAAAAATCATTTTCTGTTTCGAGAGTTGATTACCCTCGTGATAACCCATATTCAAAAGTTTCCAGCAAAATATATCATGAATATTTTATTGGTGTACGAATGTTAACTATGAAGCAAGAGATCCACATTTATACAGGGTGTTTATTGATTGAATGCTGATACTTAAGGGTGATAATCCTTGGATGATTTTAAGACAAAAAGTTCATATGAACATAGGTCCGCAAGAGCTCAATTTTCAAGATACAGGGTGTTGAAATATCAAAAAATAAATGATTTTGTTATAATTACTTTGATACTATTTCAGATATCTTTATGACATTTGGTACACGTCTTCTAGGCTTCAATAGGCATTTTGTGATGTACAAACAATCTCATTATTTTCACCAGTGAGATCCGTACGGGCTTTGCACTCACTATTTTTGGAGAAAAAACTTGTACGCCACTGCTTCCTTCCAAAATAAAAATTATTTCTTAAATCTCTATTTATTTCTGAGCCACTTTGTTCTCTAGATTTTTCTACGTCCGGCGCATGGTTTTCGCTTAAAAAAATAAAATCTACTTAATTGCATTGACACCCTGCTGTGTCAGTGGCACCCTCTCTAACATTCCCATGCATTTTGATGCATAGAAGACGTGTACCAAATTTCAAAAAGATATCTGGAATAGTATCAAAGTGATGATAAAAAAAATATTTTTTTTTTCAAATTTCAACACCCTGTATCTTAAAATCTATGCTCTTGCGGACCTATGTCCATATGAACTTTTTGTCTTGAAATCATCCAAGGATTATCACCCTTAATATCGGCGTTCAATCAATAAACACCCTGTATACTTGAAATTACTTCTAGAGAGAAACAGTACCCAGCACGTCCAATGGTTATTTTTCTGCGACGTACTGGAGATTTGGTCTTAGTTTTTTATTGTGATTTTTCGTTGAGAGGAGGCAAACTGAAAAAAAAAGAGGGCCGTCTTCAACTACTGTGCAGTGAGGATTCCGGTGAATGCCATCCACGTTATTCATGATCCGTGTGCAAGATTTGGGACTACTAGAATGTTCAAAAGTCTATTTTGCCAAAAACTTTTGAATATAAGTACTTTTTCTGAACTTTTTCAACTTTTTGAAGACCCTGTATGAAATTTTGATTTTTTTTACGACAATCGTATTTTTTCAAAAAAAAGTTTTTTTATAGAGAATGACTTTTTTTTGAAAAATGAAATTTTTGGTTAATTTCACCTATTGTATACCTTATCGCCGGACATACTGTATATAACTAGAATGACTTGAAATGAACAGAAAGTACTTCGATTGTTCCGTTGGTTTCATAACAGCAGAGCAGCATCTTGTCTATATGACTACGACCATCTGACACCTCACGATGCCGATGTTAGCAGCTGTTGCAGTACTTCCAAGGTAGGTACTAAAGAACGCAGAATCGCAATTTACTAATGCATTAGGAAGCTAATGAAGTTGTTCAGGGATACTAGAAGTCAAACAATTGAACAGAATTGAATTTCAGAAATATCTTGTTTCTTGTGTGTTGAATACTGGCGCAATATTCTTTTGTTTATTATTTCTATTATCATGTATATTATCATTATTATTATGTATACCCATTATTTAATTTTTTCTAGTCGGTAAATGTATTATTATTGTAACCAACAGACGTATATCGATGTTTAAAATTATTTTGCAAATATGCTTAACAAATATTCATCTCTTCATAAGAAATATAAAACATTGATTGAGATGATACAGGGTCCTTTTATAGAGAAAGATATGCAGGGTTGATCAGAAATAATTGGACATACGGTAACAGCAGATTCCTCAAACAAAAATATTGCGATCGACCCGAACTTGTCTATTGTGAAAGTTGATATCAATAGAGATACAGGGTGTCAAAGTTGAATTTTAATTTTTGATTTTTTCTAATAATTTTTGAAATAATCAAGTTATTACGATGAATATTGGTTGTTTAACATGCAAAATTCATATCTGGCCTTGGTTCACATCTTTCCACCCATTCAAATAGTCATAACTTTTTTGTACATACAGGGTGGCCAACTAAGAATGCGAGGTACTGTATCTCGGAAACTATACATCGTTGCGGCAAAAAATTTTATTACTAAAACGGCCAAGAGAAAAACCTGGAAAATATTTTCAAGTTTCTGAAATGGTCGCTAGGGGGCGTAACAACCAACACCAAGTAGAAAAATATGATTTTTATGGAATTTTGTCCAATGAAAATATATCGATTAGCTCATTTTCTGATTTACTGACTATTTACCTACACTTTTTGTCTAAAACGTTTTTTTTTCTATCTATCATAATAAAGTGGTGGGGGAAGTTCAATTGTTTAATTAAACAGACGGAGATTTCTCCCGTTTCGCTTGACGGATTTCAACGAACTTGGGCCCATATGAAAGAGAATAGTCTGCGCTATAAAATGCTCATTTGCTTTTTAATTTGTAACATTCGCCGTCGCCGCTAGATGGCGTTAACTGAAATGGTAGCATACTTTTGAGTTTTTTCCGAAAAAATCAAACGTAATGGTATATCAATTTTCATATATTTTAAAAGGGGACACATTTTCATATAAAAAAATTAAAAAAAACAAAAAAAAAACAAAAAAAAACATTAATTTTTTTGTTTTTTTTTTTAAGGAAAAAGTATCCCCTTTAAAAATATATAAAAATGAATATACCATTACATTTGATTTTTTTGGAAAAAACTCAAAAACATGCTACC
Organism: Orchestes rusci; assembly: GCA_958502075.1. Lineage (NCBI taxonomy): Eukaryota > Metazoa > Arthropoda > Insecta > Coleoptera > Curculionidae > Orchestes > Orchestes rusci. The sequence goes on from OY293310.1 coordinate 8,806,146, forward strand.
ATTTCAGTTAACGCCATCTTGCCGCGAAGGCAAAGGTCAAAAATTCAAAACCAAAAAAGTTTTTTGAAGTGCAGATCATGCTCTTTCATATGAGCCCAAGCTCGTTTAAATCGGTTAAGCGAAACGGGAGAAATCTCCGTTTGTTTAAAAAAACAATTGAACTTCCCCCACCACTTCATTATGATGGATAGAAAAAAACGTTTTCGACAAAAAGTGTAGGTAAATAGTCAGTTAATCCGAAAATGAGCTCATCGATATATTTTCATTGGACAAAATTCCATCAAAATCATATTTTTCTACTTGGTGTTGGTTGTTACGCCCCCTAGCGACCATTTCAGAAACTTGAGAATATTTTCCAGGTTTTTCTCTTGGCCGTTTTAGTCATAAAATTTTTTGCCGCAAGCCTCTACGATAAATAGTTTCCGAGAAACGGTACCTCGCATTATTAGTTGGCCACCCGGTACGTACTCGAAAACTTTTTTTGAATTGAAAAATTGAGGATTCCGTTATTTTTACGTAAAAAAGATAAACTTTGTAAAAGTGGATAGAAGTTATCCTTTTCAAGATATTTGCACTTGAATTAATCCATGCAATGTGGTTTCGAATGGAAACTTTTGAAAATAAACATAGGGTGCATCGAGAACGCCGTTGTCACGTTAATTTTGACAACAAGTGTCTCGGTGTTCGATGGTTCTTATAGAAAAGACAACATTTAGAAAAAAAAACAAAAAGAATAATTTTTAGATATTTTTTTTAAAAATCAAGAAACATTGAGCATTCAAGCTAATGACAAAATTACCATGATAACGTCATTTTCAAAGCCCCTTATGTTTATTTGCAAAATTTTCCATTTCAAACCACATTGCATGGATCACTTCAAGTTCAAATATCTTGAAAAAGGTTACTCCTAGCCAATTCTACAAAGTATACTTTTTTCACGCCAACATGATGGAAAAATCAATTTTTCAATTTTAAAAAAATGTAGGTACGAGTGCGTACAAAAACGTTATGACTATTTGAATGAGTGAAATGGTGTGTAAGTGGTGCCTCCTACAAGTAAGAGCAATTCCGTGCTCAGATTTGAATTTTGCATGTCAGACAACCTCCATATACCAAATTTCATCAATATAACTTGCTTATTTCGAAAGTTATCCAAATAAATCAAAAATTAAAATTCAACTTTTGCTGTATCTCTCTCAATATCCACTTTCGGAAAAGGGACAATTATTAGCTTTATATGGAAAAGATAGAATGATACGCTTATAAAAAGGTTATCGAACATGAACTACTTCTTTGCAATAGTGGCAGTTTTCTACCACTTCCGGTGTGACCGGAAACTAACAACTTCCTTATTTGAAAGGCAATCCCCATTATTTATTTCACATTTGGATTCCTTTTTGAAAATCATAATCCAGATCAGTTTATCAAATAATATACAGGGTGGGGCACGAAAAACTTTCCACCTAGGCTTTCTCTAGAGTAAAAATCGCTCTGACACGTCAATTTTTGTTTTTTGGAGTATACATTTTAGTCGTATTTCACCCGCTACCTGTCAATATCTAAGCGGTGGTGAAATGTACCTCCAAAAAAAGGATATACAGCGTGTCCCATAACTTATCCGCCATAGAGATAAAGATAACAAATTCAAAATTGGTATACTAGTGTTTTCGCAAGTGAGAAATCCGAATTCGGTAATGGTTTGGAGCTAATTCCTAGAGGGCGCTTTCTACGTTCGGCTGGTTCGGACAAAAATTAATATGATTGAAGAAAGAAAACGGGCAGCGTATATGGTTTTCATCAAAGATCTAATAAATTAGATCTCTGGTTTTAATGGTTTCTAAAGGTCATGGTACACAGTTCAACAACATCAATAATTATTAAGGTGGCTTTCAAGCAATTTTATATTTTAATAAAGTATTGAAATAATAATTCATCTATTATTTTCATATTCAAAATAGGATTTGCCATATTCATTGTTTTCCGAAATAGCTGTACAGGGTGTCCCATTTTGGGTACTTTTGCGAGGTATCTCCGTTATTCTAATAGATAGAAAGTTGCGGTTTTCGCGACAGTAAGCTACTTTTTCGTGAAACTGAAGATGCCGTTAACAAAATTTTCATAGCCCTTTTCGTTTTCAAGATACAGGGCTAAACTGAAAATGTTGCATTTTAAGGTACCCCTCGTATCCAAACTATCAGAAAAGTCATGGAAAATGTGAAAACTGTTTCTTATATAACTTTTCCCGTAGAACTCGATTCTGCCTTCGGAATTAGTATACAGGGTCAGGTCAAAAAGTTATCGGACCCAACTTTATTTTTTTAAATGGAACACCCTGTATATTTATAGTCCATAAGATTTGTCTTTTCTTAACCTTTTCAAAAATATATAAGAGTATGCACTTTAAAAAAAAAAAAAAATTAGCCTATAACTTTTTGACCTGACCCTGTATACAAATTCCGAAGGCAGAATCGAGTTCCACGGGAAAAGTATATAACTTTCGATTTTGCCTTCGGAATTTGTATACAGGGTCAGGTCAAAAAGTTATAGGCTAAAATTATTTTTTTTTTAAATGCATACTTTTATATATTTTTGAAACGGTAAAGAAAAGACAAATCTTATGGACTATAAATATACAGGGTGTTCCATTAAAAAAAATAAAGTTGGGTCCGATAACTTTTTGACCTGACCCTGTATACTAATTCCGAAGGCAGAATCGAGTTCTACGGAAAAAGTTATAAGAGAAACAGTTTTCACATTTTCCATAACTTATCTGATAGTTTAGATACGAGGGGTACCTTAAAATGCAACATTTTCAGTTTAGTCCTGTATCTTAAAAACTAAAAGGGCTATGAAAATTTTGTTAACGGCATCTTTAGTTTCACGAAAAAGTAGCACACTGTCGCGAAAACCGCAACTTTCTATCTATAAGAATAACGGGGATACCCCGCAAAAGTACCCAAAATGGGACACCCATGAATAATTGTTTTTATCATTTTTTTAATCAGTAGAGGTGCGACTGTTATGACTTGACATTTGGAAAGAGTCAAATTTCGTACGTAGAAAATGTATTCTTGATAAATATCGATATCTCAAGTCGTTTGCGAGATATTCGACTTTGAAAGTAAAAATACCGGAAAAAATAAAATTCTGGTTATCGAAACGAGAACTTCATTTATTCAAACTATCTAGAAACATTTTTATATTCACTTGTTGAAAGTGTCCGCCATTTACCTCAGAATCAGAATAAGCTTTATTATCAAAAAACCAATGGTTTAACAGACAAAGCACAGTATAATATTCTAAAAATAAAATCACAAAAAACAAAAAGGAGACTAAAAGTACAATAAATAGAAAAAAAAAAAGTAATAAAATTTTACCTAAAACTATATATCATAATATTTAAAATAGGGCAATGATCACAATAAAAATACTACATTAAATGAAAAAATAAAATTTACTACTCATAAAGTTTATCTTTATAAAATTCATCCAACGTATAAAAAGCTTTATTCAATAAAATATCACAAACAGAGTTCTTCAACTTAGGGAAACTAGATGAAGATTGCACACTTTTTGGTAGGTGGTTAAACATTCTAATTGGCTCGTATATCACAATACATCTCAATACATCTTTATCCGTTCAATAATAAATTCATTAAAACATTTAATTCAACAATAATTTAAAAAAAGAGACACCATAATAAAAAACTATAGATAATTATAAAAAATGATAGATGGTAGCAACTTGAAACTACAGGGATATTATCTTCATAAAAATACTTTTCACTAGACCCCTCTTTCCATTTAAAATTCTGGGGCACCCTCGCTTAGTGATTGACAGGTGGGGGGTGAAAATGCCAAAAAAATGTGTTAACCAAAAAACAACTCACTAACCCAACATCAGAGATAACCTGTTTGGGAAGTATTTCGTGCCCCACCCTGTATATTGTCGTCTTTGATCCTTTTGGAGATATTTGCTTTCTCAAGCTTGATAGACTCTTGGATGTTCAGTTCCTTTGAGTATCCCTGCTCCAGCGTAAATAAGTCATTTTACGCCCAGTGCCACCTTTTTTTTGCGCGCTCTGCCTTATTTTCTCTTCAGAATTTCCCAAAAAAGACATTGGTAGAAACGTAAGAGATTTATAGATATATATTTTATTTTCATTTGAAACATTATGTCTCTTTAAAAAAGTGAATAATCAATGGACAATTTGCATCCATTTTCAAATGACTTGAAATTTTATATACGTATTCTAGACATCATTCAAAAGTCACCAGCGAAAAGATTTTTCCGAAATACCCAAAAATATACTAAATAAATGAAAAGACGACTGTATGATCGCAAACGGGGTGGGGCCATATAACCCTCCCGAGAGATAAGCCAGACAAAGATAGATAGTGTATTCTGTGACATAGTGGATGTTGACTGGCGCTCTTTAATCGGTGATTAATACATTATGAGATGTCGTAGTTTGATTTTTTAAACAGAACATTGGAACCGCAAAACCAAATAAAAATAAATTCTTGAAATTGGTTTTCAATATTGTCACAAATATTTGGCTATACATTTGGTATTTAGCAAGTATTATAGAATCATGAGTTGATTGTATACGCAGGGTGTAACAAATCCGTGTATATAGCATTGGTAACTCGTAAACCATTAGAGATACAACGTCGATTAAAAAGAGGCAAAGTTGCGCAATTTGGATCTCAAGAAAATGCCGCTTTCGAAAATTCCGACGACTTCCGGAGATTCCGGCAATATTCGATTTTTTCAAAATTCTTATTTATTTTGTCCTGGATTTATTTGAAGAGATAATTGGAAACGGATGACAAATTTTCATGGCCACTTTTTCTGCTCTTCAAGATAGCATGGTCGAAAGTGAGATCCGACGTTTCGAATTCTCGTGACCATCATCAACTTTTTCTTTTTAATTTTGAATATCTCTTTGCTTTCTGAAAATGCTGATATGTCACACTTGCCCTCGCACTTGCCGTTTTGAAATAATGCAGAAAGTTGATACAAAGTTATCAAAAAAAAAATTCGATCCTTTCAGAACACATCACGCGGATCGTAGTCAAGATAACAATATTAACAATAATAACTTGTGGCTTTATAAGCCTGCATAAAGAAGCTTCACGTTAAAAAAAGTTTATAACCAAATAAAAAAAAAAGAAATTAATAAATAAAAGTTGAGTATGCATAATTATTTTCAGGAAGTAAAGAGTTATCAGATAATTAATTTAAAAAGCTGCGTCCGTATTTGGGAAAAAAAGTTGATGATGGTTGCGAAAATTCGAAACGTCGGATATCGATTTCGACCATCTTGAAGAGCAGAAAAAGTGGCCATGAAAATGTGTCATTCGTTTCAATTGCCGGAAGGTTAACGACTTACCAATGCTATATACTCGCACTTGTTACACCCTGTATAAATACATATACATATATATGTATATACAGTGTGGTCACTTAAGTGTGCAACATATGGAATATTTTTATATTTACTGCACAACCAAAATTCAAATATTGCCGAAAGTTGGTGCATGTTTGATAATCATATTAGGTGCACTTAGAATGGTTGTAAGCCAAACAGCATACAGGGTAGGCCAAAAAATATGAAAATTGTACAAGAGTAAAGTACCCTTATTTCAGAAAATTCGGCAAAATGTTATATGTTTATATTTAAATTGAAACATGAATTGTTGCCTGTATATATTTGCAGAAGAACTGATACGTATCAACACGTCCACAGCTATAACACAAAAAATCGCAATGCTTTATTCAGTCGACGAGATGCAGGACAAATCAACTTTCAAACTCTGTTCTGTGCAAAAGACTGTTGGACTCAATAGATTGCCCAGTACACTCAAAGCTTGTGATAATTTACGTACATTCAAAAGACTGATTGAAGAATATGTAGATATGCTCTGTAGTTTTGTGGCGCATCCATGATTTACCTGATTTTTTTGGGTATTTCGCCACACCCTATCAAAAAACAATCAAACTAGTGTTAATATACCGGATCTTCTATATTACCTGAAAAAAATGTATTAGTAAACAATAAAACCTATCAATATCAAACGTTTCAGAAGCGAATGTTGTGCCAAAAACACAAAAAAGCAAATTTTTATTACAAAATCACAAAAAGACGAACAATATTTTTTGAATTTGAATTAATTGTTTTTTTTTAGGTTCCACTGACGACGAAAGCAGATTCGCTTCTGAAACGTTTGATATTGAGAGGTTTTATTGTTTACTAATAAATTTTTTTCAGGTATTATAGAAGATCTGGTATATTACTAGTGTTAATGTTTGATTGTTTTTTGATAGGGTGTGGCGAAATACCCATAAAAATCAGTTAAATAAAGAATATGTGATACACAATGTTCAACAAACCTAGCCCAGCTTCTGTGATAGCAACTTTTTGTTTAAATTGTTTTTTTTTGTTTGTTTGTCCTGTTACTATACATCTATTTTATAAACTTTTTAACGTAATTTTATCTTTTTAAATTGAATTCTCCATTTCAAGTACCCTTTTATAATATATTGTATATGATGAGGCTTTTGCTTGATAAATGAACTTATTATTATTATCATTATTATTATATTCAAAGGAATGACACATTCTCATGGCCACTTTTTCCGCTCTTCAAGATAGCTTGGTCGAAATTGATATCCGCCGTTGCGAGTTCTCGCGACTATCATAAACTTTTTTTTTTAATACGAACTCAATTTTTTCTATTTACCTGTCACTCTTGCAATTTTCAGATAATGCAGGAAGTTATAAAAAAAAGTTTTTATCCTTTCAGCCACGCGGATCGTGGTGTCATGGTAACAATAATAACTTGTACTTTTTAAGCTTGATAAGAGAAGATCTACGTTTGAAAAAAGTTTGAAAACAAATGAAAAAGAATTAAAAAAAATAAAAATAAATAGAAAAAAGTCAAGTATGATGCATCATCATTTTCAGGAAGCGAAGAGTTACCTAAAAATAAAATGAGGAAGTTGAGTCAGTGATTAAAAAAAAAGTTGACGATGGTTGCGGAAATTCGAAACGTCGGATATAAATTTTGATTATTCCATCTTGAAGAGCAGAAAAAGTGGCCATGAAAATGTGTCATTCGTTTTCCATTATCTCTTCAAATAAATCCAGTACCAAATAAAGGAGAATTTTGGAAAAATCGGTTATTGTAGGCTATCCCCGGAAGTCTTCGGAATATTTCAAATTTTGGAGCGGCATATTTTTGAAATTAAAACTACGCAACTTTGCGTCCTTTTAACTGACTTTGTATCTCTTATGGTTAACAAGTTACCAATGCTTTATACTCGAATTTGTTACACCCTGTTTATGATATATTTGAAATCAGAAAAAAAGATCTATCATTCTAAGGGCCACCACAGATATGCCCGGACTATCACGGGCGGACCTTTTCCCACGGCGCATTGGCGCGAACTGGCGCGGCCCTGCCTGTAATATCACTGGGCCGTGGGAAGCCAGCTTAAACAAAAGTATTCAGGGTGTCCCATTTAAAAAAATATCATGTTGTGTACAATTTTAATGTTTTCGATGCATTTTTGCATTTCTTAGTATACCTATCGGATGTCAAAGTAAACCCGCAGCTCGCAGGTCAAAGTATACCGATTCTACGGTACCACGATACGCCTTTAAGGATATTGCTACAAAAAATTACCTAAACGCACTGTCATTATTAAGAAGGAACTATATTAAATTATGGACAAAGTAAATGGGATGAAAAAAATGGAACATCTTGATGGGAAGCGTTTGCATCCATTCTGGAGAGTATATTTACAAATAATAAGCATGATGACGAGGAAGACAATCACATCGATTACACTAAAGAACTGTTAGGAGAGACAGTTCATACTCCGGGGATAGTTGCGGAGTTCACCCCTCTGGATCAAATAAAAAACAGAGAGTTGATAACCAAATGATCAGAAAACTTCGTCCAAGAGCATTAGTGGATATTCATAATCAAAGAAAAAAATAAACATAAAAAGATGGTTTGACTGATGAAACTGCTCGAAATAAATTTTCTTTTCTTTGATTTTCCCCCGAGAGAATCAAAATCCGCTTAACTGTTATAAGATCGCTTGATGTCATAGTGGTGAAGATCTACTACTAATGCCAGCCATGCATCTAGTTGTTGGTGATTCTGCCGAAACATGGTGTTACGATCTATAATACTTAATCGATATTGTTAATATCACACATGCCATCTCAAGATAAGACCCTTTTTTCGGTTTTCCAAAGAAGTCCATTATTGTTATGATCAGAAAACCAGGAAAAAGTCAAAAATTCCCCAGCAATAATTTTATCAGTCAATTAGCCTCCTCCCTTCACTTACCTATCACAATGATAGAGAAAGTGATCAAAAGGTCACATCATCACCAAATTTGGTTGAAGACGCAGGAATGAAAGAAATTAGGATTCGGCACCAAAATAATAAAACTCATCGATTGATATTTGATAGTACGAGATACGGTATTAGAAAAATGTATAAACCCTCATCTGTTATTTGAGTATGATAAAGATTATATGTCAGATAATTTGTTCATCGATAAATCCCGAATTGGTTGCCTAGCAAAATCACAGGCCCTTCACTGTTGAATAATATTTACTTTGATTTTTTTTATCAACTTCTCTCATTTGTTATTGATGAAAATCGATCATTAGTCGGAAGAAAATTGCACGAGGAAATGGAAAAATATAGGTTGCCTACTTTCCTTTAGGTACAACTATAAGGTTATTGCCAAGTATGTACAAACAGGTGGACAAGCGTTGAAAATATACCCTCATCTGTTGTTCCATTGATTTTTTTTTAAAGAAAGCTTATTTAATTTCCTATCGAGGTAGCCTGTTCAAAAGTGTGTCCCATCCATGGTTGCCTAATGTCAAAGTTGAATTTAAATTTTTGATTTCTTCAAATAACTTTTGAAAAAATAAAGTTATTTGGTTGAGATTTGGTATATAAGGGTGGTTTGCCACGCAAAATTCAAATCTTGCCTTGGTATGGTTTTTACGAGTAGAGGGCGCCACTAACACACCTTTTTACTTATTCAAATAGTCATAACTTTTTGGTACACACCCTTACATTCTATTTGAATTGAAAAAGTGTTTTCTTCGTTTTTTTTACACAAAAAAAGGTATTCTTTGTAGAAGTGGCTGGGGGTAACTTTTTTCAAGATATTTACACTTAAAGTAAAGCATGCAAAGTGGTTTTCATTTTCAATGGCAAACTTCGAAAATAAACATGATGGACTATTTGAAAACGGCGTTATCATGGTAATTTTGACAATTTGATTTATTGTTCAATGTTTCTTGATTTCTGATGCTCAACAAAATGCCGTTTTGAAAGCCAACAAATTCCGACTACTTCAGAAATAATCCGAAAAAAAAACGAAATTTATCAAAATCGTTTTCATTTTTTTTCTGACCATTCTCTTCTTCTCATGCAGATCATGGAGTATCTGCAAACCCAATATTCCCATAGATTTTAATTAATTGTATTTGAGGTGTCAAAAACTAACAAACAACCAAAATAAAAAATCCAGGGACTTATTTAAAAAAACAAAGTTGATGATAGCTGCTCATTGACGAAACGTCAGTTCTTCAATTCAATAATGCTATCTTGTAAAGGGCAAAAAGAGGCAATGAAAAAATTCAATTTATTTTAAAATATCCCTTCAGATAAAGTGAGAACAAAATGTAAACGATTTTGTAAATTTTCGCTTTTTTTTTTGGACAATTTCGGACGTAGCCGGAATTTCTTGGCTTTCAAAACGGCATTTGGTTGAGCATCAAAATACGCAACTTTGCCTCCACTTGAACCACTTCTACAAAGTATACGTTTTTTGTGTAAATAAAAGGAGAAAACACTTTTTCAATTTAAAAAGAATGAACGGGTGTGTACCAAAAAGTTATGACTATTTGAATGAGTGAAAAGATGTGTAGGTGGCGTCCTCTACTAGTAAGAGACAAGGCCAGATTTAAATTTTGCGTGTCAAACCACCCTTATATACCAAATCTCAACCATATTAATATATTTATTTTTTCAAAAGTTATTTGAAGAAATCAAAACCCTCATACAGGAGGTTGCTACGGCCTATTTCATGAAACCTCCTTGAAGCCAATTAGTTATAAAGATATGATCAAAACAACGATACAACCTCCTTACAACCCTGGAGAGCCCACTCCTAAGGAGGCTGTTACGGTTTATTTTAAAGCTTGTTACAAAACCTTAGTGCAACATTTGAAGTAAATAACGATAAAGCAATCATAAAACTTTACATACATTATGCGATTTAAAACTAGTTGACTAGTCTTGCAACCCTTTGGCCGTAACACTGACTTCTTCAAAGACATTGATAAAACACTTTTTGCTAATTTGGTATGTCATAGAACCAGTTTTTCTTGAACTTGTGGTTGTTAGGAGTTATTTATGCGAGCTCTATCGTTTTATTTTGACAGTTATTATGAGATCCCCTCCTAGAAATTGATAAAAACGGACAAGCAGAGGTATCCATATTATTATTTGAAGATCTCAATCTCAGGACGAGCCATATCAAATAAACTATATTATCATGCAAGTATGTATCAACGAATGCGAATTTTCTGATAAATGTATATTGAATACTCACACTTAACTCTAGCGCCTCGAAAATATTGTGTTTAAATATATATTTATATATATTTTTTTTAAACACTTATGCTTTAAAAACAATTAAAATAGATATTCCATATGCCTCTAGTGCAACAGCAAGTATTCATAGAACAATATGGTTTTAAGGTTTACCTAGAATTCTCTCCTGATAAACCTTTTTCACTTTATGATTCACGTGATGTTGCCAATTGGCTGTAAAGACAAAAAGAAGAGCAATTCCACTAGTTTCAATGTTTTTCCCTGGATTCTTGCTTGATCTGGAGTCTGGAGTGTTGATAATTTCGTCACGTAGAATTTTGAAAAAGTTTTTTGGGCTTTGTACATTTACCGTTTCATCCTCAGTGCTTCCAGAGTCTTCTGATAACCTTTCACTTGTATGTATAAAGTTTGAATAGTTCTTCCGTCTTTGTCTTTTGAACGGCCCAGATTTCTTGATTTTAAACCATTTACTTGCATTTGAGCTCATGTTAGAACAGGGTAAATGAACAAAATTGTTACATTCAAGAGGGCTTATCAAGGTTTTATTCTAGGTAATCTTAAAGCAAACACGCTTTTTCGTTGACTTGAATATAACCAAATATACTTCCAAAGAAATAGGCTTTATCATGGTTTTATGGAGTGAATATATCCGATTACTTAAAACCATTTTGAATATTTTGAGTCAAAGTTACAGCCTAAAGTTCTTGAGGAGGTCTAAGGAGTAAACAGCTGTAACGAAGATATTTAATGACCTCCATAAGGCTTGCTTGAAACCAATTTCTTATTGGTTTTATCAGTGAGCTCTATAGCTTATGTTAAAACCTTATTTTAGGATCATTTTGCCGTAAGGCATATTTGGTTTGAGTTAAAGCTTCCTTAAAACATGACACTTGAGTAGAACCACCTCAAAACCTACATAAAGCTTCCTTGAAACCAATAAGCCGTAAAAATGTTTCTTGGGCATGGATCATTGGATCGAACACACTTTTGATGAGGCAACCTTATACTGTTTGATAGGGAATTAGATAAGCTTTCTTTGAAAAAAAATCGATCGAATAACAGATGCGCCTGTCCACCTGTTTGTACCTGGCAATCTTATAGTTGCACCCAAACGAAAGTAGGCAACCTATATTTTTCCAATTCATTGTGCAGTTTTCTTTCGACCAATGATCGATTTGCATCAATAACAATGAGGGAAGTTGATCAAAAAAAAATAATCCAAGTAAATATTATTTAACAGTGAAGTGAAGGCCCGTGATTGCCAGGCAACCCATACGGGATTTATCGTTGAACATATTATCTAAATAAAATCTTCATCACAATCAAATAACAGATGATGGTATATATTTCTAATACCGTTTCTTAGACTATGAGAGGAACATCCTTTCAGGTTAGAGTCAAAAATGATATTTTACCACCACATCCCATCGAGTCACATTGACTTGAATGTCCGTAAATAAGTAAACTATTGTTTATATTGCTGCCTCTTGGCTGTGAATCATGATGCTATGAATATAAAAATAGGCAACTACAGTGCGACAAGCAAATGAACCTCGACTCCTATTTTCGAATGTGTGATATGATAGATCACCAGTGAACATTGGCCGAGCGTGTAACACGCCGGCTTGAGAGACCGTTAGTTCTGATTGACGTGGGTTCGATCCCCGCGTTGAGCAGAAATTATTTTCTGTTCTGTATTTAGTGGCACTCTCAATGGCTAATGGAACTGAGTAGGCTGTAGTATTATTAATTACTGTCAGTCAAAAAGTTAATAAATTAGCCTAAATAATTTGAATCCTGCATGTTCAATACTAAAACTAGGTGATGTTCTCAATCAGCACCTTAGTAAGAACTGCGGCATACGGGAGGTCAGAGGGACCGCCCTTGGGCTACGTTGTCGCCTAAGCTAAATGCTGTGGCTTGACACCTATGTTGTCGCCTATGCTGAATGGCTAAAGCCTTGACGACAATGATCCAAGAGAGCAACTTCTCTCCTCCTGGAGGATCCTCTTGGAGGTGCGCTATGGGCCCGCTGTGTGGCCTAGAATGTGCTGTGGTGCTTACCACCCTCACCTGAAATCTACAATCTACATCTACAGTGAACATTGGTTTTGTATAGCACATTCACTCGAATCAGGTGAAGTGAGGATCGAATATGAGGGTCCTGATTGGCTACTTACAGATGACAGTCAAACATCCCATGGCTACCGCTTGGTCATAGGCGTGAGCGTGAAACTAAAATTATTGACTGGACTTGTTTTTTTGTATATCAATTTATCTAGTATCGATTAATAAATAATAATATAGTGAGTACATGCATGCAAATCAGATTCTTATTTGGCGATTTATTTGAAGGTATTAACCATAATTTAAGCTTTGAATATCTGATTAAAATAACTTCACACGCCTATGACATGACAAGATTGTTGACACGCCTCCAGCTTTCCCTCTGCCCTTTAGACGTTGCCGTTGTTGAGGTTCATTTGCTTGTCGCACTGTACGCGATTCTGTTCTTTGAGTTGTTTAGTTACTACTTGTTCACGCTGCTGATTGGGCATTCAATCCATTTATTGAATCAACAAGAACATTAAACTGTTTTTTTAAATAAATATATTATGGAATTATAAGGCCATTTTCTCAAAAACGGTTGTATCCGAGAACGGGGTATTGTATGAATAATATAATATACAGGGTGTTCCAGAATAACATGCTAATAATAAAGGGGGTGATTCTTGGGCTCATTTTAAGAAAAAAAATTCATATGAACGTATGTCCTAAACGCCTTAACTTTTTTCCCAAAAAATATGCAAACCAAAACCCGCATGGACGGCACTGGTCAGAATAATTAAATTGTTGGTGCATCAAAAAAGAGTATTAATGCCTAAAATACATGACTCAAATTTCATAAAGATATCTACAGTAATGACAAAGTTATTGTAAAAAAAGTATCTATTTTTTAAAACTTTGACACCCTGTATCTCAAAAGTTAAGGCGTTTAGGACATACGTTCATATGATTTTTTTTTCTTAAAATGAGCCCAAGAATCACCCCCTTTATTATTAGCATGTTATTCTGAAACACCCTGTATAATATACTGAAATAAAAAATGGGCGTTTCCATTTCTTATTCGATATTCATTTGTTTTCAAGTTATAGCGTAGTACCAAATGAAAAAAAGTATAATACCAAATGAAGAAAGGTTCAAATTTTAAATTAACGGTTTTCTAATCATAGCTTGATAATTTGAGCATGGCATTCTCTAATTACGTGATAATTTTGATAAAAGTGTGAGTAGAAAAAAAAAATGATATTGCGCTATAACTTGAAAACAAATGAATATCTGATAAGAACATAGTATTGGTTTTTTTGGATTGTTTTCGCGTGTATAATGCACTCCTGAAATTTGGTCCGTTCTACATAGAAAATGTGAGACTAACCAATGAGAACAATAATAATAATAATCTGTATTCCCAATCATGAAAAGTACATTCCAAAAATATGTAAAGTTTGCAAATCAAGGGAAACAGCGTCAAAAAACTAAAGCGATCAAAATAGATAATCCTGGAAAAAATATGGTTCCAAATCTATCAAGAGTACTTTCACTCCATGTTAAAAAGTCTTGAAGGAGGAACAGCAGGTTAGGTAGCTTAATGAAAAACTTCAAGCACATGTACCCCGGATTTCTTTCTGTTGAGGTCAGTCAATGAATTGGGAATTGGGTAGTTCACAATAGTGTTTCTGGTGTTGTATTCATGAAACATATCCAGATCAAATGAATGTCTGTTAAATTCTGTTGAAGAACACTCGGAATTCATATATGTAGAGTCAATTTAGGGTGAGTAGTTTGTTGCACCTGAAGGCTCCTCTGCAGCTCTCTAGATTCCTTTCCTAGAATGATCCTGACTAAACCTTTTTGGCTTCTGAAAACTTTGTCGACAAGGCTGTTTCTTCCTCAAAAGATGATTCCATATTTCATCAGTGATTCGAAATTGGCATGATAGAGTATTTTGAGACTTTTGCCGTTGAGATAGCTCTTGGCAGCTCTGATCCCATAGCAATTTTTTCTAACAGTGCCGACTGACCAGTCGAGAAACTCATCCAGATATACTCCTAAGAACTGAACGGTGAAAGATACAGCTATGTTGGTCTTTTCACTCTCTTCTAACTTGATTTCCTCAACTTTGTCACACTTTGATTGTTAGCACGGCAACGCCACAGCTTGGCAACGCGTTATCAACGTTCAATTTGCTTTTAAAAAAGGTGTTGTGTGTTACTATTCTGAAGTTTTTTCCAACACGCTATTTTTGTACGATTCCAGAAACGTCAAGGAACTGTTTGGATCGATTTTGTGCGCAGGCGATAACATTGCACGGTTCCGTAACCGTGCCAAGGGAAGGACACGTTGGAACGGATTCTGAAGGCATCCGAGATCCGACCATCTTGAATCTTGAAGCTTACTTTTTCATTTGCCTTCGCTATATACTGTTTAATGCACGAGGTGATAGTTTCTAAATTTGTAATCACATTCATGATCCATGATCGATGTAACTATTGAAATTGTATATACTAATATTAGTGATAATATTACTTGGACTCACAAAAAATGATGTTGAAACAAACACGTTTTCAGTCAGTTGATATGACTACTCACCCATGCTTTTTCCTATAACAGAATCACAAGAACATTATTATGTTGTAGTTGGTTCCGAGAATTCGCAGTGAGAACCATTGATCAAACTCGATTATTTTATTTCAAAAAAGTAAAAATGATTCAATAAACATCAGGCAAGAATAAAATGGCAGATGAAGATCTGACGGACAAACTAATGCGCAAGTCAGTCCAAACGTTACAAAGATTGACCAAGTATCGAAGTGAACGTAAGGAAACCGATTCGCGAACGGTCCCTGATTTTGTTGGAACGCCAACAAGGATCCTCCAATTAACCGTCGAGTCAATTGGAAATTTTTTCTTTTTCTGCGCATGAACCTGATGGTAGAATGTACGGTTTTTTTGGCTTGTTGGAACGAACCTTATGTGTTTTGGTTCTTAAAGTGTTGATGTTCAAGTGTTGTTGAGACAGGATTTATAAAGGCACATTCTTTCAATTGACCTGAAGTCCAAGGAAATGACGTGATCGTGAGGTCACGATTTTTCACGGGCCGCAACCTCTTTAATTTATAGAATAGCTTGAATGTTTGGAAAAAAAATCAAAAGTTGTGCATGACCACAAAATATGTTCTAGTTTCGATTAACAAAATAAGAAAGAAGTGCAAAAAATTTGTAATTTGAGGGAAAACTTCCCTACATACACGGCTTGCCTGTAGTTGAGCCCTTGACACTCAGACCTTGCCTCGTTGCGTTTGAAAATTGTGGAATGGACTGTATTTAATTTTGAATGATACAGTGATTTTAATGGTAATGCATTTATTGAAGATGATAAAAATATTGCAGGAGAGCACTGCTTATACTTCGATCCTTTCTTTTGATTCTTCTTCTTGAAGTCGTCATTGGTTACGGTTCTTTTTCTAATATCTCGTTCGGAAAGTCTCTCCACAATAGGATTGGTTTAATATTTTATATAAATAGAAATTAAATAGAAATAGAGAGAGATAACATACTTCCCCGCAAACAGAATTCATTATTCTGACTAAATGAGCTATCAGCCAAAGCACATATTATATGAGAATGCCTGATGTAATCCAGACGAGCAAGGTCCATCGGTAGTGGAACCAACTGGACCACATCAGGCTTGAACTACACCCGTTGGAGTTCTTATTGTAGCTACACGAACCAGTCCATCCTTTCCCGGATGCGCAGCTACAATTCGCATCCCGAATCAACACCGATTCGCCGATGGCCAAAGTACGATTCGGATAATTCCATTTCCATCATTTCTGAAGCTGACTGACATATTTAGTGGACCACCTCTTCCAGAAGCGTTGCTTCATCGGAATCATCGGTTCCAGTTGCTCATACACACCTAGTCTTTTTGTTGGAACTTCTTCAAGGTCATAATAAGGTGATTATTGAGCAGAACGATCAATTAAATAATGAGATGGTGTTGGAACATTTAAAACGTCGTGGTCAGTAGACAAAAGAGTTAACGATCTAGAATTCAGTACATTTTCAATATGAGTTAAAAGCCTATAAAAACTTTCAAATCAGTGGAATTCGAAACAAGTTTTTTCAAAAGATGATGCTTTGCTGATTTTATTTCAGCTCCCAATATACCACCTTGAAGTGGTACCATGTTATATGAAATGAGTTACCAAGATCTTGAATGACATTTGACTTTTTTGATCTCAAAAATTGACCTAGTTCCTTTAGTTGATTTGAGGCATCAAAAAAATAGCTTTTATCATCAGAATTCACCCATTAAAGGATTTAAAAGCTTGGCTTTGAATCGAAAACGAAAACAGACAATACATTTTCGGACTACCTTTTTTTATAGATTTTTTCGTGCACATGGCCAATATGTTTCTCTAATATCGATTTATCATTCTGAATTTGTTTTTCTTGTGAGGAATACATTTTTTTTTTGACGCTTACAGATTTATGTTTTTTCTTGTAGTTATCTGAAGATGAAGATCGTTAACTTCTTCGAAACCGGTCATCTAACACCCGAAAGACAATAAGTATTTGTGAGATTTAGGATTTTTTTTTTAGCAAAACCTATGATCTTTGCTTGCCCGATCCATCAAAGATTCGACTCGAAAACATTCTTTGTAAACAAAACCAATCCAAAAGCATTAAAAAAAAAAGAATTAGGTAGGTACGTCTTGTAGATTGAATTTTAATGCTAAGATAAATGACTTAAAACTCCTGACTAATATATTCACAGATGATACCTTGTGTATGTGCATATCTCCAACAAACTGTTTTCTTCATGCGATATAACCACAGACCACTGATACACGCATTTGGAGATGAAATGAGGAAACACTCTCGAAAGTGATCAGAAGTCCATCGACCGACAACATTGATTTGATTGATCGGTTAGAGCTTCCAAAGTTCACTTTTCATAAGTAAAGAACATTCATATTCATATGTTTAACTTTTTTGATATTTGAATAAAGAAACTAGAGTGCTAGAATTCAAGACGAATTACGTCAACTTCTTTTTCAGTTCGTACGAGCTATCGAGCTATCCAGTTTTCGTCAACGCATTATCATAATCACAGGAATGTTACTATATCTTCTTTCACTTATCAGAAAATTATAAAATGAGAACGAAAAGCGAAGATTAGTCCTAGATCGCCGAAGTTGCTGTTGCTGTGTCTCGATGTATTCATCTTTCCTGGGGATGGCACCGAAAGAACACGAGACTTAAATTAACCCGTGAATTCTTCTAGTGCCATTCACTGGTCGATGGACATGGGACATATTGATTCATTCTCCAAACTTCATCAGCTAGGCTTGCAGGTGTGTGTCATTCAACATATTCCTGTAGATGAATAAATCCGAATTAAATCTAGAAGATTGACAAATATCATAATAAGAGTATCTGAAAAAACAGTTTCGAGAACTTGAAGCGTTAGTTATTTGTTCTAATGGAATGGCTAGTCAAACTGAGTAATCTTTAGTATTATTGATTACTAGAAGTCAAAAGCTTGATAGATAGCCTAAAATAATGAATCCTACAAGTTCATACTGAACACTTGATGATGTTCTCAATCAGCACCTTCGTTAGAGCTGGTGTATACGGGACGCATTCAGACATAATGTAGATCTATTTGGGACGCACACGTGCAGTATTATTCATTTAACATATACATAATTTAGTAAACGCCAAACACCTTTGAATCTACGTCATCGTTGCCACCATGCGCGTTGTTATGAAGATTGCTGGTATCCACATTTGGCCACGAGGGGTGCGCTCGAGAACTTGGTTGTTGGAGTGAAATTAAATCTAAGTGGAGAGATATAGAACGAGTGTGCACACTCGGTGCTTCATTTTTTGCCCGGATTTCCGAACGGCTTGGAGACGTGTATTTGAAATGTCATGTCATGTGTCAATTGTTTGTTGAGAACTTCAAATTTTTCGATTGTTTGGTTTTGTGATCGAAACTGAAAAGTATATAGATAGATATAATATATTGATATAAGAATTAAACTACATTTATTTGTTAACACTTTGTATGTCACATTCGTTACCACTTTATTTAACACTTCTACGCATGTCGAATAATTTTAATCCCAGTCGAAACTAGAGTGTTCAGTGCACGCACCGGTGTGTCGCGCACGAGGTTTTCGAACACTAAAAGCGTATTAATTTTACCTATATACCGCATTTTCGAACGGCCTGGGTTAGATATTCACTCTGCGCCTCAGTCCCTCAGTTCTCGAACGCACCCCAGCAAATCATAACAACGCTCTTGGTTCCATCGATGACGTCATATATCTATTAATAACTATATGGAAAGCAATTCTACACGCTTGATGCCAGGATGAGATAGATCCCGCTGTACTGTATATTTTTCGCATAAGTCTATCCTTTTTTTTCTACAGTACAGCGGGATCTTCTATCTCATCCTGGCATCAAGCGTCGCTCGTTGTTCAAATGGGACGGTTCCCATATAGAGTTAATAGATATATGGATGTCGTGGATTCAAAGTTGTTTTGGCGTTTACCATACTTAAGTTTTTTCGACCAATCAGGATTTTTATGAGGTTGTCATAGTAACCAGCTATGAAGTTTAAAGACAATTGTTGTTTTTCTTGAAAACTATTCATTTTTTAGATGTGAATAAAGAGTAGATACATTTTTTACTCTTAATTACTTGACGAAACTGGATAAAAAAATGCATACTGTAACAGCACAACAGATTCTTCACAACAAAATATTGCGATCGTCCCGAACTTGTAAGTCCTAAAAGTTGATATTAACAAAGATACAGGGTGTCAAAGTTGAATTTAAATGTTTGATAAATAACTTTTGAAATAATCAAGTTATATCTATGAAATTTGGTATATGGAGGTTGTTTGACTTGCAAAATTCATATCTGACCTTAATATGGCTCTTACATGTAGGAGGCGCTACTAACACATCTTTCCACTCATTCAAATAGTCATAATTTTATTGTACGCACTCGAACATTTTTTTGATTGAAAAAATTATTTCTCCGTTATTTTACGTGAAAAAGGTATATCTTGTAAAAGTGGACAGAAAGAACCGTTTTCCAGATATTTGCGCATAAAGTAATCCATGCAATATGGCTTCGAATGGAAAATCTTGAAAATAAACATAGGGGGCATCGAAAACTCCGGTGTCACGGTAATTTTGCAATTTTATCGATGTTCAAAAAGAATCTTCAACAAGAATTGAAAAAAATCAAAAAAATCCTTTTTTTTACACCCTGTTAATATCAATATAGTTGTGTTCGGGGAGATCGCAATATTTTTGTGTGAGGAATCTTATGTTACCCATTCTTTCTGGGACACCCTGTATTATTGCATCTGTGGTTATCTCTCAAGCTTTTGTATTAATTATTGCTTCTCACCAGCCATAATGTTTCAAAACTAGAAAGCAAAAATGATAGAGAAGGGGTACTTCGACATTATTTGATTTGATTCACTATTCAGGCGTCGCTATGATTATTCAAAATCATTGGAAGGTGTATATGTATACTATTACAAAACAGATAAATGGATACTCGATAAACAGATAAATGGATACTAACTGCCAACACTATTGATTTCACAAAACGCCTAAAAACATGATAGTTAATTGACTTCTGATAGAATACATAGAAATTAAATAAAGAAATGATGTTTTCATTAAAATTTCAGTTCCAAAAACTTTTCTCGACTCGGTTTTTCTATATTTCGAAGATATTTTCGTCAATAGCTAAGATCAGCGTTATTTCCTACGGGATTGTCGAATCTTGCTGAAAAAAACGCTAGTTAGTGGGAAATGAGATGATAAATATCAAGATAAACTGACGTTCCAACCCAACATAAGAAAGCGACGCTCTTTCCTGCCGGAATGTTGAATCTCGCTAGAAAGAACGCCAGTTCGTGGACAAGATGATAAATGCGCATTTCATTTTTTCTAACAATACGTACCGACGGCGACTTTCCGTCCCGACAGGACAAACCGGCGTTCTTTCCTGTGGGAAAATTTTGTATGAGTGGAAGTGTTTATTATCCCGTCAATATTTTGAAATTTAAGAATAAGGGGCAAGAATGTCAGTGAAGAACGCTGGTCTGTGTGGTCCTAATGAGCTGCAGCAAATTATGTGTTATATTATGAAAATTTGAAAATTACCCCTAATTGTTCTTATAAGCTTCCAGTATTTTGAGTGAATAAAGTAATCATTGAAGATCGAGTTAATATCAAGATCGTTGTTATAGATAGGGTGTTCATTTCTAAATAAAAAGTTGATTCGTATATACCTAAGTAAAAAAGTATGGTGTTTTAATTGAAAAGCCATATAAAATTAGTAAAAATACCACTTAACAAAAAATACTGATAAAATGCAAAATACGGAATACATAAATAATGAAAAATCCCAGGATAATAGGAACAGGAATAAAGAGAAGTCTGCAAAAATTTAAAAAATGAAGATTTTCATAAAAATAGATACATCAGCAAAATATAAAAATAATGTTTTTAGCACATGAGTACCTCCTGAGAGCCGTCAAGGATTGAAGATTGTCATTGTTTTTCAATTATTGATGTATTGCATGGTTATTGAACTCGATAATTCCTTGATAGAATCGACTTGATTTTGTCTTTCATAGTTTGAGAGTTTCTCATAGAAACTACACTTTTTTTGAGGACACATCGTTCACATAAACAGTATTTTATGATATGATGATTGTGACATCCAAATTCTAACACTTTTCTCACCACCAAAACTCGCTTTTTACGCGCGATGGAGACAATTTAAACTTGCGACAAATCTCAGGAGAATCAGAGTACTTACTATAAATCAATACTGGTTCACATTCACTTTATTCAGAAGTCTGTTTAAAACTAATATGGAGAAAATGAAACCAAAAAGAAAAATTTCAAATAAATCACAAAAACAATCAACTCTTGAATGAAGTGTCAGAAATTCTTGATTTGGCAACAGCTCAACGTGAAAAAATAACCATCTGCAGTATTTTATTTTAAATTCAATCTTCTTTCTTTCGGCTACCATTTAAATTTTCGTGGCAAAATCAAAAAAACTGTTTTTAATTCAAATCACGCCTACTAGCAATAATTGTACTGGAATCTATCGCGTTTAACTAGGTACCGTATTCAAAAGTATAGTCAAATGTGACTATACACCATCAAACAAGCCTAAATTTTACAAAATCGGATATGTCTTTTTTAAGTTATAGCTACTTAAACAATTACACTTTCACTATCTCACCCTACTCATTGAAGGTCGGTACAATAGTGAGACTTGAACCAAAATGACGCGAAATTATCCAATCTTTCTTACTATGTTAGTGAAGAAGTAGGTAGGTACCTCAATTTGGGAGTTTTCGGAAAAAAACTTAATTTTGATATTTATTTTTTAATGATGGCCGCCAAATGTTGAAGATACAAATATTTTCCAGCATTTGCCAGTGATTTTTTTTTCCGCATGAACTTTCAAGTCGAGTAGTTTCCAAGATATGGCCGGTGGACACACTTAATGAAGCATCCTGTAAGAATGATTTAACAGCAGAGTGGCGTCGCATCTGCCATGGTTGTACCTATATAGTATAGGTTCTCAGGTAATTACTTTAATCAGAACCTATATATGCTTCCTATTTCCAGTGTGGTGATTCTCGAGTTTTTCTCCAGGGAATGTAGTAGATAATCTACATTCTCTCTACTACATTCTCTGGAGAAAAACTCGAAAATCACCACTCAGACAGCAAGTCGCACGTCTCATATGCTACTTTGGAGTGCATGTCTACCTAAAGATTCCCCTATTACTTATTTATTTTCCAGATATGGATAAATTGCGTTCATCAAAAAATATCAGTTCTTCTGACTCTGACAAACTAATGGATCGTAGACTGGCTGATAAGCAGAGTTACCTATTGATAGATAATATTAACATACAAGAAAACAAAATTTGTTATTATAGGTAATTAATTTCAAGGTATACAATCATTTTCCTGAACCAAGATAAAAATGGATTAGTATCAAGTAGGTATCATTTTCAAAACTGGCGCACAGCGATTTTTTTTATTTTGAAGAAACATTTTTCCTAAATGTATCAAATTTCACTTTCATCTACTCCTGTAAAACATCACCCTTTAAAAAAAAAGCTTTCTGTTGGTGTGCTCTCGAATTTGTTACATCACTACTTATCCTTCATCAGTTCTTTGTAGTTTACCCCACGTACATTTTTGCTCGAGCTTGATGAAGTAACAACTCCTGATAATTTCTGATAATTATTAGTTCGTATTAATTTTTTCAAGTTGACTTTATAGTTTGCAAATCATCAGATCTCACATTGATCCTTATTTTAAACAGTTATTCATTAGAGTGGAAAGGTATCGACTCGGGTATCGAATAGTGAATTTTGTGGTAGGTTCCTTACTCAACACTGTTGTTTGGTATTTTCAAGTCAAGTTCTTGAATCTTTTGTCTTGTAATTTTATTTTAATTGAGAGAAGCTATAGTTCTGGAAGCGATTTTCCAGGTTTACGTTGAGATTTATCAACAAATACTGATCTGGCATTATTGATTTCACGGAAGAAATGTAATCACAAATGCGTTTTTTCCAGTTGTAAGTGGGTACCTACGTATCTAAATAAATAGGTAGTAAGGTAGTCAAACAAGTCTATTATTCTAATCAACCTTCGACAAGCAACAGGTGGGTGACAGTTCAAGATTAAGTAGTTCTAAAAACTTTTCACAAGTGTATTGTTATATTATTTTAAACGTATGTACATGTTCAGTCATCCATATCAACAATGACGTCGATGATTGTGGATATGTTATATTCCATGTTATGTTGTTGTCCGCAACAAGAAATGCATCCTATTCTCAATTATTGGAAACTCTATTTCTATGAGGTGAAAATGAAACTCTCTGAATCAAAAATAACTTCAATAATCAAGATTAGAAGTGATTTTTCCAGGAGCTCAACAAGTACCCAATGCTATCGTGCTGTGATATCATCAAAACTTCAATTCTGAATATTAAATTCAAATTTCAAATAAATAACAGCTTTAGCTTAGAATGAGGATAAGACATGAGTCATGACGAGAGCGTAATAAACTAGGTACTCACCGGCTTACGTGTATAATAAAGTGGGGGTCAGCCATGTTCATAACTTACTGTTAAGTACCGATTTTCATGATTTACCTCTGTCAAATCTGATTAAAAAAAATCATCAGAAAACAAGAACACGAGCTTTGTTGAAGCAAGATTACAGAACCGGTAAAACAGAAACACACGTTTGAACAAAGGAAACCTGCGATTACCACTTGATTGCGGCAGCGAATACTGCCGGTTCAGTACTAGTGTTAATCCGATACGTTCGCTCAACGGCGCGAACTGACTCGTACTGAGAACCGGGGCTAGTGCGCGTCGACAGGTAGTACCCCTGCCCCGCGAGAGGTCTTTGCACCTGTAGTACCGTGACAGTGCTCTGATGGGTAGCTATTAGTCATAGTCGGAGCTCACTGGTTGTGACAACTGACTTGGAACGATGGCAAAGAGATATAGTGGAAACCACCGATCAGCATTTTGATTAAAAGACTCAAGGGAAAAGTTAAAATTGAAATACTCTTGACTGATCAATTAGGAAAACGTAGATACTTGGTCAATATATTTATACAAAAGGTAGATACATAAGAGCTGTCAACATATGCTTCAAAACCCATGATGGTTATATCCGGATGTTTTAACCGTCAATACCAACCAAGGTTAGAGGTCAATGGCTGTCACGTATCGCTGTGTCATGATACGTCCGCCCAAACGACAATATCATTTAAATAGGGATGAGGTACTGGTCATATATCTATATCTATCATAATATGACATTTGTTGAAAGTCGATGAGAGTTGTCATTGAATCCTCAAGGCTGGTTTGGACTCTCAAGCAACTGATACAAACTGATTTGTGTATGCATAATGGCAGACAATATTTTTTTGTAATGTCTCCTAGTACGTATAAGAAAATCGAATGGAATGAATCAGGACTTCTCGAACTTCGTTGTACATTAGAAAGTTTCAAAAATTGAACTGTTAATGAGATTACAAAGCTGAATATCTTGCCGTTCATGTCACTGAATTTTTCCACATACAAGGTATGACGTAGTTTAATCTGTATAACGGATACCAGGAAAACATTTTCAAAAGGCGTAATTTTATTCTACCCAGTAGATTTCACTTTTCATGAAATCGATTGAGAGTTGCAAATCCCATCAATAAACCGATATCGATACAAACATTATTAAAGGTTGTCAGACTCAAACAGGTGTTTGGTACACCTGGTATGAGTACCTGGTAATGATCGGTGGCGGCGGCTATATGGAAGACGAACATTCTATTGTTTCCCATGAAAAACAGTGGTGGGACTATAATAGAACACAATGGCTATCTAGTTTTATGCTACAGTTTTTTTTCTCAATTACAGTTTTCCAATTCCATTATTTTCAAAACCGCTTCATAGTAAACCGATTTTTTGATCAGCACTGGTCCGTGAGGAAATGTTTATTTTTAAATAATCGATTTATTTTAATGTTTATGCTGACTTAATAATTGTGCAATTTCGAGTAATAGGTTATTTCGCATGAAATTGAATTATCTTAGATTTTGTAGCTTTAAATTCGTGGACTCTTAGTGAGTATTTGCCATATACAGGGTTAGGATAAATAACCAGAACGGTAGATTATTCCAGAAGATATACGAACAACAAATGTCTTGAATGAAAGTCTATAAGGCTCTCAAAACTCTCTATTGAATTGGAATATACAGGGTCGGTCATAGAGTCATGATTATTAAAAGTTGTATTTTTTTAAATTAATAATGGTTTAATGGTTCAATTATACTTTCTCAATTTTGAGCATACATTGTAATACAAATATGTTTCCTAAATTCAACCGTTATCAAGATGTTATTATCGCGTATTTTTGTGTTTCTGGTGGTTGACAATGTGGACATAAAATTGACATATTTTTTGACGTCCTCAATTTTTCTAAACGATTGGTTTGTATTTATTGTCTTCTTTGAAATTTTGCTTGGAAATTTTAGGGATTTTTGTTCTTTAACATGTCTTTATCAAAAAGTCATGAATTATCGGTAGAAATCATTTGTGATCTTATGCATGGAAACCCCTTTTCCCGATAACTCTTCAATATCAGTTTGTTGTTAGCACTGTTAGTTATGCTGGTCGAATATTGGTATATAACTAGGTTCTAATTGTGACGTCATTGTTTTAAAACAAAAATGGATTGTTCTATTTTGGTTTTGGTCGACCTTGATTTCAACCACCATTACATTATGCCCGATCCTGATATTCCAAAAAATTACATATTTGTGATTTCTGTGTAAAAGCCTCACAACTTTTATGTAAGACATTTTCTTCTATCTCGTGTATCTCTTGAAATAATCGACTGTCTGGTAATTTCTAAAACCCTGTATAGTCAGTTTAGTGAGCTTCTTAAAAAATATATAAATAATTGTGAAGGTTCATAATCCATGCACGTTCTTCACTCTTGGAAATATCATACTAAAGTATTTTTGACGATATTTAGGTGACGAATAGCCGATTTTTTATGTGGTTGTGGTTGATTGAAATTTATTCAATGATTAGTGTCTATCTAACACGCGTACTTTATCATTCAAATGTAGAAAAATGCTAATTTTTGTTTTCCATCAAGCTTTCGAAATGAATAAAAAAACATAAGTAACGAATGTATAAATAGGTGTCACAAAAGTTGATTTTCAAAAAGATGTAGGTAGGTTCCTCTTTCTTTCAATCGTTTCTCTTTGTTTGATCATGGGTAGCTTGTTTACATTGGTAACTTTTTGTTTGGTTGTGGATAAGTGTGTAGACTCGTTTAATCAATCATTGCAAAAAATCAGGAATGGAAAACTATACATTTATGCACTAGACAACCTAATACAAAGTTACCCTTATTTTTTATGGTTAATAGAATAAAATGATAAAAGCAGGGAGTTTGCGTTTGGAAAAATCGACTTTATAGATTTTGTATAATACCTATAACTTTCGTAACTCATTTTTGCTCACCCTGTAGTAATTGTTAAGTAGTTTCTTGCTTAAAATTAAATCTAATGTCTGATGTAATGCACTGTTGAAAAACCACCCTGAAAAAGTCATGACAACAATTCAATTCAACGGTTGCTTTGCAATAACAATATATAAAAAGTCAGAAAAAGGTGCTCTTGAGTCGGGCTTTTTGTTAACAAAAATAACTGTTTTGTTGAAGAATAAAGCAAATAAATTGAGCAGAGATTCCGGAGTATTTATTTTCTGGAAAGAGGAGAATACCTAACATAATTTGGTCCTTCATATACCGGATGAAAAGGAATGAGGCTGACTGGAGTAAGAAAAATCGAGTAAGAAGCTAGAGGAAACCACGATATACTTGAAACTGGAAAAATAACGAGAAACGAGAAGCGAGAAGCAGTTTCATGTTGATGGTCAGGATGGTCTAGCCTGTGAGGTTCGAGTCAATTCAAGGGTGAAAAGACGAGTTCACGAGTTGAGGTTGAGACAAGAAGGCTCGCGGGCTCGCAGGAAGGTGGGCAGAACTAAGCAGCGAAGTAAGTCCGTTCCTTTTCATATTGTTTACCAGTGATTTATTGAGTTTTGAGTCGTTTGTTTATCCTTTTCTCCGCCCTGAATTTGTGTCAAAATGGTCGAAGAACAAAAAAAAAGAATTGAGTGTCTTGAGAGTGAAAAGGGGGGTTTGCAAGGGTAGACTGACAAAATTGAAGCATTATTTTGACGGTTTGAGTTCAAATGAGGAAGAATGTACCGATCGAGATTGGGGTATTTTAGCCGTTAAATTTGAGAAATTTGAGACGAACTGGAATGAATTTTCCGAGTATCAATCGCAGATTGAGGTTTCAGTGCTGAATGATGGTGACGTTCTTGTACAAGAGAGCGAAGAACGAGCTACATTTGAAGATGAATTTTGTACTTTGATCGCGGATATAAAAAGTATGTTGAATAAGCATTATTGGCAAAGTTCTGACGATGTTGGTAGCACGTCCGGCGCAGGCGGTTCGAATTCGAGGCGCTCAGTGGCGCCGTCTCAACGAGAAAATTCGGGTTCGATAAATTCGGGTTCGATAAATTCGATTGCGAAATTTCCTCCTATAAACTTACCAGTTTTTGACGGGCAATATGAGAAATGGTTAGATTTCAAGGAGAGTTTTTGTGCATTGGTTGAGCAAAATAGAAACTTGAATGATGTTCAAAAATTTTTATATTTGAAGTTATCATTGAAAGAAAACGTTTTACAGGTTATTCAGTCTATTGAGGTTAGCGCGGAAAGTTATCAAACCGCATGGCAGCTGTTGGTTGACAGATATGAGAATAAAAAAATGATCGTGTTCAATCATATCAAAGCTATTTTTGAGTATCCAAGTTTGACAAAGGAGTCACATGTTGAGTTGAGAAAATTATTCGATAATGTAAAAAAGCACCTTCGCTCTTTGAAAAATCTAAAAATAGATACGGTTTCTTGGGATCCTTTGATTATTTATATTTTGTCAAATAAATTTGATAATATTACCAGACGCGATTGGAAGTCGTACAGATGCGCAAATACTTTGCCGACTCTGGATGAGTTAAACAGTTTTTTTCATACAAAATGTGAAAATTTAGAAAAATTGGAAGCGTGTAAATTTGATAAAATGAAATTGAGTGGTAATAATTAAGGATTCCAGAAGAGAGTGCACATTTTTGCGAGCACAGAAAGTGAAAGGGCTAAGTGCTTATGGTGTAAACAAGTTTCACATAATTTAAATGAATGTAACTCCTTTCAGAAATTGAGTTTACTAGAAAAAATGAATACAGTGAAAAACTTAAAGGTGTGTTTTAACTGTCTTAAATTGAATCATAATGCATGGAAATGTCGTGCCCCAAAATGTTCAAAATGCCAAAGGAGCCACCATATTTCCTTGCATTTTGATAAGCCTACCAGCGAAACTATAGACCACCAATTACGAGATGTGAGCAACGCTAGCACAGTGACAGTGGATGAGACGACGTGGCATGGACAAGTTAGAGGTGGCGGAGTACTAGGAGTAGAGCTAGAACAGCTCGACGCAAATTTTATAGCTGCGGCAGCTCTGAATGCCCAGTCTGAGAATACCCAACAAGAGATAAGAGAAGAGATTGACTATGTTTCCAAATGTATCCATGAGACTCAGATTCTTCTATCAACCGCGCAAGTTCAGATAAAAGTTGGTAATAAGATTGTAAGTTGTAGAGCACTTTTAGATTCGGGTTCACAAAGCAATTTCATTTCTGAATCAATGTGTAAGAAATTGAATATTCAACCCTACAAGGTGAATCATATGGTGAATGGTGTTGGACAGATTTTGTCTAAAATTAATAAGCAGGTTGATATCTCAATAAATTCTCATGCGACAGATTTTGGACTAGATATAAAATGCTTAGTGCTCCCTCGAATTACTGATAGGCTTCCTTTGATGAGTTTCAATAAAACTAGTTTGAATTTGCCAAAAAATATCATTCTAGCAGATCCAAGCTTTAATATCAAAACGGAAATTGACATGTTGATAGGATCACAAGTTTTTTGGTTAGTGCTATGTTCAGAAAGAAGACATTTGGGACAAAATCTGCCTGTGTTGCAGGAAAGCCTACTAGGTTGGATAGTCGCTGGAAACTTGAGCTTAAAAAATGGGGAGAATGGATCTGAAGTCACAGTGAGTAATGTTTGTACGGATGTGGGCACATTAGATGAAAAATTGTCCAAATTTTGGGATCTTGAGGAGATAGACAATAAAAAACCGATTTTGTCTGTTGGGGAAAAATACTGTGAAACACATTTTATGGAAAATAACGCGAGACGAGAAGGGTAGATTCGTGGTGAGTGTGCCATTTAAAAGTAGTTTGAGTCAGCTGGGATTTTCTCGTCATACCGCTCTTAGGAGATTTGAAAGCCTCGAAAAAAGATTATCAAAACATTCCAATTTGAAAACAGAGTATCAGAAATTTATGTCAGAATACGAAAGTTTGGGGCATATGAAGAAAATAATAGAATCTGAGACCGTCACTAAAGATAATTTTTATTTGCCACATCATGCTGTAGTTCGGGAGGAGAGTAGCACCACAAAATGTAGAGTTGTTTTCAATGCTAGTGAAAAATCAACCAGTGGGCTATCATTAAATGATGTTCAGTTTAGTGGTCCAATGCTGCAGCAAGATGTATTTTCCATTTTGAGTAGATTTAGGAAGCACAATTTCGTGATGACTTCAGACGTGTCAAAAATGTACCGGTGTATTATGATGGCGGAAAATGAAAAGAAATATCAACGTATTTTTTGGAGAGCTGAAACCGATCAAGAGTTGGAATGTTTTGAGTTGCAAACGGTAACGTACGGAACAGCATCGGCGCCATACTTGGCCGTTAGATGTTTGTTTCAGCTAGCAATGAATTACAAAGATATTTTCCCAGAAGCTTGTAAAATCATAACAACGGATTTTTATATGGATGACCTATTAACTTAACACGTCCGAGAATATTTTGAGGTTGCAAAGAGAAATTTCCCAAATTTTGTTGAGTGCAGGCTTTCCATTACGAAAATGGCTGTGTAATGACGCAGGGATTTTAAGTCAATTTGAAGTCAATAAAAATCTTGACGTGAGTGTTTTGAGTATTGGGGAAGCCCAGCAGAACAAAACTTTGGGAATATATTGTAATGCGAATAAAGATACAATCGAGCACAAAATAAAAGATTTTTCACTTCCAGAGAGGTTAACCAAACGATCTATTTTGTCAATTATTTGCCAAATATTTGATCCATTGGGACTATTGGGTCCAATAATTGTAGTTGCCAAGTTGATAATGCAAGATCTTTGGAGGTTGAAAATCGATTGGGATGATGAGAATTTGCCGGGTGAGTTACAAAAGAAGTGGATCAGTTTTTTGAATGAACTGAGTTTGGTAAATGAATTCAAGGTACCAAGGCAAGTTTTGTGTACAGACTATATTGAAATTGAACTTCACGGATTTTGTGACTCGAGTGAGAAAGAGTATGGGGCAGTTCTGTATGTCAGATGTATTTTGCCATCGGGAATGATTTTGTCAAATTTGCTCGCGGCAAAAAGTCGAGTTGCTCCAATTAAATGTCAAACATTGGCTAAGTTAGAACTTTGCAATGCTGTCTTTTGGCAAATCTGACATATAAGACAACCAAGGCTTTAGAGATTGATTTCCATCACATATATTATTGGACTGATTCAATGATCTCACTTGCGTGGATACAGAGTGATCTTGGTCAATGGAAAAAGTTTGTTGCCAATCGGGTAAGTGATATACAAAGCTTGACTAAGGTAAACAGCTGGCATCATGTGAAGTCAAAGGAAAATCCAGCGGATTTGCTGTCAAGAGGTGCCACTCCTGAAACATTGTATGAAAACAAGTTATGGTTTCATGGACCAGACTTTTTGTTTTTAAATAAGGAAACGTGGAATCTATCCAAAATGAAGGTAAAATTTGAAGTTCCAGAACAAAAATCTGCGAGGACAAGTGTGAATTTGCAAATTATAGACTCCGAGGAAAACAAAAATGTTTTGAGCGATCTTCTGAATAAGTTTTCTGACTTTCATACAATGTTTAAGGTGTTGAGTTATATTATCAGGTTCATTGGTAATTTGAAATTGAAAAGGACTAGAAAGGAAGTTGATCTACAACCTCTGACACCAAGTGAGATAAAGAACGCTAATGCAGTGATGATAAGATATGTTCAGAGAATTTGTTTTAGAGGTGATTATGATACTTTGGAAAATAATGGGACATTGCATAAAAAAAGTAAAATATTGTCGTTGAATCCTTTCATGAAAGATGGATTAATACGTGTTGGAGGTAGATTGACCAATGCAAGTTTACCTTTTGAAAGAAAACATCCCATTATTTTACCAAATCATAATATTTTGACTGACTGACAAGAACATCGAAGATTAATGCATTGCGGAGCACAACAGCTTTTGTGTTCAGTAAGAGAATGTTATTGGCCGATATCTGGGCGTAACAGTTGTAAAAAGATAGTGAAACAATGAATTATTTGTTTTAAAGCAAGACCTCCTTGTTTTGAGAATTATTTGATGGGTAATTTGCCATCTGTTAGGTTAAACCCAGATTGTCCATTCGTCAATGTTGGTACCGATTTTGGGGGCCCATTTAGCATCAAAGATCGTTAGACAAGAGGTGCTAAAATACTAAAGTCATATATCTGCCTGTTTGTGTGTCTATGTACTGAAACGGTACACATCGAATTAGTTTCAGAACTAACTACAGAGTGTTTTTTGGAAGCATTGAGAAGGTTCACGAATCGTCGCGGTAAACCTTCCAACATTTATTCGGACAATGCTACCAATTACGTCGGAGCCAATAATGAATTGATTCGAGTGTATAATTTTTTGGAACAAAATTCAAAAAATATTTCAGAATCTTTAGCCGTCGATAGGATACGATGGCATTTCATTCCAGCGCGTTCACCAAATTGGGGGCATTTGGGAGGCCGGAATAAAGGGAATTAAACATCATTTAAGACGGGTTGCGAACAGTAAATCCTTCACTTTTGAAGAGTTCAACACCATTTTGGTTCAAATTGAGGGCATCCTGAATTCACGTCCGCTCTGTCCTTTGTACCCTGATCCTTCGGACTTGACTGCTCTTACGCCTGCTCACTTTCTGATCGGCCGGAGTTTGACCACAATCCCTGAAGAGGACTTGACTGATGTATGTGAAAATCGACTAAAAAGATGGCAGCGACTTCAAGCCCTTGTGCAGCACGTGTGGAAGCGTTGGAAAAACGAATATCTTCCAGAGCTACAACGGCGAGTGAAGTGGAAAAGCAGTTTACACAAACTGTTGAAAGTCGGGACATTAGTGCTTGTCAAAAATGATACTTGCTAGACTGGAAGCTTTGCAGAATCACGAAGCTACATCCAGGAGATGACGGTGTCTGCAGGGTTGTGGATGTGAAGGTCAACAATGGTGAAATCCGTCGTTCTGTTAATAGCATTTGTGCTCTTCCGTTGGAATAATTATTGTTGAGTGAAAAGACTGTAAACGGACTTTTCCACAATAAGTTTTGAATTTAAAGGACTTTTCAATCAGTCTATATGTGAAAAATTGGAAGACATACTTATATCCTCCAAGGCGGGGAGTATGTTGAGTAGTTTCTTGCTTAAAATTAAATCTAATGTCTGATGTAATGCTAAGTTTGGCAACACCGACCCAGAGCTACGTCACTGTTGAAAAACCACCCTGGAAAAGTCATGACAACAATTCAATTCAACGGTTGCTTTGCGATAACAATATATAAAAAGTCAGAAAAAGGTGCTCTTGAGTCGGGCTTTTTGTTAACAAAAATAACTGTTTTGTTGAAGAATAAAGCAAATAAATTGAGCAGAGATTCCGGAGTATTTATTTTCTGGAAAGAGGAGAATACCTAACAGTAATCACAATCAAAATATTCACTTAATATACTGAACTAGGTCTCTATCGACAAGGAATCCATTCCAAATTAAGTCATTCAAGAATTCAAGCTCTTACTCTTATATACAAAAAATTGTTAATAATTATTATGGTAGGGTGACAAAAATTTTTTACATCAAATTCATATTTTGTCAAAAACTGTTGTACCTGCTTAGGTTATCTATTATACAAAAAATATGTCTAAAAGTTTTCGAGGAATTCAAAATAGTACTGATATAGGTACAGGACGTTTTATTTAAAATAAGAAAGTTGACATCTACTTCCGGCATTTCTGGAAGTGTCACCATTTTAGAAATATTTAGGCTGAGTTGCTCTTATTGACTTTGGTGACCAAATTCTCAAAAATTTTGTAAGGGCAGTTTTTTACGAACGGAGGTAGGACAAAACGAGTCGGCGGAGTGGCCGTGCAAAGATGTTAACTCTTGTATAGGAGATATTTGTATTTATCGATATCGATATCTTGAAAAATTACCGAAATTTTAGCCAGAAATAATGGTGCCTGAATTGAATATTGAAATCTCGTAGTATTTACTTCCTCATTATTTATATTTTGTTGAGTTTAATAAACACCAGTATTACAAAAATATCAAATACGTGACTGATTTATTTATTAAACAGGCGGACTTTTATAGTACTTCCTCCTATAAATTATTGAATATTGTCGTTTTATGATAAAGTATTTGCAAAAAGCTAATAACATGAATTACATTATTTCAATACCTACTTTATACAACATATTTTTGCACTTTTGAGGGGTCACAGGCAGGTTCCCACGATAGAAATTTTGTCCAACTGATATTTTCCACGACTGTACCTAATCCTTTTAGGAGTTTAAGGTATGTAATAAAAAATGTTACCTAAAAAATAATAGGTCTTTGTCAAGATAACAATTAAAAAAAAAAGTAAGTAGGTAGTGAACGTAAAAAAAAATAAATAACAAAACCTGATAATGTCAAACGTTTCAAAAGCGATAGTCTGCTTTCGTCGTCAGTGGAACCTAAAAAATAATTATTATGATCAGTGCAAATTCAAAAAATATTATCTCTAATCAGAAGGTCTTTGTGAATGAGTATATCAACAAAATATTTAGGTATATAGGTTTCTGTGTATGTATGACTGAAAATGTCACTTTCACTGACATTTAAGCGTATGGTATGGTATTGATTGTTTGTTTTAATATGTGATGTGAGATTTGTTATAGTTTACAAAGTTATATCCCAGGTTATACCTATGCACGTTCTTTAAGTTTTCGTTTTTTAGAACATGGTTGCTAACAAATTTGCGAGTCTGTTGAGGAGGGGCATGTTTTTCGCCCAAAATCCGATTCACGACGCGAGTGTGGAACGTGGATCCGATTTTTTATTAGGGTGTTTAAAAAATTCAAAACTCAAAAAATAAACTTGTCGGTCTTCCAAAAAAAGATTGAACAATTTTGAATTTCAATACTCAAAGGGGTCACAGACGAGCATCCTTATCCTAAACTTGGATAAAGTATATGCCCAAGCCCCGGCCCAAGCATTTACGAGCAGATTGTGGTGAGAATCAATGGGATCATTATTCTTACAAAAACATCAACAAACATCATAAAGAATTAAATAGGTAACATTTTTTTTTTACACTGTGGGCCAAATTAAGTTAGAACAATTTGACCCTTGGTAAATTTTTTGTTTGTTTATGAATTTTGATGATTTTTGGGTATGATCTTAGTCATTATTTTCTGGATATTACCCCAAGATTAAGTAGTCGAATTTTGGCTAGGACCGGACTTGCGACGTTTTTAT
The DNA here is from genome assembly GCA_958502075.1 of Orchestes rusci. NCBI lineage: Eukaryota > Metazoa > Arthropoda > Insecta > Coleoptera > Curculionidae > Orchestes > Orchestes rusci. Next base: position 8,841,251 of record OY293310.1, read on the forward strand.
GAAATTGGTGCATTAAAGCTCGTTGCAATAGAGAAACTGCGCTACTCACAGACTAACTGATATATTTTTTAAAAAGGATATTTGTGAGAAAAGTTATCCTGAAAATATGAATATTTTAGAACCATAACCTAAGAAACATGGACTTTTTTGTATGTTGGTGCTCGTCGGCATTAAAACTATTTCACTTCACTTTGATGAACCTAACCTAAACCTTGTTTTATGTTGATGATTTGTCGAATGTTTGACATTTAAGTATTTTTCAAACTGAATTGATGAAATATTGATTATTTGTTGACTAAATGAATTTGTTATCGGACTCAGCGAGTTCAAGAGACGAGGCGAAAGTTTAACAACACTAAAATCTGATCATTTACCAAATTATAGGGAAGCATTGGCTTTCTTATCAATAAATGCCTAAAGAACCAAATTCAAACGACTTCAATGCAAAAATAGGTTTGAAAACAGATGAATCGGGGACATGCCTAGGAAATTTATGCCCGGCTTTCTGCTGCAGCGCAACCTATACCAAATGAACAGCTTCTTGAATAAGAAACCTCACAGAAGATGGACATGGGAAAGTCCAGACGGTAAAACATTGAATAAGATCGATTTCATAAGCAGACAAATTACAAATTGTGGAAGACGTAACAGTGCTGAACAACTGTAGGACCGGAAGCGACCACAGAATGGTGCGTTGCAAGATACGTATAGAGCTCGGTAAATAACGATACAAATTGACAAGGAAAACAACAAATCAGATGTGGACAGGACCAACCTTCGACCATACACGCTTGTGCATGGTCGAAGGGACCAACAGATACTCAAGGATTTGAGACCCACATTACAAACACACTACAAAATAATAGTCCCATGATACAAACATCAACAGCTTGAACCGCGAAATAGCCGAAACTTTAAAGCAGGACCAAGACATGTTTTGCCCCATCAAAAAAGACGAGAGAATCAGCCAAGCTACGAATACCTGATCGTCGAACAAAACCAAAGTTGAGCATTTTTAAATACCACCAGTACGGATATGAGGGTAAAAAATAAGGAAATCTCTAGAGCAATTCGAAGGGAATAGGAAAACACAAGAAACAATAGAGAATAATAAAAGTATGAAAGTACTACGCAGAAATCGTACCAAGGGTAGCCGCATCCAAGAACCCCCAAACCTACACGGAGTTACACAAAAACGAGGCGTCGTGAACCAGGGATCGGAAGAGATGCCAGACATCATTATCGAAGAAATAAAAAACGCTCTGTCAAAAATGAAAAACAATAAAGCACCAGGAGAAGACGTGGTGATTGCAGAAGCAATAAAAGCTGCGGATTCCCTGCTATTAGAGAAAATACGAACACTGTTCAACCTATGTCTACATTCACGCACCGTCCCGGATCAGTGGCACGAAGCGACCACCATACTACTTCAAAAAAAGAGAGATAAAACGAACGTGGAAAATCACCACCCAATAACTCTCCTTGGTCATCTACACAAACTGTTCACCAGGGTCATAACATCAAGGCTAGAAAACAAACTCGAGCATTACCAGCCAAGAGAACAAGCAGGTTTCCGACCAGGCTCTGGGACAAATGATCACCATATAGTATCAAGACCCTCATTGAGAAGACCATAGAATACAACAGACCACTAGTTCTCCTATTTATAGACTTTCACAAATCTTTCGACACCATTGAGATGAAAGCTTTACGAAACGCCCTAAAAGAATGTCGAGTAGATTATAGATATTCAAAACTCATCCATAATATATGTATGTATATAAGTTACATGAAACTATCAACCCCATTGAAATCGGAAGAGGTGTGAGGCAAAACGAAGATCATGACAAATCTCGTCATGAGCGAAAGTATAAACATCGATAACACCGAAATCGAATGGGTCGAAAAATATACGTACCTGGGCAACGAGTTAAGAATATCTAGGGACAATCAAACATGCGAGCTGCACAGAAGAATAGGCCTAGGATGGGCGGCCTATGGAAAGTTGCTTCAAGAGCGAACTTCCCATTTGCCAGAAAAAAAAGTGTTCGACCAATGCGTTCTGCCAGTGCTCCCATACGGTGCAGAAACACTCACAAAATGGAAAAGTCAATCGGATCGGATTCCAGGATCACACCAGGACCTGCGGCGAATAACCGGCGTGAAAGACATCGTCGAGAAAATAACCACATTAAAGGGGAATTGGGCAGGACACGTGACCAGGATCGGCGACGACAGGTGGACAAAGGGGTTGTTGGAATGGAGGCCTCGCACTGATAAACGAAACCGGTAGACCACCTACACGTTGGACCGATGACTTGAAAAGAATCGCAAATAATTGGGTCCAGGCAGTCCAAGATAGAAATGGGTAGAGGGTCATGAGGAAGGCCTATTTCCAGCAGTGAGTTATCTAAGGGCTGGTTGATAATGATGATGATGGAATAAATTTATCTAGATTTTATTCGAAAATTTGAAGGGGCGGGACATTCTCGTGGACCCATATTCTTTTCCATTAATCGTTTGATCGATATTTTATCTTTCAAATATTGAACCAAGTCTACTCATTTGAAATCAAATAGGCAAACTCTAGAATATCAAAATGTTTAAACATGCTCAACAAAAAAAGACACGTTGCTATGGAATCTCACTAAACGTTGATCAAAGTGAAGTGAAATGGTTTTGATGCCGACAAACACCATCATACAAAAAAAATCGTTTCATAGGTTATGGCTCTAAAATATTGATATTTTCAAGATACTTTTTGCTACACATGCCCTTTTTAAAAAATATATCAATTGGTCAGGTTGGTCTGGAAGTAGCGCAGTTCGGTTTTGCAACGAGCTTGAATGCACCAATTTCATAAAAACGTCATAACGTAAGTCCGGTCCTGGCCAAGGATTGAAAGCTACAGTTTGAAGAAAAATCCAGAACATAATGGCCAATATCATACCAAAAAAATCATCAAAATACATATACAAACAGAAAAAGTTATCAACGATCAAATTATGTTCCATTTTATGTTATGTCAATTTGGCCCACGGTGTATATTGACATATTTTTATTGGACGTTTCACGTTTTTGAGAAAATTATCTTGGATATAAGTTGGATGGTTTTAGATAAATTGAAAAAAAAACTATATTCAGCATATACAGGGTGCTTAAGAAAGTCCGACAGTGGAACTTTCTTATTTCAAAGTAGAACCCTATTTTTTATCGATTTTTTATTCTTGTAAAAATTCTAAACATTTTGTATGTAACACCCTATACATAAAATCGACGTGTAACGAGATAATGACCTCGGACAGTTGCAGTTTTATATAGAAATTGGTGGAATAACAACCTGGATGCATTTTTGTTACTTCAATAGAATATACAAAGAATATCACATTCTCCTCATCAGTGTAAGGCATTTTTGCAAGTGGTGTTTTTGGTGACTGGCCCAGTTTTCAAGTGATGCTTGAGAAAGGTAGTAGGGAAGCAGTCAATGAGAGATTTGGGCAAAGTAGATGCTCATTATTTTATTGTTCTCCAAGCTTTCGGCAGACAATTCATCATTCATAAGGACAATGATGGGTATATAAAATAAGCTTGAATCACTCATGTAAGATCAAGATAAGTTCAAGAATTGTGGAATTGTAAAAAGTGTAGGTAAATAGTGAACACATACAATCTTCATATAATCATGAGTCCCCATATATTTTCAATGGAACTAAGATCTGGTGAAGCTGTTGGCCATGAAATTGTTGCCAAATGCTGCTCTAGCATCCAAGCTTGAGTATAGAACAAATCATCATCACCTTGGATAATCCTGGTGGAAACGCCACCCGTCTGGATATGAAGCATGAACCGTTTAAAACAGAAAACCATTCAAAATATATCACAATCTCTAGTACTATTAACAGCGCCATCAACTATACAGACGGGTGTGACTCCACGCCGAGATACTGCACCCCAGACCATTATTCTAGTGGGAAATTTTGAAAATTGAATGGTAACATTTTCTTTCGATAGAATTTTCAGGTGATTTGCCCCTAGCTGGAAACAGCTTTCGTGAGATATAAAAATATTATTTGAATTATTTTCTTGGTAACGTTGACATAAATCCATTCTTCTTTGTCTTTGTAGAGGTGTCATTGCAGGGATTTTTTTTTGGCTTTCTTGATATGTAGCCTTGTATTTTCAGTAAAATAAGGACTGTTTCTGGACACATTTTATCCTTCGCTGATCTCCAAATTTGTTGACCAATTTGCTATACCCTAGGCGCCGATTTTGTCGTCCTAAGGTCACTAAAGCGTTTCAAATTGTTTTCGCAAATCTAACGCGGTCTTTCCGAAACCGGTCCATGCTTCATATCTTTGCCATTTTGTATCCTCTTTATGGTCTCATATACTGCATTTTTTCCGAGTTCAGTCAATTGCACTAGTTTCCTAACGTATTGGAAACCTTTCCTTTACAAATACTCCATCTGTTTTCTCTTTTTTTACTTGCAACATTATTCCACAGATCTTAAATCGATTTACAAACAAAAATAAAGCAATTTTTGCGATAGCCCACTGTCGGCACAACCTACATGACCCATTACTTTTGTCTTAGAGTGTTACAAAAAAGAAATACATCAAGATTAGAAAAAATATAAAATTTGAAATTTTTAGTAGAATATAAAAATCGAATAAAAGAATAAAAAAATAGGGTTCTAATTGGAAAAGTTGGAAAACGCCCAGGCTTTCTCACTCAGAGATCTATGATGTGGAGTAGAGTTTTTTGAAAAATGTATCCAAAACCATTCAACTTTTATCTGAGACACTTTTTTGAAAAAGTCAAATGAAAAAGTCAAAGGGGATGTCAATACATAAAAAAACCTGTATTAACAATAATACATTTCCTATTCAAAGTTATCGTTACGTTTACTAAGTTCCTAATTTAATGCAAGAATAGCAGGAAAAAGCATCATCATCACGCATCTCATATTATTATTATGTTCACATGTGGAATAGGTCTCTGATAAAATTCACCTCAACGAAGTAATACGTTAATAATTGAGGGGGTGAGATGCCAAGGGGTCCAAGTAGAAAAATGACAATATTGAAATATTCTAATTTGAATTATTTTTCCTGAAAAAAAAGCGCTAAAATGAACAATTTTTGTTTCTTGAATTTATAATTATTGGTTAAGCTCTTTTGAGAATGAACTTAGAATTTTTTAAAATGAATTTAAATTTTCAGGCCCTTACTTTGGAACTGGGACCTTGTGATAATAGAAATATTATAATATTTTTTTATTTTTTTTTTGTTTTTTTATGAAGACTTACCCAAAGTAACCCAAACCTACCCAAACTTACACAAGAACTAGCCCGAACTAACCCAAACCAACCCAAACTAACACAAACTAACCCAAACTAATCCAAACCAACCCAAACAACTTCGAGCAAGATACTAGCTAATGAGGCACGAAAAAAGCAAATCAAAAATGAGATTGTTAATCATAACCTCGAAAAAATTATAATTTTACCTCAATTTAAGATAATATTATGAAGATTTTCTTTTATAATAAGTTCCTACCTCTTTCGCTGACTGATGTATCCATTCTAACAATAGAAGCTAGCTCTTGGTCCCCTTAGCATCTGACCCCCACAATTATCCTGGTGCAGTTTTACTCTTCAGGGAATAAAATTATTTTTGTTATTTTCTCATTGCTTCTCAAGGTCACAAGTTTTAAGCTACCTGTACATCAAATAAAAAAACGGTAGATATTGGGTACCGGACACTTGACAGCTCATGTAATTTGTTAATAACAATAATAATTATTAAAAGTGAAAATTATTTTATGGTATAACTTCGAAGCTGCCAGTATTTCATTAGGGTCCTCTAATCATCCACTGTGTCCTTTTTTTGAAATTCAGTCAAGACGCTTGAATCTTGTTATTTCGAACATAATAGTATCCGGCATTAAATATTAATTAGCTTTATTCAATTAAAAATCAGTATTATGACAATATTTATCAATTTTTCAGAGTTGGCGAGCTTCCTGTTCTTTACGGAGAAATTATCAAAAATCGTTGATGTGTGAATAAAACCGCGACTGGTACAGTAGTTTTATTTTTATATTTTCATCACCGCAACCTCGGTTCACTGTTCGCTGTGTTCATTTAGGTAATTTAAAAAGACAAATGGTGAGAAAGCTTCTCGACACGCCGCTTTATTTCCTGAAGTAGGAATGTTAACACGATTTGGCTTGTACGTTGTAGTTTTTAAGTGACTAAAAAATGCCGGCAAGTTTTTCCAAAATCATGTCTTTGTTGACAAAGGTGTTATTTTTTTATGGACCACATTTGAAATTTTCCTAAATTGATCAGCCCCTATACAGACTGCCAACGGATAGGGTTTACAAGGGCGCAATAATGGATAAAAAATCGCATTCTTCGGGAACTCTTTTTTGATAAAAACAATTGCTTTGAAAGAATACGATACGCACGAAGAGAAGAATTTGATTTTTTATACAGGATTCGCAAAACTTGGAAGACCCGTCAATTTCCAAAACTAACTTTATTCTTATTTTCACGCAAAATTCCTTTTTAATTTTTCTTTGACAGCCTTAGAGGTGGAAATGCATAGTCAGTGAGTTAAATGCACTATCTTATTTATTTTGAAAAAAAATTCCGTGTTTTGCGGAGTGTTTTCCCAAAAAGTTGTAGGCGTGCCTGAAAATTAGATAGAACTGTCAAAGTGTAAAAGATTAATTTCAAATTTCGCTAACAAACGTTTTTCTAATAACTTTTCTTGATGATATTCTGCTCACTAATAATTATTGAAAATATAGGTAGTTTACTCTTGGAAATTAAGGATTTACAAGTTTTGGCGAACGGCGAACCTCGAAGTCAAAAGTTCCTCTTCGTTGATCGTATTTTATTTACAAGCAATTTTCTTATGAACAAAATGAGTTTATTCCGAAAATTAATTTTCTTATGCGATTTGTGTTCTTGTAAATCTTATCTGTGGACAGTCTGTAGATAAATGCAAGGTAAAGATGTACATAACTAATTCTCTCCAAGCAACAATTGCTAATATTAATCATTTGCAATGATTATTGCTCGAAGAAAATTACACTTCTCGACAATAAATTCGGGTCAAGAATAATTTGAGTTAATTTGATATCCCTGTAACTTTTTACTTATTGCCCGATTTTGATAAAAAGTGTAGTCCTATTTCTTGAGATATTACCCTTGATTCTGGTTTTCAGAAAATATTGATGCCTTGGTCATTATACAGGGAAAAACAGAAGCTTCTATTTTACCCTCAAGTTTTAAATACCCTGTGCAAAAATTGAGCTTGAAAATTGAGCTTTGAGTTTGATCTTTTGTCAACAAAATGTTTTTCTGTTCCTGTCAATATATGCTTTTTCAGAAAAGATACATAAGTTTAAAGAAAATGCTGCAGTTATTCGATATTCATCAACAAGTAAATGAAAACATTCTTATAGACTAGCCTGAACGAATATTCAAAAATTAATTTGTCACCTCGTATTCTTATGAATTCTGGCGACGAGACATGCTTTTGGTGCAGCTCTGAACCTTCTGGCAAATCAGGCAAGGTCTCCAGATGTTTATTGCGAACATGTCCACCAAGCATACTACCTATCCGATACGTGTTCGATTTCCCATTTTGAATTGATACAAGATCTGTACGACCATGTAGGGATACCCCACCTCACACTGATACTAGGTACCGCCTCCGCAGATGTTCGGGATAATATAATTGTTTTAATAAGACTACTGGACTAGTTTTATAGAACGTTGGGCAAATTGTTCACCTCGTCTCCTCCAGACACGTTCACGTCCGTACCGTCCGTTTCAAACAATACTCGTAGTTTTATTACGCACGAAAAGCAAGGGGCCTAAGAGAGTAAGCTCTTACTTGTTGAAAATATCGAAAAAGTGCACACACTTCAAAACAGAAATCATAGAGCTGAATTTTGAATCTCATTTTTTTCATAGGGTGTTGAAGATTTAAGAGTACAAAAGTAGCTTCTCTTCCTCCCTGTATAATGACCAGGCCATCAGTATTTCTTGAAAACTAAAATCAGGAGTAATATCTACAGATATAGAGCTACACTTTGGTGAAAAGTTCATCAAAATCGGACCACAATTGAAAAAGTAACAAGGATATCGAAATGACTCAAATTATTATGTAGATACATCTTTACATCCAAATTATGCAAAATCCTTTTCTTTTGCCGAAAAATCATCATAAAACCCTAATTTTTATATCCCAAATCTAGAAGTTCAAGGCAGTTATGGTAGTGTGAAAACTATCAAAATTTACAAATCTTTTGTCTTGTAATACTCCACTGATCAGCATCTAAAAATATCAAGTTTCGATTAATTTGTTTCTTCGTCCCACGTGATTATTTATGTGTAGGATTGATTAAATTTAGATAATTGACTCGATGATCTTCACAAGAAGTGACTTGAACTTTACATGCCTTCAATTGCCAATCTCGTTTCTTAGAACGTGAATATACAAATTATTCTATAATGTTCTACTCCCTTCGAGGACCGAGAGCTCGCTTCCATTTTTTCATAGTTCGGAATTGGAACATCGATCTGAACTACAGTGGATGCATAAAACAATCTAGTTTTGTGGGTGAAAGGTCTGAGGCTTCATAGTAGCATTTTATAATAAGACTATATTATAAAATGATAGTAGAAATCGATGAATTAGAAGGGAAGGGGACTCCTCTCGCCTGTCTGTAATTAAATAAGAATAACAAACTTTTGATTCAATATATTTTATTAAACAAAAAGTATGCGGTACCAAGGAGCGGGGTTCAGCAAATCCCTTCCACTTTTATAACAGCCGCTTGACCACAGCCATAGCAAAGATCAATTTTCAATTATTATTAGATGTACCGATTTTCGAACTCTTTCACTGAAAAGTACCTATGTATTTTTATACTCAGATAGGTAGGTATTACGGTAACGTTTTGATTATAAATAGGTCTGCTTCTCCTAGTTCCTAGTTTATAAAATGTTTCTTCGAAACTGAGGTAATTTCGGCAAGTTTAGAAATTAGGTAAATCCTGCTTTCAATTTTCAATCAACAAACAAATCCTCCTTGACTCTTATTATAAAATGATTTCACGAACGCTGTGGAAAAAAAAAAATATATTCTAAGTTATTAATAAAAACTGGGTTAACGATAAATGAGTACCTACTCACATGTATTGTTATGTAGAAAAACTAATTTTGAGATATCATGGAAAAAAATGGAATTCAAATAAATATTTAATCAATTTTGTCAATGTTATAAATTCGATTTTTTTATTTCCGCTATAACCAAAAGATTCTACGTGAAAAAACCTAAAACTGTTGTATTTAAAGTTTCTTTCTACCACTCATAATAAGAGCTTTAGGTGGGGGTCAAAATATAGTTTTTTGTGACTTCACAGTTTATTTGAAGAAGAGCAGTCCCTGTAGATATGTGAGAATAAGAAATCCGGATCGAAGCAAACCAAACCAAATCATCATATTATCATGCTTTATTGTCATGAAAAATTATATTTTTTTTTTTGTAGAGCAAATAAAACATAATAACTCATTAGTACCAAGAAAACAATAATAGTCATAGAATAAAACTAGAATTTACCAAAAATGCACACAGGGTGTAACAAATTCGAGTATATACCATTGGTATCTCGTTAACCATAAGAGATACAACGTCGGTTAAAGTTGCGCAATTTGAATCTCAAAAAAATGCCGCTCAGAAACCAGAAATGTTGAAAATTCCGAAGACTTCCGAAGATATCCGGCAATAACTGATTTTTTCGAAATCTTTTAATAATTTTTCCTGAATTTATTTGAAAAGAGATAATTGAAAACGAATAACACATTTTCATGACCACTTTTTCTACTCTTGAAGATGGCATTGATATCCGACGTTTCGAATTCTCGCAAACATTATGCGGATGGTCAGTAGCGGGTATAGGACAAGAAATCAAACTTCGGTTTTTCCTTTAAATTGCCGATGTTTCGATCGTATAATTTCGGTCTTTCTCAAGGCTACAAATGAAAGGGAAGTAAGTATCACAAATTAACTAAATAAAAAAAAAATAGCTGAGCGAGCATAACTCATTCTACGTCACAAACAATGAATCGTACTGAACGACATGATGATGGAAGAAGAATACATACTTCACAATAATACGGTCAAGGACGTACCTTTTTGAAGTTTAGAACTTCTCACGTCGGCAGTTTAAAGGAAAAACGAAAAACCGAAGTTTGATTTCTTATCCTATACCCGCCACTGACCGTCCGCATTGATTTCGAAAGGATGCTTATATACCAGAAATGATTAATGATAATAATAATAATGATGAATGAAAAAAGTTGTTTTTGTAATTGGAAGAAAAAAGTTGATGATGGTTGCGAGAATCCGAAACGTCGGAAATCGATTTCGACCATGCTATCTTGAAGCAAGTTACCTTGCTATGTATGAAGAAAAGTAACGATCCACGTCTTCAGGCCTCAAACCAAATATATTTCACAGTAGTATCTCTATCTTGAAAAACTGCCGAGTAAATCCACAAAAACTGTCCCGTTCCTATGCTATAATAGCATGGAGACTCTCAACAGATGACGTCACGCGTGAATAAGAAAAGGTAAGTAAAGGTTTATAGTAACCTTGTTTTTTTTTTTTTTTTTTTTTTTTTTCTAGGGACTCGTGACAACGGGTATAACACCCTATATAGTCAATCTGCCCAAGCCAGTGATGTTTGCAATCGCGCAATTTTCCCAAACACACACAAACAACCACGGCTCACCCGGGAATCGAACCCAGACCTTCCGTGTGGCTAGCAATGTTACCCACCACTACACTGTTTTATGAAAAAGTCTACAATTTATTCAGTGAAACTTTATGTTATACTTGTGAATTGTTAGATAATAAAGTAAACTACACCACCGAGGCGCCCAACCTTGATCTTGAAGAGCAGAAAAAGCGGCCATAACAACCGAAAGTCTTCTGAATTTTCCAAGTTTCAAAGCGGCATTTTTTTGAGATTCAAATTGCGCAACTTTGCCTTCATTGAACCGATATTGTGGTTAACGATATTATGTTTAACAAGTTATCTGAAAAGCTATATACTCGAATTTGTTACACCGCGTACATACAGGGTGCCACAGATTCGAGAGCATGCATGGGGATCTCAGTTATTATAAGAGATACAGGGTCGGTTGAATGGATGCAAAGTTGCGCATTCTTATGCTCAAGAAAATGCCATTTTGAAATTTGAAAATTCCGACTACTTCCGAAGATATTCAAAAACAACCGAAATTTTTCAAGATAGCTATTTACCTAATAAGTGCGGAAAATTAGTTTTTCCGCACGAGTCTGCCGTTCACCGACCGACGCGTAGCGGAGTTCGGTGAAGCAGCCGAGGGCGGAAAAACATTTTCCGCAAGTGTTAGATACAATAGTTTTTCTACAGACGTGCGGAAATAAGGATATAATTCGTAATTTAAAAGTTTCTGATGCAACTAATGACAAACAAATAATAATGAATGTCGAAATGTGTAACTAAGCGACCATAGTTACCTGGAAACCTGGTTGCTGTTTGCTTATGATATTGTTAATTTTTCCGCACTGGTGCGGGAAATCTGATTTTCCACACGGATATCGGTGCGGAAAATTGAATTTTCCGCACGGCTGTAGGAAAACGTTTTTATTATCTCGTGCGTTTGTTTGAAAAGACATTTTGAAATAAATCACACTTTGTCATTGCCACTTTTTCTTCTCTACTAGATGGTGGTATCAAATTGAAAATCTGACGTTTCGTCTTCGAGCTGCCATCGTCCACTTTAGTTTTTTAAATACGGACCTGGATTTTTCAATTTATTTTTAATTATCTTTTGACGTCCTTGAGGCATTTAGGTGATTAGATGAGGGTGTAGAGTGATGCAACCTCAATATTCTCAATTATTATTCACCTTTTATTGCTATTTTCAATATTTTTTTAAATGGCAATATTTTTGAACACTTTTTCAGAAATTGATTCAGTTTTTTATATGTAATTTTTATATTTTCCATGTCATCTGTGGATTTAATTAAATTTCATTAAATGTATCGTTATTGGATGTTATTTCGATTTTGGTTCAGTCAGTTAGTTTTGTATAGTTGTGCAGGTTTTCTCATAGGAATACCGTGTCGAATAAAGAAGGATTTATGAACCAAACTATGTGTTAGGGAAACAAGGGTTGCCTAACTTATTTTCTCTCGTATTATTTTTTAGATACGTATTTTTTTCGACGGTTGCGATACGTCAAAAGATAACTAAAGATAAAATAAAAAATCCAGGTCAATATTTGATAACATTAACTTGATGAGGGCCAACACGAAACGTCAGATTTTTAATTTTATACCGCCATAATGTAGAGGAGCAATGAGAAGGTGCAATTTATTCAAAAATATATTCTTAAATAAACTCAGGAAATATTAATAACTTTTTTGTGAAATTTTGGGTTTTTTCGAATATCTTCGGCAGTGGTGGGAATTTTCCAAATCTCAAAATGATATTTTGTTGAGCATAAAAAATTTGCATCCATTCAATCGACCCTGTATCTTTTATAATAACTGAGATCCCCATGCATGCACTCGTATCTGTGGCACCCTGTATACAGGGTGTCCCAGATGAACTGGTCAATACTTATACAGAATATAGAGGAACAACAAATAAGAAGGTTGATAGGGGAAACCCATGGCCGGAAGTGCCCAAGATACAGGGTGTTTTACAAAGAAATTAATTTTTAATTATATTTTGAAAACCGCTTTACCGATTTTGATGAAATTTTCCGTTTCTAAATACTAGGTGGTGGTGCATGTTTCTGAGTATTTGACAATTGCGGCCATTTGTGTTATATCTCAAATCACTTATGGTTGGGAATGGGAATGGTTCCTCAATTTACTCTAGAAGTCTTCACCAGTTCAGATGGGACACCCCGTATACATTATGTCCCCGGATCGACGAATCAATAGGTGAAAAAAAGGTTCAGCCCTTCTTGCATAGAAATTGATATGTGTCATAATTTTAGTTTCGAGAAACTTAGTTTGTCTTGGAAATTAACCTAGAAGCTCCTTTTGTAATTGGTATAGTGCTTCATCTATCGGAGATACGACAAAATGATAGGGAGTGGTTCAGAATGAAAAACTGAGTGAGAATACAAAATTCAAAAACCCTCCGCCTACTTGGATATTTTGTATTTTGCATTGTAAGTTATTAGAATAACATGGAAATAAATATATGCAATCCTAATGTATTAAGCGTTTGCTTGTGTTCTTAATTTTAAAATACTTTTTTATTTTTCAGAATTGCGTAGTTTATCATTTGTTTATGAAGAGTCTTAGAGTCCACCCTTTTTGATGAGACTTTTCAATAGTTTTTCTAATTTCTCTTTGGATCTATCCTCATTCTGTTTTCTCCAATAAATTGCTTATGATTCAAATTTCCGATATAAAATCGTTTTGACTGTGGAAGCGCAGTTAGTGGGTGGCTTTGTTTTGCACACCTGCCCAAATAGCGAAGCTCTCACTAGCTTTTTGCGGAATTGTTTCCCCTGATGATCCATTGAGCCTGGTGTCTACTTCATTTTGCCGAAAATCATCTTCCGATTTGTCCAGTTCCTCCGAAAATACTTCTCTAATTTCTAGTCTTAGACTTCTCCAACCTCTTCACCATACCAACCGGGCTATAACCAACTAGATATTTATGTAGACCAGTCAAAAATGATTATAAAAATTTATTGTTTTTAGCAAAACAAGTCGTGTGAATGAAAGAAGAATGAATAATTATTACAATCCGAGTAATCCACCAAACTTAGAACGCACTTGTACCACAAACGATCAAACACTTGCTAAAGAACACTTGCATTGGTAAAATTAAAAAAAAACATTTTATCATTAGTATTTTTTTTTTTTTTTTAGGGGTTCTGAAATCAGACACCCCATGGTCCGAGAGTGTGGGGTTATACCCACTAAACCTCTCCTCCGCATGAGGACGTCAGGGATAAGCCCTTTTGTGTCCCAGTCTTCTCACTAAATTTGACTCTTTGGTACCAGGTTACCTTCCGGAAGGCATCTATATAGAAATACAGGTAGGGATGCCAAAAATCCGATTCCTACCTGCGCAGTCTAATCTCTAGAGGCTACGAAAAATAAAAGAAATAAAAATACGAACAAACTGGAGCCTCTTCCAGCAGTGAATCGCGTGCGAGACGGATTTCGTACTAACTTACATACTAGCGCTTGGTGCGTTTTTGTCGTTAATTTCGAACGACCTAGCTTGGTAAACCTCCCAGGTTTTTTGTAAAGCGAAACCTACAACTTATAGTTGGTTTCTTGGTCTCTTACGAGCCTGTACACAGAGATCTGCTGGATCGTAATCCACCAGAGCTCTGAGCACAGGATCGTCGTATGTTGCGGCCAGATCGAAAGTTTTCCCGGCCTTCACAATCATGAATTGGCGAACCGTTTGCCACTCCAGGGCTTGTCTGATCTTGGAAGTTCGGACAAACCATGGGACGCCAACCGCTTTACGGAGACAAATATTCTCCGTTATTTGAATTTTAGCTTGATGAGCTTCTGCCCCATGAGGCTGATCCGTAAGTAAGGATCGGCCTCAAGACGGCTTTGACCAATAAGATCTTCGCTTTGACTCATAAAACGCTCTTACTACTCATGAAGCACTGTAATGAACCCATAGCGGCTCGTCCCTTCCGGACGTTTTCAGAGATCTGCTTATGCCAAGTCATTCCTTTGTCAATAATGACGCCAAGATACTTGACCGCGTCACTCCAGGAGATTTCCACCTCATTGAGGATGAGGGGGTCTGGAGTGTCTTCGTGACTGCGGCTGATCAGAATGGTCTGTGTTTTCTCTGGATTAATCCGGATTTCCACTTATCGGTCCATTCGACTAGGTTGTGAAGCCCACGATGGAGGTTACGTCTGTACTGAAGGTTTCAGGAATGTCGCTTGGTGCTTATTTTTTCCGGTGTCAAATATTTTATCTAATCGTTGAGACCAGTTAGTCTCCGCCCTTGCTAAGAAGATCCGCTGGCGACCACCTCAAATCCCGCCCACCCAAATAGCCAAAAATTAAAATATTTTATTTCAGGTTCTCAGCAGAGGTTCACTATGCTTCTATTTTTCAGATTAATTTTCAACTTATTGAGATAAACCTTACATTTGGCAAAAAGAAAGGATGAATTAAAGATACTGCAGTGGTATTTTTGTGATCTCGTGTCTCACTTTTCTAGAAAATTGTTTCAAAAAATAGAATTTTTAGGAAATGTACCAGCATTTTTTTATCAAAAGATAAGTGAATTTCGGAAAAGTATCACTGGAGATTCAGCATAGGAGGATTCTTTTCAATATGGTTCTTGGTTTGACCTTCTATGTTCCGTCTACATGTAATAAGAAAAAACGTGACTACAGAGAATCCTATACATAAAATATCGGCACACGCACTCAATATACTTCAAATAAAAATATGTTCTCACACATTTATCTAATACAATATGACCATACTACTCGCCATTTCTCATTTACATTCACCACACATCGCAAATATTTATTTATTGTGAACGCGGCTTGATATTTTGTACGTACCAACAGGGCATACCTCAGCCTACTGTCATTGTCTTTGATTGAAAGGAAATGACAAGTGCTGATAGATGATGACAATCAACCAAAAAATTTGAATATAAATCTTACTTTCTCAAAATTAGCTATGAGTTGACGAATAAAACCATGCCCTTGACTATTCTCGGATTAAACTGGTATCTCTGCAAATTTTCATTCAACTTCTCTCAGCGGTTCTTGAGTTATGAGAACACAAACAAGCAGATATCAATTTTTATATAGTAGATTGAATTTGATATTCTTTGAATTATGGTCACAAAAAACATATTTTCGTTTGTCAAGACTAATATGCTGATGGTAATCGTAAGGGCCCTTCTAAACTATCGACATATGGGTGATTCCCCTATTCCTAGTACGGATGCAAGGTCGATTGAGCTTGCCATGTAGAGAGGCAGCTGCCTTGGGGGCAACCTCCCTGCACGTCTGCGCATCCGCCTCTATATGGCAGTCTCCTGAGGACGCTTTCACCTGGCGATACCAAAAAGCATACCGAACTCAACTCACCAGGAAGGGCCTTGACAGCCTCGCGAATGAGGTCAATTTTTATTGATGATGCTTTTATTTGAAAATATGTCAAACTGATTGGCCTGATAATTTATGGTAGCCCGTAGTCTTCCTTACTAACTTTTGGAATGACTTACAGTGAGGGATTGGTACCCTCTCTAGGAAAATGTGTTTGAAGGTGTAGGTGTTACGTATCCTCCCTATTTTCAGTCCATATTTTATCCTTTGTTTTGAACAACTCATCTCCGTTTTACCCTCTGAGCCGAGTGGGATCATGAGTTTCGCCGACTCTGAAAAAGATTCGACTTCCTCTTGCTACTTATTACCTTTGATTTAAATTTCCTCCGGGCTTCAACGAAGTTGTCCCATTCGAACTGTCCTCCTGACAGTGGCATATTTGTACACAATTTAATGAGCCAATATTTGTACAAATGTTTCGGCCAATTTACTGGCCAATATGTTTTGCCTGGGTCAAGATTTTACTGCCCGACCGACCATGAGAAAAGATATAATCGAACACATCAATGTATGAATGTAAGAGATACAAACCAAAAAATCTAAATCCTCCAGGTTTGATTCAAACTCCTGTCCTTGCTCAACGATTTTGCGATGAACCTTTTTGGACTACTTCGAGAAGCAGAAACCGTTAAGTAGTGCATGGTTTGCTATTGCCACTTAATGGATCAAGTTGTTTGCACCGGGAAAAGCGACAGCTGTATCATGCACGAGATGCATAATTGAAGCAGTTATTTCAAGATACAGAATCCCTAGAATGGCAGTATCATACAAAATGGGAGAAAGCCTTGCCTCGCCTTCGGTGAGATTTACAATGTAATCTACTAACTACTCATCACAGCCCTGCCTATTTTTGTTCTATCAG
This sequence comes from Orchestes rusci, assembly GCA_958502075.1. Taxonomy (NCBI): domain Eukaryota; kingdom Metazoa; phylum Arthropoda; class Insecta; order Coleoptera; family Curculionidae; genus Orchestes; species Orchestes rusci. The sequence goes on from OY293310.1 coordinate 8,858,323, forward strand.
GAAGATTTTCACAAAGTCATGAAAATCACATAATCATCATAATCGTAATAATAGGAATAGCACCTCCAAGGCAATCGTCAAGTAGGTAGATCCCTGGTAGGTATCCTAGTCGGAACAAGCAGTGATCAAATACAGCTTGCTAATGAGCACATTGCTAATAGATGTCTAGTTTCTTATTTATAAAATTAGGTTTTGGACATTTTTAATTCGATAACTTCAAGTCTTGTGCTAATACCATCATATCAGATTAGCTGGATATGACATGCGTATGTGTTCATCAATGACATAATATTTTCATAAGAACAAAGAAACATTTTTTTGCTAAATAGAGTTTGAAATTCATGCAGTTTTTCCTGAAAAATCATAGACTGGTTAGAACTTTCCAATACATCTTTGGAGTAAAATTATCCTCAACCTGATATATACAGGGGTTTTGGTTTATGTCTTGACAATGATATTCAACTCTGTGCAAACTAGCTATAAATGGCTATATTCTTAAAATGAATGATACAACGCTTCATATGAAAAGATTAATATTATTTTTCTATGACTATTCAATAAAAGATGTATTACACATCCACTTTCTATTGGTTGATGCGACTCGTTACTCATACCAGTGACTTTTTTTTCATCACTCAATTGTTTTCAACCAATAAAATGATCTTATGTCATTACTCCACTGTTTTTGAGCCAATCAGAAAATTCGACAAAATGTCAACCGTCAAATCCATATTGAAACAACCCATTTAACCGTCCATACTTGTTTTATAGACATTGAGCTACAACCTAACCTCACTTTAAGAATAGTTGTCAAAAAGTGCCGTCAAAATCAAAGTATAAACCACAAGTAGCAACAGCTCACTTCAACCCCTTTTTTGTCATGACAGAAATTCGCTTCATTTATACCCTGCTAACATTTTGAATTGCAAAATTGTTTTCTAATCAAGAATTTTAAACTTCGCATAAATCTTTAGACATACTGCATAGTGGGTAGTCGTATTCTACATCAGGTAGGTGATTCACCTATGTATGTCTCAGTATCCTTGAAATCATGGAATCTGCTCCGGTATACTTTTATTTTACCAAAAAATAATGTTAGCAGCGTATAAATGAGGCGAATTTCTGTCATTAGCCTAGTTTACACCGACAACTTGGTCCGCGGACCAAGTACTACCAGATATTTGGTTCGAATGATGTAAACAGTTGCGAACTAAGCTGGTCCACTCTTGGTTCGGTATTCGCCAGCAGGTGTAACAAACTAAATTTGGTTCGATCTGGATCAAAATTATGAGGTTATGTTGATTGTTATTATTGTGAATTGTGTTAGTTCTGAGTTTCTGAGGCAATCTGAGCGTACTTACTTATTTTTTTTTGGTTACGAATAGTGTTGATAAATAATTTCGACTTGCTTTTGACATTTGACGAATTGCGCGCGTACTCATTTAGTTCACGCGTAACAAGACAGTATAAACGGGCGAGAAGCAAGCATTGGTCCTACCGTACTATCCCCACCGACTTGGTCCTATCAATCGGACCGAAATAAACGAGTTATCGGTGTAAACTAGGCTATTGAGACAGAACGAAATTTGACTACGTATGGTATATGGAGCTGTCGCTATTTGTTGTTTATAATACTATATCAAAATGAAATTAAATATTGCAAAGTTCGATTCAATTGTTGAATAATCATGGAAAAAGTATAGTATTCTACTCGCGGGAAATGGCTATTTTTCACTCCGATGATTACGCTACTCGCTTACGGCTCGTGGCGCAAACTTCATACTCGTGAGTTATATCCACCATTTACCATTTCCCACTTGTTGAACATTATACTATATACTATTATTATTATTATTATTGATCATTAGTAAATGAACCGGCACAGTTAGTTTCGAAGATTTGAAGATCCAAATTTCAAGTGAAAAAGTTGATTTTTATATTTTTTAATGATGAATGGAATAGACTCGTTCAAAATTGAGATACCTTTTGAAAACATAAGGTAATACCTAATATGATCATTATAATGGATGTTTTTCTTGAATAGAATCTCCTGTATATTGGGTACCTACGTCAAATTTAGATTCTCCGGGAATGCCGCCTTTATAAACTTATCACGTATGCTCACAAATTTTGTAGATTTCAAATATTCTTCATTTCAAAGACTACAAAAATTAAATCGAAAGAACAAGCCAGCAAGATATCAATGAAACCAATAATTTGGAGTATTTAGTAATATGGATCCTGATAATAAAATATCTTATTTTAATTTTACCTGAATATACAAAAGCAACGCATTTTTAAAAATCCGTGTTTTTCTAAAAACATCAAGTGTTTTCCATTTTTTTTCCTGACTTCAATCCATCAAATTGTTTTTATATTGAGTAAAGTCCATATCATAACCGGAGTTCAAGTGTTGTGAGCTAGATATCTAGAATCGTAGGTACTGGTTATGTATTCACTAATAAGTATAATGTATCTATTTACATCCGCTTTCCAGCACATGTGCTCCTTTTCTAATTCATGTAATCAAATTAGTAAATCTTTATGTCCAATAAAAAGTTAATTGCACATAATAAGCTTTGTCTTCTGAATCACCAACCATTAACGTCACGGTGTGTAACAATATAGCACACAGATTTTCAGTAATAATGAAATTCCCCTTAGAATAAGAAAGAAAAAGAATATCAGACACCTTCACACTAGTTCAATTTTCTGAGGTAATGAGCTCTTAGACGGAAATACGGTTCGGTGGAGCTCAGAGCTTGCCCAGCGATCTGTTGATTGCTATCTTAGTAGTGCACGCATCAGACCGTCTTCTTTTCGTGGGACCATGAAAAACACATTTAATGAACGCTTCTGATGTAAAGGTAAATTTTATTCGTGAAATTTTAGGTTTTTTATCATAAATTATTTTTGAGTTTTTTATACCGTGCGGTTCATCTGCTGGTATGAACCTCGCTAGCGAGAATGCGGGGGGAACTATCTGACTGGCTATTATAGATGACAGTCAAACATCCATAGAAAATTAATCACCTTTCTAGGCAATCATCTCATGGCAACCTCTTGGTCATAGGCATATATCTATTAATAACTATATGGGAAGCAATTCTACACGCTTGATGCCAGGATGAGATAGAAGATCCCGCTGTACTGTATATTTTTCGCATAAGTCTATCCTTTTCTATCGCATGGGTACGGTCCCGGCGATAAAAAAGGATAGACTTATGCGAAAAATATACAGTACAGCGGGATCTTCTATCTTATCCTGGCATCGAGCGTCGCTCGTTGTTCAAAAGGGACTGTTTCCATATAGAGTTAATAAATATATGGTCATAGGCGTGAACATTATTGACTGAACTTATTTTTTTTAGGTATATCAATTTCTTAAGTATTGTTTAATAGATCATAATAGAGTAAGTATATTTGGGGATGTATTTGTAGGTCTTTACTTTACCAATTTACCATAATTTAAGCATTGAATATCTGATTAAAATAGCTTCACACGCCTAGATGACAAGATTGTTGTTGACGCTTTCAGCTTCCCCTCTGTCTGTTAAGGTTCATTTGGTTATCGCACTGTACAGGATGTTCATTTTTTAACTTACCTACCATCCACGTTATTGTAGTGATAGACAGAGAGAAATTCGCTGAATCACGTCCGTCAATCAAGAAGGAACAAACTTTTACGGAAAATTGGAATTTTGAGCCTTCAACTTCTAGGGCTACCTACCACCCTGAAATTTTAAAATGGTACGAGGGGTCGGTGTTCCAGAAGTATTGGAAGATTCTTGAAAAACGGTAAGATGGTACACAAAAACTAGAATGTTCCATAAAACATCTTCGTACGAACCTTCTTTCAGGAATTATTCGTACTTTAAAGTTGGCTCCAAAACGGTGAAATCAATTTTGATGGAAATTGGACAGTATTATGCCTACGCATTCCTAAGGACTGATAATTTGAGATCATAACAGTATTTCAATCTAATGTTGGAAGCCTGGGGAGTACCACCCCTATCAAATCTGCCTCTAAACTATTATACGCCTTCTTTTATTTGGAGTTGCAATTTTAGATTCCACTATTTCCACTGCTGATCAATTGATGCCCGAAAAGGTGCGTATTCAAATATGTAAAGATTAATAGGGGTTGCCATTTGAAAAAACTATGTTGATGCCTTCTCTGCAAAAATGATACACCCTGTATATTGCAAAACATTTTCACAAACTGCACTGGGGCATCCTGTGTATTCAAATCCATTTCGCTCATTTCGATATCTTGAACGGTTTAGGCGTAATTTTAATTCAATGACTCACCCTGTATGTATCTGATTTTATTTCTTGATTCTTTGTGTTACTATGAACTTTGGGTTATTCGAGCTATGCGGATCTTGATAGTGTAGCTAAAACACGTGACTTTCAAGAAGTTTGACTACTTTATAAAATTAATTATTTCCATATTATACAGGGCCTTCCAACAGCAAAAGCCTTGAAAGTTACAAAGTTGTGTTTTTTTTCAAATGGAACCCCCTGTATTTTATTGCATTTTTGAATTCTCTGATCAAGATAAGTGTACAGGGTGATTCATTTTCAGCGACAGGGTGCCAGTTCTCGTCAACTATTCATCATAGAGACCCACGAAAAAAAATCTGTATAGAAATGTGCCCAAGAGAAAATGCTGGAAATATATTTCAAGCTTCTAGGATCGCTGCAAGGGGGCGTAACGGTACTGTGAAAACAGAAAATAGATTCATTTTCGAAATTTTTCCCGGTGAACTGCCAAATAAGAATATGGAAACAGATTTTGGAAGATATTCTCCACAAAATTGTCTCCCGACACTAAACTTCTCTCTAAGTTGTCAAATAAGATAGCTACAGGCCGTCAAACTTGATGTTGATAAATTGCCTATAACTTCGAAATTCCTCAATCGATTTTACTGTTCTCAAGCTAATTTTAAAGCGGGAAATCTGCTGTTTGTAATGCATTTACTGGGGGTCGATTTTATTCGCTTTAGCCGACCACCACTCAAACCTGTATTCGAGGTTTTTTCGAAATTTCCAAATGCAAACCCCCTAAATAGATGCATGCATCGTGTTATTTGGATAATTCCCTTAAACTTTCATTAATGTAATTTTTCTATATCTTTTGAAATAGAAGAGTTACGGAGACTTCATCAGGAATCCCTCGAGGAATACTTCTGAAACAGCCCCTGTGAATTTTAATGTGTCGAAAAGATAGGAGTGCCGAGTGCCTTGCCAACGGTGGGGATTTTGAGCATTTGCACTAGTTGTTTTGTTTTTTTGTAAACTCTTCAAGTATTTGAGACATCAAAATTAAATTAGATTTTAGGAAAACTAACATTATTCATAAACCCTGAGGTTTAGATCTTGAACCTTATTAAAACATGGGCATATTTTGATCAGAGAATCCAAAAATGCAATAAAAAAGAGGGGGCTCCATTTTGAAAGACACAATAATTTTGACAATTTCCAGGCTTTTGGGACACCCTGTATAATATGACAATTATTTCAAAAAGTATCCAAACATCCACCCATATGTCTCAAAAGTTAAACTTCTTGAAATAGACATATCCTTGCCACAATATCACGATCCTTATATCGTGAATAACACTGTCAAATCCGGTAAATATGTGGCATTATTTTGAAAGTTTAAAGGGGAGGCTAAATCTATTCGGGCAAGATGGCATACCTACCATGCCATGCTGCCCAGCCGTCATATATACCAACTTGCCATATCCACACGCTTAACAAAATACATTGGAAAAAATCATGTTCCTTACAACTTTTTGTGACAATAAGTATGTCAAAATAAAGCTTAAAAACAGAGAACTCTACTTGCGTAAAATAAAGTGATTACGATTACTCTTAGTATCAGTAAAAGAGGTGAAAAGACAGAGCATAGCTCGGAGTTCAACACGTTCCAACCACTTATTTGCAAATAAATCGTGAACTGCCATCGCTACCGTCACATAACTTCGTCAGTTCACTGTTGCCAAATAAATAAGCATTATATTGTGAGTCTGGAAATTTTGAGGGTAGTTGTTTCTGCAGAACATGGGTATGCCATTTAACCCGACTATGCCATCTTGCCTGCCTCTCCCATATATCAAATATAGCATTTTCATGACTCCGAAAAATGATTGTTTCCTCCACTATTTGATACATTACAATTTTGATATTTGGTAGGGATGACTCTATGACTCTCTTACAAAATATTCGTCATTAGTTATACAGGGTGTTGATAATTGTAATAATCAAAATTTTACGATTTCCATTCAGTCCATCCAAAGTTGACTAAGGCTATTATCTTTGGGAGAAACTCGAAGCGACAACCCAAACAAAACAAGGGATTTCATGGAAAGGCACAGACCTAGTATCTTGGCCTAATCTATGATAAAGATCTTAGAAACATATCAACCAAGTGAAATGGAAAGCTGCAGAACAAGCTAGTCATCCACACATTTCAGGTTATGTGATGACCAGGAAAGCTGATATTTTCAGCCAGGAATGCTTAACTAGGTGTAGGGTGTAGTCATGCGTCAGTATAACATTGTCCGACAAAATTATAAGGTATTGTCCAAAACCCCAAACATCTTCATTTTCAGGGACAAAGTGGAAATACCTAGTATTTTTGTCAGACAATGTTATACTGACGCATGACTACACCCAGTTAAGCATTCCTGGAAGTATCAGCTTTGCTGGTCATCACATAACCTCAAATCATGACATCGATTTTCCGATGTGTAGAAGAAAAACCATCCACGGACAAAGTTTTTTCACCCGTCACGGATAAGCTATAAACGAGCTTACAGCTTGATGGTAATCAACTTTTTTTTTGTACGCTGTATCAAGGACTATAGGTATGCTTCAGAAGCCTGGGCTGGTACAATTCATCCTACAGAGGTGCAGATCTCAGGCACATCTTGCAGTTGGAAAACATATTTCTTCGACAGATGACCGGACCGGAGCCGGCGCCCCTTGGAATTTTGTCCACACAGCGACGCAATATTATATTCATAATGTTGGGATAAACTATAGGTACCATTGATACCAACAGAACTTCGAATTTTCTTCCAAACAGTTAATTCTAAAATACGCTGGTACAGGTGTGAATAGAAAAGCATCCCTCATGATACAGAAAAATACGACATTGAACAATAGAATAGATAGGTAAATATCTGAGCTAATATTGGAATTGCAGAAAAGGTTGAAGCTACATTCATAACCACAATCAGTACTTAGAATGAGTGGTAAGTGATTTTGGCATTCCAATAATAACATTATCATTCACAACCGTCAAATCAACGTTTCCACTCATACCTACAATTACAATTAGAATTAATACCTTGCAAGGTCCAAACTTTGACCACTAATTCTAATTGAAAATAGTTTGCGCGTGCGCGCTTCATGCCAAGTGAAAACTGATAACAAAAAATGGTCTATCAAATAAAGTGAACGGTACTAATTTTGCTTATAAATCGTCATTACGCAAAATATGATGTTGCCGAGAAGAGAAGTTCAACTGTTGGCTTCACTTGCTGAGCGTTGGGTACTAATTTCCGACGTTCTGGATGATCAAGTCTTACGAATAATTCTAATTTCAAGTATAATTGTAGATAATTGAAATTGGCTGTTTGTGAATGAAGCTCAAATTAGCAAATATGAAGTATTTCTTATGGGTATTTAGAATATTGTACTTACAAAGAAAAGGAAATATTCTAAACAAATTATCTAGGGTGTTGAAAAAGACGGTGAAAAATCTCGCAAACTACACATAAAATGAAAGAAATAAAAAACACACAGAACGCCCATTTTTTATTGCAGTTCCTTGGTCTATGGAGAAATATTAAGTTTGTCTAGAAATTTGTTCTCGATTATCGACAGACGTCGCTGTATTCGTCAAAAATGTCATGAAATATGAAATTCTTCAACTTGAATAACTACTTAATGATGTTCAAATTGATGTCCTTCAGCTGTTTGTCAGTGCCACAATATTGTGTATTTATTGTCAATTATTGTATTACATATTATTATTTTTTCCCTTAGTTCAAAGATGTTTTTGGGTTTTGTTATGTATAACTACATTGTTTCTCAAATGCCCCATAGGTAAAAATCCAGAAGAGTAAGATCAGATGATCTTGGTGGCCATCCAATCGTACCCCTGCTCCTACGAGTCCAGTGCCCAGGGAAAATTCTGTTCAATACATTACTTGTATTGTAATTTTTTTTCCAAATCAATACTAAAAAATCTAAAATCTTCAGGATGATTCCTTGATATAGGACGAAAGTAGTGCAGAATTAAATTCACAGCAACTTTTTCCCATTTAATTTGATAGTTGATGAGAATTTAATTCAGCACAACTTTCATGCTGTACGATTTCTTTTCACCATAAAATCACCCTGTAGATTTGTTATTATTGATTTCGGTGAAAAAAAGTTTTAAACAGAAGTTATTGAGAATGTGATTCGGAAAAATTTTAGTTGTATGATAATAATATGTATTGTTATCGTGAGTCTTAAAATATGTTATCGTTATTCTGAAAACTCAGAAAAGAAGTACCGCCCTTATTTCCAAGATGGCGGTGTCTACTTAGAGCCCGCGAGTGTGTTAAAAACACATTTTTTGCGAATTTCCCGGAATTCTCAGATGACCGTATTTTAAGCACGGATACTTTATTTTGTCTATTATTGGTCACTCCACTCAACTGAAATGTGGTTTCATCAGAAAAGCATAAAAAAGCATGATTATTTCCATTTAAAAAATACCAGGACAGTAACCCATAACCTAACAGAAACTAACTCAGGCTCCTTGTAGGCTCAATCTAACCCTTACTAAAAACTTACCTGAAAATTCAAACCATTGTGCCTCAAATCCCATTAATTAATTGTTTTTATTTTCTAAATTACTGCACTTCTCTCTCTGCGAAAAGAACTCATTTATGCAACTGCGTATTATAATGCCAAAAAGAGCAAAAAACCGTTTTTCTGATACTTCTACATTGAAAGTCAGAAAATAAAATCCTTCCAATACCTACATCTTCTATTATGTCATTGAAAATGACAATGTATCAAAAATTAAGAAGCTGTTTCTTCGGCAATTGACCATCGCCACTTTAACAGAATTCAAGTTCTACTATAATTGACATTTCTTATATAATTTTACATCATATCTTAGAGAATTCGAGTGTAGTAATGATTTTTTGTTTAAACTAATCAATTCGTGGATATTAATCTCCTCGTATCAATTGCTTATGTTAGCCGCGTTACAGGTTAATGCAGTGGACCGCGTAACTGTTTTGTCATTAGGGTATTACAAGCATAATATCCCGTGTTCCGTATCACAATATGTATTATTGATGTTACACAACTTATGGTTATTTTACACAAGGGGTCAATTCTCTAGTTTTGGGGAACACAAAATAATAAGTAGTAGGGAGGGAGAATGGGAATGACCAACCTCTTCATCGTAAGTGCAACTTGTTTATTGACAGGAATCGTTGATTGAGAAAACCAGAAGATACGCAATGCAATGAGAGAAAATGTGACGAAAAAGGAGTACAGTACGGGGATGACAGCCATAGAAAAGAGAATTAAATACTTTTTTCCATATATCTATATGCTTTTTCCTATGATGGCAGCACCGTAGGGTAGATTGATATTCCTACACCGGAACGGCTTCGTGCGACGCGACGTGCCGTGCTTGCTTCGTCAAATCGTCAGTCCACAAAACATTCCCCTGTCACTCTGAATAAGTTCTTGCATATAATTTTACATCATATCTTAGTTGTCGAACTGACAAACTGTGAAATACATAGTTATAAAAGAAATTATCTCTAGCAAGACAATTTTTTTTCCAGAAAAACGATTTACTGTCAAAAGCAGAGTTGTTTCTGAAGATATACCTACTACAATTAAATAATTACTTCTCATGGTGAAAAGGGAGAAAGTATAAAATCATATTTTATACATATATTTATCGAAATGTACTGAAAAACCACTGTAAAATTGTTTTATTTTATAATGTAAGATGTTTTATAAGACGCTTGTAGAAACGATCACACAAAAATGTCATGACAGTTTTGTAAGATGTTTATAATTAGTTTTTTTTTAACGTTTTTATAATGAATAAAACTTGTTTGCTGTCTACAACCAGATCACACTACAAACACTTATAAAGTTATTGACCATCAAATTATAAAATCTCTTTGAGTTAGGTTAGGATGTTTTGAGTCTTTTATATTATGCACGTAAAAAAAATATTTTCAAACCTAAGAAGAATAACCAACACCGTTGTTAGATTAAAAATAAATTTATGTTCACAAAAACAATTCAGTATTATAATAAATTTATTACTGTGTTCAAATTGTTGTGGAAATGACATACTATCAAATAGTTATAAAACTAACACCAGCAACACAGTTTCCCTTTAAGTGAAACAATCAAGCGTCAAAAGCAAAGTTGTTTCCAAGGACACTATAATAAAATTACTTCTTAGAATAAAAAGAAAGCAGCTTTAAAATTGTTTCTTACTATTTTTATAAGAACATCAAACATATCATTATCACCCACATGTACTAAAAAACCACTATAAAATAGTTTTATTTTATAATGAAAAATGTTTCATAACACGTTTTTAGAAACGATTATACAATAATTTCGTGACAGTTTTATAAGATGTTTTATAATTTGGATGTATAAACGTTTTGATAATAAATGTATGAAACATTTTAGCTGCCTACTACTTAATAGTGTTCATGGCAACGCTCATATAAAAATTTGGCATTTTGAAAGTATCAATAAAATACCAATAAAATAAAATGGTTCTAGACCCATCCATTGAATTATAAAATCTCTTCGCTAGTTGGGTTGACTTTCTAAAGCGAGTAGTCGGCGGCGTGATCTGGCAGGGGGCCAAACTAGAGGTAATACCAATCTCGAAGCTGCCTCTGCGTCGATTGATATCTGGATTTCGTTTCTAGTGGTGGTGAGCGATGAATCCATACTTAAGATCATCGACAAGCAGAACAAGGTCCTGAACACGCAAAGCTGGAGAGTTATCTCTTCGACAAAGTGTGAGTTTGGGCCAGGGAACGATAACGTCTGCACGGTGGAGGCGAAACCTTCGGAAGACTGAAGAGTCCTGCAAAGAAGATATTAAATCTTGGCCTATCCCCACAGCACAGTACAGGTTACATGACGGTGGTAACATGCGGGCAAAAGAATAAGGAACCGCTCATTCTAGCGTCCGCATACATGCCATGTGAAGAACCTGAACCACCACCGAAAGAGATTCGAACTCTATTCCACCACGCCAAAGAGACAAAAGCTGTTGGTAATAGGGTGCGATGCCAAATTCATAGGAGAATTCTCTTCGAAATCAACGGCGAGCTTCAAAAGGTCGAACCATTTCGGAATCCTCTTGGAAAAGACTGCCAAAAATTCTCTGACCTCATGGAAACTATTGGCTTTGACCAAGGTATCACGATCACCTACCAAAGAGAAAATAGAGGATATATGCGACGAAGCTATAGGGAAATCCAAAGAAATCCTTTCACAAGTCATGTCTTTTAAGCCGACCACGCAAAAGCAGCAAGTCTTCCTGGTGGACAGCGGAACTGAGACAGATTAGGGACAAGACAAAAAGGTCATTTAATCAAGCAAATAGAAATGAAACAGAGAAGGACTGGAGTGAATACAAGAATACAATGCAAGAACAGCTTCAACACAAACAAAAGTGAAATCAGGAAACCAAGGACAAAAGAGACTCATGGCAGGACTTCTGCAAGGCTTCAATGAATACAAGTGAGTCTGCAAGGATGGGAAAGATGCTTTCAAGGGAGGTGGTAACCCCAAGAAGCATAATAAAGCTGGATAACTCATGGACAGAATCTCGCAAGGTGACACTGGAACTTTTAATGGATACGCACTTTCCAGGTAATACTATAGCAGAAATCACCAGTTCTGACAAACAACAGCTGATGCCAAAAACGGGAACACATGAGGAAGTTGTGTCAAGGATAATATCTAGGAAAAAAGTATGGTGGACAGTGAACGGTTCCAAACCGTATAAGTCGGCGAGGTCGGGCGGAATAATGCCTATCATGTTACGGAAATCCCTGGGCAGCATATCAAGTGTCGTGGTCGAAAATATACTCTGATTGTCTTCAATCTACACCAGGTAGATGGAGGGAAGTCGAAGTTGTTTCTATACCCAAGTCGGGAAAATCAAATAACTCAACTCTAAAAGACAGACCATCAGCCTATCATCTTTCTTGCTAAAGACACTGGAAAAGCTGATTGACCTGCATATGAGAGAATCTACTAAGATAGAAATGCAATGTTCGGATCAACATGCAAAGGTCTCTCGATGACAAAGAATACACGCTGGGCGCATTTCTAGACATAGAGGGAGCATTCAATGATGTCTTGACCAAGACCATTGAAAGAGAAATGGAGAGCATTAAAGTAGACCCAATCATCATCAACTGGACAATAAAAATGCTGGAAAGCCGGGTTATAAACTCAGAAAATGGGAATTGCTCTATAAAGAAAAAAACAACAGAGAAAAAGGAATAAAGATGGTAGCATATGCAGACGACGTGCGACGCGGCAATCCTGGTAGTGGGCAAAAGCCTGTCGACTATCAGCGAAATCATAGTTTTCAGGCAACGAATATAAAAAAATGCCGGATAGAGGAAAAAATTGATGTATTTGCAAATTTTGGTATAAGTTAAGGTGTCCTGAAAAAAATACTAAAAGTCCTGATCGGTGGAAGGCGAGCTTAAGTGTAGGAAGGTATCTGTTGGTCATTCTTCTACGTTTCTCTAGAATAACTTGAAAACGAGACCAACCAGCGAAAAAATACTGGAGTAGTAAATTATTCTATGTAAAATTTTCTACAAAAAAGGTTTCATGTATTTTTTTGCTTGAAGGAGAACATGAACCGGAGAAAATGGATTTATTTTAAAAAATCAGATTTTCATATTATGCAGATATAAATTAAGTTTCAACTACTTCCTCTCACGTGCCACCGATGCACTTTCACTCAGTCATTGACCCCACTCCTCACGGTGTCAGGTGGTCTACTAAGAGTCTTCGTATACCTCCATCTATCGAGGTCTAAGCTATACACTCAACCTTCACTCAACCCTTCCAGTTTGATTGAAATTTCGAAATTTTGAGCTCAATTCTGATTCTGCTTTGAAGGTTCATGCGATATATGAGATCTCATGATTATTGTATAAATGGTTCCGGTGAGGAAAAAAAGTCTTTGGGGAGTCCTATTTGAAGGGACCTATGCACCGTAGAAAAATTTTGTTGTCAAATTTTCATAGGAACTTTTTTTCATAAAAATCCCTGATGAAAATATCCCGTGAGAATCAATAACCCCACGCATTCTTTTACCAATGTCTAGGAAACACCCTGTATTATCATATAGTTTTTCTTTCATCCATATCTCCTTACCTGTCAATCTTAGCGACACTATGTACTGAACCTTTTTTGAAGAGAATTTCATGTAGAATGACTGAGTATTCTTATGTGTATTTGCTCAAGGTCCTGGTTTGCCCGCTATTCATGAAAAACCAAAAAAAAAATCTTCAGACACCCTCCACCATCTTAGCTTGCCCCCCCACCGACCAGGACTTTTAGTATGTTGTCAAGGACACCTCACCCTACACCTATACCAAAATCCGCGAATACACCATTTTTTTCCTCTATTTTTCCTTCGTTGCCTGGGCAATCATGGGATCTGCATTGAAGGAGAGAACGGTCTTGGAGTAAACCCTGATACTGTTCGCAAGAAAGTACAAGGCGCCCAACAGTAAAATGCCCACATTCGGGGGACAAACTCTTAGGATTTCCAATGATGCAAAGTACCTAGGGATCATTCTAGACTCAAAGGTTTACCGGAAAACGAACACAGAGGAAAAAATAAATAGAGGCCTCAATGCATTATATACACTCCCCGACAATAAATTCCGGACAATAATAATTTGAGTCAAATTGATATCCCTATAACTTTTTTATTTGTTGTCCGATTTTAGTGAAATTTGTACCAAAGTGTAGCCCTGTGTCTTGACATATTACCCTTGGTTTTGGAAAAATACCGATGGCTTGGTCATTATAGAGGAAGGAACAGAAGCTACTTTTTTAGCTTTATGTATTTAACACCCTGTGGAAAAATTGAGCGGCTCAATCCAGCTCCATTATTATTGGCAGCCCTGCATAACACGGGTTACTTGGCAATAGTGACAAAAATAACAATTATATTCTTTTGAGAAGTGCGATCTTTTCTCAACAAAATGTTTTTTTGGATATGTCAATGTCAAAATCTGCTTTTTTAGAGAAGATACAGATGTTTAAAGAAAATGCTGCAGTTTTTCTAAACTTTATAAACAATGAATGAAAACATTTTTATAGACTTGCATGAACAGAATGTTTTTAAATTAATAGCGCGTATTGTTTAGCAACTACGCAATCAAATCTGAACAAGGGGTTGTCTGCGACAATTTTGAGCGAGAACCTGACATTATGCAGGCTGAGGTTGAAGAGGCAATTATCCATTTGAAAAGTGGAAAATCTGCGGGATGCGACGGTATAACAGGGGAACTTTTGCAGAGTTTGGATGACCACGGCAAGAAAATCATGACACAGCTATGCAATATAACATGGAAGCAAGGTAAATGGCCCAAAGACTGGTGTACCTCTATATTCGTTCCACTGCACAAAAAAGGCGCCACTACTAAGTGCAGTAACTACCGTACCATCTCGCTGATATCGCATCCGAGCAAGATTCTCCTTCGAATTGTGAAACGGCGCCTGGAAGCCTACCTGGACCGACAGATCCTCCAAGGACAAGCGGGTTTTGTGAAAGGAAAAGAAACCAGGGAACAGATACTAAACTTGCGTCAGATCATAGAAAAATGTCGAGAGTACAACATCCCATGATTATTTGTTTCTTGGACTATCAGAAGGCATCTGTGTCAACTGGAGGATGCTATGGCACGTTCTTCGTGAAATGGGAACGCCTAAACACCTAGTTTCACTCATCAGAAACCTTTACGAGTGCAACGAGGCGAAGGTACGAGTGGAGAGCCAACAGTCTGCGTCTTTTAGAACCGCCAGAGGAGTCCGCCAGGGATGCATTCTCTCTCCTGATCTATTTAATATATATGGAGAATATATAATGAGGAAAGCTTTAGACGAGTAGAACAAAGGAATCGCAATTGCCGGCAAAAAGATTTCAAACTTGAGATATGCAGACGATACAACGCTCTTAGCTGCATCGGAAGAGGAAATGTTAGACCTTCTGCACCGGATTGAGACCGAGAGCTATAAATGTGGTCTTAAAATAAACGCAGAAAAAACAAAAATTATGATTGTCGACCGTTCAAACGCTTTACAGTTGACAGATGCTTTACGCAGGTTCCAGACCGTAGAACATTTTGTGTATCTGGGTTCCTGTGTATGCAACACGGGTTCAAGCGAGGGTGACTTTCGAAGAAGAATAGGAATGGCTAAAAGTCTGATGAGCAGACTATCCGAGATCTGGAAAGATCGTTCCATATCAAAAACTGTCAAGATGAAGCTGCTTCAGTCGCTGATATTCTCTATCTTTCGATACGCTGCTGAAACGTGAACAATTAAAGCGACAGATCAAAGACGCATCGATGCGTTCGAGATGTGGAGCTGGAGGCGTATGCTCCGAATTCCATGGACGGCACGCAGAACCAATGACTCGATTCTCAGAGAGTTGAAAATACAGAACAGACTCTCGTCGGTGTGTCTGGCAAATGTTCTGAGTTTCTTCGGTCACGTTTTACGAAGGGATAATCTGGAGAGATTAATAGTTTCTGGCAACGTAGAGGGACGAAGATCAAGAGGGCGTTCTCCTGTCCGATGGACCGACCAGATTCAAAGGGCCACCGGTACCTCATTTGATGGATCCATAGACAAAGCCCAGAATCGAAATCAATGGCAAGCTCTGACAATGCAGGTTGCTAATGATCACGATTCTCAGTAATGAGAGAACGACTGAAGAAGAAGATTGTTACATCGTATCCCTATGACTTCTGTCATGCGAATAGCATACTTTTGTTGCCTCTTGAGAATTATTTGTTATTCTTCAAGAAGTGCTTCTCGCAGAGCAGGCAAGGTTTCCAGATAACTCAGCCCACACCATGATACTACCGCCTCCAAAGTGTGATCGAGGTGAACAATTTGCCCAATATGGAACATCGGGTAGATTGGGACAATATGGAATTTTAGAACATTTGTGCATGCATCTCTAGAAGAATGTTTTCATTCATTGTTGATAAAATATCGGAAAACTGCAGCATTTTCTTAAAACATCTGTATCTTTTCTAAAAAAGGCAGATATTGACATGACTAAAAAAACATTTTGTTGAGAAAAGATCGCACTTCACGACACAATATCATGGAGCTTAATTTTGCCGTTCAATTTTTCCCCAGGGTATTGAGAACTTAAGGATAAAAAAGTAGCTTCTGTTCCTCCCTGTGTAATGGCCAAGCCATCGGTATTTTTCAAAAACCAAAATCAAGGATAATATCTCAAAACATAGGGCTAAGCTTCATGCAAGACTATAAGAATGTTTTTGTTCATTGTTGATAAAATATCGAAAAACTGCAGCATTTAACATACCACCATATATCTATAAGGGGTGTGCTAGTTCTCTGCTAACTCCTCTAAAATATATCTTCAACCTGGCTTTGAAACAGGGATGTTTTCCTGAAAAGCTCAAAGAAGCAATTGTGACACCAATTTTTAAAAAAGGCAAGAGAGAAAATATCAAAGATTATCGTCCTATAAGCCTGCTCAACAGCATTGGCAAAATCTTTGAGAAAATTATATACAACTTCATTTTTGTACGCTTCTCTGATCATATTTCAAAGTTTCAACATGGATTTCTTCCCAATAAGTCAACAGTTACCAATCTCTGCGTGTTCTCTGAATATGTGTCGGAGGCACTTCTTAACCGACAACAGCTTGATGTCATTTATACTGATTGTGCCAAGGCGTTCGACAAGGTCGATCATGGACTTCTTTTGCTCAAGCTGGAGGATCTCGGTTTCTCAAGTGATGCGGTAAGGTTTATGAGTTCTTATCTTTCTGCGCGAAATCAAAGAGTCCAGATCGGTAACGTACGGTCTCATCAGTTTACTGCCACCTCAGGGGTACCTCAGGGAAGTATTTTGGGACCTCTTCTTTTCTTAATGTTTATAAATGATTTGCCCGATTGTCTGATGAGCTGCACAGGATTAATGTTTGCTGATGATTTCAAACTGTTCAAACCTGTGATTGATGAGAGTGATGCCGCTGAACTTTAGAGAGATTTGAATCTAGCCCTGAACTGGTTCAAAAAGAACAATCTGTATGTGAATAGCGAAAAATGCTGCGTTGTGTCATTTTCCCGGAAACACAATCCCATCATTAACGATTATTACATAGGGATTTACAAGCTGAAGAGATGTGACGAGGTCAAGGATCTGGGGGTACTTTTTCAGAGCAACTTTAAATTTAATATGCACTACAACTATCTTATCAATAAAGCATACAAAATACTTGGATTTGTTATACGCAATAGCAAAGATCTTAACATACAAACCACCATTAGACTTTATAACTCGCTTGTTAGGCCACATCTTGAATATGCCTCCAACATCTGGTCACCGAATACTTATACATCAATGAGATTGAAAAAGTGCAAAAGCGTTTTCTGCGTTATGTATTTTTTTGACAACCACTGCACATTTACCCAGATTAGGGTAGTGGCTAGAGTTGCATCGGTGTGAGTTGTGCCAGCTGCCTTACTGATGAGTCCAATTTCGGGACGAAACCGGTATAAGGAGGGCACATGGCATGGATGTAACTCTAGACATTTATTACGGTTCTGTACCAATCTTTCCGTTTAACATGGGGACTAAAGCCGCACATCATCAGGTTGCTGGGTTCCTGGACATAGCAACAGAGAAGGGAACACGATGGCAGATGGACTGGCGAAATTAGGACTGATGAGAAAGGACGAAGCCGAAATGGAAAACACATCGCTACCAACGATCAAACTCTTGACAGATACAGATCTGTGGCCAAACTTGGATATGGAAAAAACAGAGAATTCACCAAAGCAGAGGAAACCCTCTGTGAGTACTTTTGTGGGAGTTCGTTTGTGGGAGCAGGAAATTGCCTGGCAGGGCATACCCTTCGCAACCTAACCTAACCTAACCTAACAGTTTATACTTTGGATAAGTAATTTTCGACATATTCGCAGAAAAGGAATTACATAAAATACCACAATTTCAAAATTTATTTTAACCAGTACGGTATCTTTTTCATAAGTACAGAAAAAAAGACATAAACATACTCCTTAAAATTATTTTTGACGCACTATCAATATACAGGGTGAACTATTTGAAAAACCGAACTCCTGTTGGTATCTTTTACAAAACGACAGTCTTTTGTTTTTTTTTCTAGGAAAAAACTTGGTGCAGTATCTCACAATTTGTTGTTTCGTTCGTCTCTCCATCTTTCAAAATAAAAAGCTTTTACATCTGATTGAAATGGTATCAAGATAAAATGACCACACTGTACAATGTTTTAAACAATTTTAAAAAAGAAAAAATTCGCTCGAACGTTTCAATAATCATTTCTCATTAAAGTCTTGATAATGAGAGTAGGTAGAAACCATTTCAGGGTGTGTTTCTACTGATATGGAAATATTAAAAATTTGTCTGACCACATTATGACAGTTGTAGTTGTCAGACTTGATTTTTTGAATTACCTACCTTAATAATAAATAGACTGTACCTATTACTACTTGTTACATACTTAATAATTTTTCAGTGTTTTCTAGCGAATGTCTGTCAAGAAGTGGTTCAATTATTTATGTATGTACCTAAAATTGATGTTTTCAATAATTCTGAAAAAGCTTGATATTTCCAAAACATTAAAAGATGGGTATAGGATATTGTACATGAAATTTCATCATCATCATCATTAATCAGCTTGTCTCGTCCACTGCTGGACATAAGCCTCTCTTAATCTAGACCATCTTGTTCGGTCCTGGGCATCTTGGATCCAGTTCGGAGAAATCCTTCTCAAATCGTTCGTCCATCGGGTCGGGGGTCGTCCTCTGTTTCTATGTGCTTCGTCTCTGGGGCGCCATTCTAGTATTCTCTTTGTCCATCTGTTGTCCGACATTCTTCCGACGTGGCCAGCCCAGTTCCATTTTAGGTAAGTGACTCTTTCAATTGCATCCGTAACTTTTGTTCTTCTGCCTAGTTCTTCATTTCTGATTTTGTCTCGCAGTGTTACCCCCAACATGGACCTTTCCATGGCTCGTTGAGTTATTCTTATTTTATTAACAGTTTTCTGTGTTAATGTAAGTGTTTCCGAGCCATATGTCAGTGGCGGGAGAACGCATTGGTCGAACACCTTTCTTTTGAGACACATCGGTATATCTGACTTTAATACGTGTCTCAGCTTGCCAGAGGCAGCCCAAGTCAGTCCTATCCTTCTGTTTAATTCGCAGGTCTGATTATCTCTTCCCATTCGGATCTCATGTCCCAGGTATTTGTAAGATGTTACGTATTGAATCTCCTTTCCTTCTATCCTTATCTCTCTCTAAGGGAACTATCACCTTGTCGTTGGTGAGAGGGCCCAGTAACCTACAGCCAGGAAGCAATGCCGGCGGTAGCATAGCTACCGGTAGGGCCACCCATGCCGGTAAGGTTTCGAAGTGCGGAAGGTGAAGCTAAGACAGTTCCCACGCAGCTTCTGACCCAGAGTGGGCGGCTGCAAACAGCTTCTGACCCAGATTGGGCGGCTGAAATCTACAACTCGCCAACCCGCCTGGCAAGCGTGGCGTTTTATTTGCTAAAATACCCTCAAAATGACGTTACATGAAATTTAATATGTCTGAATTCTCTAAAGAATTCAAAAATTGAATAATAATGGGTGACCTATCTAAAATAAGAAAGTTCGTTTTTGCCATTGCTACATGACAGACCCTGTATTGAATGTTTTTGCTGAAATAAAATATCGATCGACGTGTCCTGGCGTTTTTTTGATCGAATTTATTCTCTTTAGCTGTTACACACTACATAGGAGTACAAATTATATTCTTGATTCCTGTTTTTTCATACCGGCCATCATCTGCTAAGTAAGTACAGGGTGTTCACAGATAAATGGACCCCCCATTAACTTCTTAATTTCATATTTGGGAAAAAAAAATTAAATGAAAGTTTAATGGTTCAAAATGAATTTTGTGAAAACAAGGTTTTCACATATACAGGGTGTTTCAGAACTGCTGGGCGTAGTCCAACTTTCTTATTTCAAATCGCAACCCTATTTTTTTATTTGATTTTTGCATTCTCTGGAAAATTCCAAACATTTTTCATATAGCATAGCCTATACCCAAACTCAACCAACAAGAAGATATTAATCAGAAATTTGCTATTTTTTCGAACATGTTTTGAAATATATGGTATTATTTGGAAACCTTGCATGGGAACGAGGTAGTTGCTAGTAATGTTAGTATATAGATGTCAACTTCTCAAAAAAGATTTGAAAAACTAATTTTATCCGACAATATTTGAAATTTAGATTCTACTAATTAAAATGAACAATCTTTATTCTATTGACATTTATTCTGAAAGACGACGAAATAGCCCCACGAACCATGACAAAATCCACTCAAACAATAGGAGTTATAATCATTTTCAGAAAAGCTAAAAACAAACTAAATATTTTAAAGGTTTTCATAGAATAAAAATTGTTCATTTTAATTACTCCGAGGTAGAATCTTGATTTGAAATATTGTAGGATAAAACTGGCTCACCCTGTATGTATAGAGAGAATATTTCACTTTTTCCTCTTCGCAATATAACACGTCAAATCTTTCTTGACAAGTTGACATCTATTAACAACTACTCCGTTTCCAAGGTTTCGAAATAATACCAAACATTTTAGAACATGCTCCATAAAATAGCAAGATTCTGATGTTGATATCTTGTTATTGGTTGAATTTGGGTAAAGGGTATGCTAAATGAAAAATGTTCAGAATTTTCCAAAGAATGCAAAAACAAACAAAAAAATACGGTTCTAATTTGAAATAAGAAAGTTGGACCACGCTCAGGAGTTCTGAAACAACCTGTATATGTGAAAACCTCGTTTTTACAAAATTTATTTTGAACCATTTAACTTTCATTTAAAACATTTTTTTTCCCAAACATCAAATTAAAAAGATAATGGGGGGGTCCATTTATCTGTGAACACCCTGTACATATCATTTGTACTTAGCTGGAGATCTGACTGTTGGATGACATTGTCACATTCTGATCCGTCAGTTAGTTAAAGACTTTCGAAAATGAGTACATATGAACTTGACGCTTGACTCTGATGTTACAATTTTTTTGCACCGTATTTTTATAGCAAGCAAACATTTTTATAAAGAATGACTTTTCTCTTGAAAAATTAACCACAAACAAAACTTACTGAACACAAAAAGGTCGGCATTTGTCGACAAAAAAAATGGCCTTTTTGAAGGAATATGAAATATCTTTGGCGGCAATTTAAGTATAATTTTCTGAAAGAGCTGGGTTTTTTTCCTGTCCTTGTTTGTTTTCGGCGCAATTGTACAAAAAATATTACCTACTTGTTTTTTAAACAAATCAGATCAAGTATTGAAAGTATTAAGTCATAACTAATATTTTTTTGGACTTCCAAAAATCCATAGTCTGGACAGGAATTTCACATGACGCCACCTCCCGATATATTTCTTTTCATATTAAATTTAATTCAAACTTTCCATAAAATAAATAGATGGGTTAATGTCGTGTTCTCTTTGGTCAGTTTTGAATTCGAAAATTGATTCGATGAAATTTAGTGAACTGATCAAACCTTGAGGTCAATAGTGAATTTTGTTGATATTTCAGTATTCAGATGAAAATCATCGTCCTAAAAAAAAAAAAACATCAAATACCGTTTGTCTAAATGTTACTCATGATTTACCATGCGCATCACCCTTCTGATTGAAAAAGGGTGTATGTATGCATGAAAAGTGATTGTAGTGAAACTAAATGAGAATAATAAATATCAGGTGCATGCGGGAATACATTAGTGGAATATAATTTATTATCGTATAATTTATGTTAAGTAAAGTTATCATGGTGAAATTTGTAGATAAATAATACTGGGTGCACCATTGTGCACCCATCATTCAGCTTTATATTAGGTTTTTCACCACAGACTCATTCGTAATTATACCTAATCTTCAATAAAATGATCAGCTTCTTGTATCAGTTAACCAATCTGTGGCTTCTCTCTCTTAGTTTTATCATGTATAGGCAGTTAGTAGGTATCTATGAACAAAAGTATCTGCAAAATAGTACAAAATACGTGAATACATTGGAGTGATGGTATGTTTCTATTTTGCGATAAACATTGTGCTTTTATGAAACGATTACTTAGTAATAAAAAAGCACCACAACCTGAACAAAACACATTTCAGATTTTGCTGGCTTATTTGGACATTTCATGCAAATGCAACACATATTATGTAGATACCGTCGAATATTAACTAAAGAAGATACGTTTTGCACTTAAAGTAATAACATCACAAGGAACCTAAGAAAAACAATAACATAATCTGTGATTATGTGAGATATTCCAGTAGGTAGTATTTTTCCACCAAGGGTCTACTTCGAAGGATTAATTTCTGCTTGTGGTACCCAATAGGCTAGCAGCAAAGCCCAACTTTGATCGTATCATCCTTTTCACTGACGAAGCCAGCTTTTTGAGAAATTTCATATTGAACCTTCACAACAACCATTAATTGGCAGACGAGAATAGTCATTTTCAAGATCAGTTTCAATTGAATGTTTGGGGTGGTATAATCGGGGATCCTCCCCCTGTATATCTGCCTTGACGTAGCCAGGGTCATCGTCCCTGACGGGCGAAGATGCTTGTGCACCTCAATGATCCTAAGAGGTATCCTAGCCGTAGCGCGACCTACTGACAGGGTCACCAATGCCGGAAAGATCAAAGATTGGGGGTCAGACAAAAGATAATACAAAGGTGGCACCTGAGCCTTGATCAGATGTTGCGATACCGGGCGACCTCCCAAAGTATTGAATCGCCAGGCGGCCATGGCAGGTATCCTTTGCGTTCGTGGTCTTAGTTTGAATACCTACTCGTGAGAACAAAATGGAAGAAGACAACAAATAAAACACTTTGATGGAGGTGGCGGAAGGAGCCTCATTATCTCTTGCGAGAGGAACTTCAAAGTAACCATCCGCCTCTGATACACCTACCGGACCTATCAACCCTTTCACGGAGGAACGTGCTATACTAACAACTGCTAAACATCGGGTCACATCTAAGAATAAGCCCAAAATCGGTGGGGCAGAGAGGAAGAGAAGGAGGAAGGCCATACAGGAGCAGGAGCAGCAGATCGCTGGACCTACATCTGACCTTCTTCCCCCCAAAAAAAAGCATTTGGAGTAGTGGGAAAAAGTCACTTCGACCTCCAAAGGACTCAGAGAAAAGGGCGATATACCAGTTGAGGTGAAACGCGCTCCAGGACATGGACCGTATCTTACGCGGAAGTTCGAATGGATGGAGTCCTCCAGATTGTCGTAAACAGGGGTGACTTTAGAGACATCTCCAGCACGGAGCTACTGAGGCCATCGTGGCAACACCGACACCACGATTTATGTCGTCCAGATTGTTGCGGGGGCAGGTGCCGGTGACAGCTGCAGAGTAGCCATCGATGGAGTGATTTGGGCAAGGGACCCTGGAGTCAAATTAGGATGTATAGCTAAATCGGATGAGAATGTAACCATGTCCGAGGAAGATACGCTTAATAGGCTGCTGGAAGTGTACTTTCCTGGCTCGGAGCGCGTTCTTGTCCTCCCGCACCAAGTAAGAACCAGCACAGCACTCGACTATGAAACTGCAAAGGGGATAGTCAACTTTGAAAAGGTAGAATGGGCACTCGAGTTCTTTTCTTCTTGAAAAGCTCCAGGGATGAACGAGAGTGGTCCGGCCTTGCTACAAAAGCCTGGAAATCGTATAACCGCTTTCCTGGTGAAGCTTTTTCGTTCATGCCCAGCCATGGGCTATATTCTCTCTAGAGCTGGAGGGAAGTGGAAGTGATATCTATACCGAAACCTGGGAAATCAGACTACACCAACCTCAAGCCCTTTCCAATCGGTCGGAAGTGCTTGAGGTCTATCAAGGTTTCTACTCACTAGTAAGACACAGAGGATAATATTTGTCGAACTAAAAAACGTTCAAAATGTCATAACTATGGCTGCCAGAGACTATTCCAGTGCGGAGTCTTGTTCTTTGGATTCTTGTGTTGGATAACCTGCTGAAGCAGCTGAATGATTCGGTGATCCTAACGTCGTCTCCTGATAATCATAAAGGATTGTTGCTTCCTTGGAGGACTTAGGATCAACCCTGACCAAATAAAAATCCTGTCATATATCAGGAAAAACAAATCAGGACTCAAACTGTCCTGGAAACAGCACATATCGAAGAGCGCTCTAGAAAAGCCATATTGATATGCTCTTTATGGGCATGTGAAAGAGCTATAGGGACAATATGGGAACTGAAACCCAGAACACTCTACTGGATCCTGGCTATGGCTATGACCTCTGACCGACACCAACTATAGAGTGGTGGAAGTAATCTTGGACTTACCATCATCGCAACTGTTCGTAGAGAGTGTTGCACTCAGGACAGCATACCACCTGAACTGTTGGGGCAACTGAAACTGAGGAGCAAAGGACACTCTGTCATCATGAGTAAACCTCAGCTAAAGGGTAAATATCCTGTCCACATGCGCTGAATGCTCGATCGCTCCAGTTACTCGTCTCATATTTGCAAGTTCACGAAGATCGGTTGAAAAGATGTCAGACCGGACATGCGACGAATTTTTTTTTTTCATTGTCAACAAGTGAAGTAATGGAGTGATAGCTAACACAATTTCGACCAAAGTGATCACTTTTTGAGCAGCTTCTCGGGCTGCCTGATCTGAATACACCTGTTTGGCCCGCATTTGCGCGACGTGCCTCTTGCCGAGCTGCTTGACGTCAGAATGCACCATTAGAATCTACCATCGGCGATCGCATAAGGTTCAGGTGAGAAAAAGGAGGCATGAACCCCGAACAAATTTCACTCTGTAGATTCTCAGAACCTCGTGACATGCGCATTAATGTAACCCCTATCACATAACCTATATTTCAAATTTGAGCGGAATATCTTGGAAATTGCGGGAACTATAAAGACAGATTCATCAGAATATTCAAATTTTCACAACCCGTAGATCAGAAAAGAAGCGTTTGCATGCGTATACAGTGTGGCCATTCAAGTGTGCAACGTATGGGATATTTTTTTATTGATTGCAGAACCAAAATTCAACTATCACCAGAAGTTGTTGCATGATCGATAAACTTATTAGGAGTAGTTAGAATGGTTGCAAGTCAAACATCATACACACTGGGTCAAAAAATATAAAAATTTTACAAGAGTAAAGTACCCTTATCTAAAAAAATTCTGCAAAATGTTATAAAGAAAAGTTATTCAGAATCAAAATACCAAAATATGGCATATTGATTTTTTTTTTTTTTAATCATTCATCATAACCTCATATTTTTTTTTGATATTTATCTTGAACACATTCATAAATTGATCAAAATAAAATCAGCTCAGCGTAACTTTGTTCAAATTCAATCATTTTTGTAAAATTAACTTGGATTTTTATTTTTTTGGAAATGACATACTTTATCCTCGTTGCAACGATAATAAACACAACTTTTAAATCCAGCAAATTTTTTTTTAACATGGTAAAACATCAGTTATAATAATATGCATATCAAAAAAACCCTTATTCAAAGTGCATTTTATTATTTTATACCATTATACCTGCGTTTACTATTTAATACAGCAAAAAATAAGTATATTTGCATTTGCGGACATATGTTTGTATAGCAGACTTTCATTATTTTTCTCATGCAGAATCACCTGAAGTTTGTCGCAATCATTTACTAACGCCCTGTAGAAAACTTTACTTATAAAATAAACCAAAGAATGACTTCTTTTATTTATACATGATGCATGATGTTTAGGATCACCCCGGGTGACCGTGTTACCCATCGGTATTGTGATTTATGAAAATTATGCTCCTGAAAACTGGCACAGTGAGCCTTGGATTTTATATAATCGAGTTAATTTTTGCTGAAAGAATGCAGTTTGTCAAGCTATACAATAATAATTGAAAACCACTTCCAGCCAAATCGCACAATTAATTAACTTTTTCTCAGGCTGAATCGAGAACAAAGGTGTACGTAACAGGGTGTTTCATTAATATTGCGAAAAAAAATAGGATTTATTTCCCTGCTTAAAAAAAAATTAACTTCACATAAACATGTCTCTGGGTATGCTTCGTTACTGTGCTGAATGATGTTTCGTCTTTATTGTTGTTCTTTCCAAGTTATATTTGAAGTTATGTCGATATTTTGATTAAAGAGAAATGGTATTTGGGGGTCTTTTTCAATGCGTTATTCGAATCTGATATTAGTAATAAGGCTCTAGACTGTAGATGGCGCCACCCACACTTGTATTTTTCTGTTGTGTAGTCACAACTTTTCTATACGTAGCTATAGTAAATGTTTAAGTCAAAAACAGATTTCTTCTTTATTTGTGCACAGAAAAAGTATACTTGATTTAAGTCCCTACGTGCAATGATTCTTGAGATCTGCTCGAAGTTGTGGGATATTTCCTTTCAACTGCTTTATATTTTTAACAGAAAAAGATAAATTTCAACTAGTATTATTCAAATATGATTTAAAAAATGAAAAAACACCCTGTAGCTCTGTAACGAATCAATTCCGGATAGATCTTGAAAACTTTTTTTTTTTATTTTCAAGCAATTAAACTAATCCTGAATTGTGTCGCAAAATTAATGGACACACTGGAATATTATTATCTAAATAGAGTACTTATGTCTGTAAAAGTGGCAGCAAAACTTCGGTTATTATTTATTTCAGAAAAAAATATTCTTCATGAATGAATAATCAGGAATCAAATGTACACAATATTTTAGTGGTATAGGTATGTATATAGGAAAAATTCAAAATTTAGGTTAAAGCCGAGATTGGAAAGTTGGCAAGTAGTAAGGGCTGTGCCGGTTCTGGACCATTTCCCAAAATGCCCGCTAGGTGGCGCCACGATACGGTGGCGCCACGATAGCGCGACCGTCACCACGTGCGCGTGACGTCATCCGTCGTCGGCGTGTTGTGTGGGTGATGAGGTGGGGTGTGGGGGTGGGGGTCTTTGCGACCACGTGCGCGTGACGTCATCCGTCGTCGGCGTGTTGTGTGGGGGTTGAGGTGAAGTGTGGGGGTGGGGGTCTTTGTGACGGTGGCGCCACGATAGCGCGACCGTCACCACGTGCGCGTGACGTCATCCGTCGTCGGCGTGTTGTGTGGGTGATGAGGTGGGGTGTGGGGGTGGGGGTCTTTGCGACCACGTGCGCGTGACGTCATCCGTCGTCGGCGTGTTGTGTGGGGGTTGAGGTGAAGTGTGGGGGTGGGGGTCTTTGTGACCACGTGCGCGTGACGTCATCCGTCGGTGGGCGGTGTGACCGTTGGCGGGGGTGGGGGGTGGGGGGTTAGGATGACATTACATTTTATGTAAAAGTGTTATCATCGTTCAGTTCTAAATTTAGCTCGCGGTTTTCTTATCAGTAACGAGTCTCAGCCTGCAGTTTTCTTATCACCAGTAGACAACAATTTTAGCTCAAATGCAGTGTTCTTATCAGTAACATGTGTCAGCCTCTGGTTTTTTCTCGACTATAAATTGATTCACCTAGTTGAAATTACAACCCTCAAATACGTAAAACGAATCAATCCGAAAATGTCACTCAACAAGTTCGGTTCTCATTTATTCAAGAGAGATGAAACAGAAAACAATATCAAGTTATTTAATTAAAACAAACAATGTTTTATTTCACAAGAATTTTATTCACAATAGCACATCGGACGCGTGTCTCTTTATCAGTCAACCACAACCTTGAACTTGGCGCTATAGTTGCTGTACTTTATTAATAAATTAAAACTATGAATTCATAGGAATTTTACTTACAATTTGCCTAAGTAACAGTCTAAGTTGTTCATATAAAGATATCATGGGACACTCTATACCAAATGTATTGAACTCCAATTTACCGGAATTTTGTAGGGAATTTTCAAATTCATTATATTCAAAAAAGCGACCATCTTGAATGAAGTATAACAATCCATTCACATATCGAAAAACTGTGGTGAATAGGGGTGGTATACCATTAAAATGTATTGATGTGTAGCCAAAGGACTCTGGCTGTAGAGTACACTCATCCAAATTTGCAAAGGCATTATCATCATAAAAGAAGATGGTTTTTCCAGAATAGGTATTGACTGCTCCAAGTAACTTTCTACCATCCACAAATGGTTCAAATCTTTTTGTTATATTGATTCGGTCAATTAATCTAAATCTATCCTCGCTAAGTATATATAAATAATCATTTATAACTACAGCTATCTGCCCCGATGGTCTTTCATACACAGCTGTTAGTTTTTCAAACGGTGGCAGGAATTTAAGTAGTAGACGAATCGGTAGAGCTTTTGAGGTGAACATTTTTGATTTCAAACTCATTATCCACAATTTTTCCCCTTCTTGTATTATTATTTGTTTCGAATTCAACTCTCAAAACAAAACAGTATATCCTGCTTGAAGTGTTTCTTTGTGATGAGAACAATCACTGTGATTGGACACTTATTTTTGAGGGTTGAAAATTTGTGAATACGTACCTGTAAATATTTATAAAAAGGCGTTTGAAATAAAATAAAAATGTAATCAAAAATGTGATTTATTCAATCAATAAACATGTTTTATACAAATTATAAACATTAGTAAGTGCACACATTGCAGGTGATGATAAATGGTATAGAAAATGTGTTTTTTCATAACTAAAATATATCTAGGTATAATATCCTTTTTTATTGTTGAATATGGCTACATTTCATCTAAATCTGTTTGTTGGTTTGTGTAGGTAGCTCATCCACCACATCTTCATTGATAGTACTCATTATTGAACTGTTTTATTTTCAATCACTACGGGGCATTTTATTTGTAATTCACCATAAAATTCTGTTATTTTACTATCCGTTTCACGTCTAAACGCTATCAAATCACCTTTCTTAATAGATCTATTTTCCAGCTTTCCTGCTTTTCCATTAACCAACATGGAAACGTCTTTTTTAGGATATTCACCGAATAAAATGATTCCTTTTTCAAATGGGAAACGGTATGAAGTTCTTCCATCTTGCATCAACACGAAATTTTTTTCTGTTGGTGTATAGCGACCAATAAATGGTAAAACCATTACATAAGATAAATTAACCTCAGAAAAATTAAATAACTTGATATTGTTTTCTGTTTCATCTCTCTTGAATAAATGAGAACCGAACTTGTTGAGTGACATTTTCGGATTGATTCGTTTTACGTATTTGAGGATGTATTTATGCAATTACTTTAGCTTCACGTAACTCTTCGATTATTGATAGTATTTCATTATTATGACCAGTATGACCAGCTCTCATGGAAGCTGTTATTAGTCTCAATCTATCAACAAGTTCGTTGATATTATCCCAATAAACATAATCTATATCGTTTTTATTGATATTCCACAACCCCTTTCCCGTTCGCATTCTAGTTATTGGAGGTTTTAGTTTCTTTAAAAAACGAGAATATAATGGTTTGATGTGTCGTGTTTTTGTTATGCCATGTTTTTGTAGGTATGGTCCTATTATAGTTATATATTTTGATGATCCATTTCCCTGCACACGTTCATTTGGATCATTATTTCTTCGATATGCATTGGTTTTAGCTAAAATATCCATATAATTATCCAAATCCTCATCTTCATAGTCTTTAGGATATTTTTTAAATAGTAATTCATACAATCCTTTTGTACCATCATAAATTTTTCCATCTACTTTCACATTTTTTCCAATAATTTCTACAAATTTAAGTGTGGTCCCCAAATAGAATTTATCAGTATCTATGTCATGTACTATTCCATAATGATGATCAAAATTATGTTCAGTATCCTTCACACTAGCATCAATATAATCTCTTGGTAGTGGATCAAAACTTTTTAACCATATTTCATATGGTTGCGTGTCGATTAAATTTTGAACCGATTGCCTTGACTGTTCCAATATATCTGAAAGATTTTGATTTTCCGAGCTTTCGAAGGGGTTGGTTTGAGCTATAACACTAGTTTCTAGTATAGTTGGTAACTGACTACGTTCTTGTATAGTATTAGGTAACTGACTAGGTTCTTGTATAGATGGTAACTGGCTAACAGATGCAAGGCTTGTATCAAAAAATGATGGTATTTCCATCGGTAGAATAGGAGTTCTACCAGTTCTTGTAGGTCTTGTAGGTGTTGATGTCTCATAAAATAATCTTGAAAAACTTGGTTTAGGTTTTAATGGTGTTGTGTGAAACATAGAAGTTTCAGGTTCTTCTTCTTCTTCTTTGAATTCTTCCTTTATGTTGAAAGGTTCATTTATTTTGGAAATGAGTTGTTGTAGCGGTTGAGTTATTGGTTTGTAAGCTTGCTCTAGTTGTGATTGTGTAGTGGTCATAGCTAATTTTAGACTATTATATTTATCCTTGACAGCTTTTCTTGACTTCATCAATTCCTCAGCCAACCGCTTATCCATTTTATAGATATATGAATGAATCAAAATTTTTCCTATATCTTCCGCAATTCAGTTCACAATCTTTATCAATAACCAGAAAATTATAAGGTTCTTTCCAACAGTGTGCGCAGAGTTGCTTCAATTGCTCAAATGACATATCCAGCATACAATGATCATTATATATATGATTCAAATTCATAGAATCCTGCTTGAATAAAATTAGCAAATTAGCGTTCTCACGTATAAGTCTTTTCTGAATTGATGAATAACCTTGAAAAATAAAAAAGCAGTCTGTATTTTTATGTCTCGAATGTGTGAAATAGTCCCTTATTATAGTTTGTGTTCCACATGGTATATCATCAAATATGATGACCGATTCTGGTGCTATTTCATGAGGAGGAATGATATTTTCATCGCTCTCATACTCGAAATATCCAATCTCTTCCATGGGTGCCAATAGTTGTCTTAAATATTCATACTTTGGCTGTTGTAATGATTTGGAATAAAGGTACACGTTTGCAAATCTTATTCCATTTGGATGCTCAAGTAAAGCCAACATCACGTTGGTTTTACCTGAACCAGATGGTCCAACAATGAGACATCTTTTCGATTCCCCACCAAATAAATCGCCATGTTTTTGAATTGGTTTCGTAAAATCCTTCACATCATGGTTTGTGATGGGTAAGGAAAACGATTGTTTTTCTATCCGCATTCTAGATATCAATAAACAGAATTGTTTTTTGCAAAAGTATTTATACATTTATCAGATGGACATATTGATCAGATAGCATGAAATCGATAGACAATCGTGTTGCAAATTTTTAAACTGAAAATAGTATTTAAATGATACACACAAACCTCTATAGGTATAAAATGATTGTACACGCTTCACGAAAGTACACTTCCTCCAAACACTCCAAGAGGGAAGGTCGAGGTTTAATAAACACTCTGATTAATAGACTACCTGTTGAGCTTCATATTCCTGGCTATCAATTTTGTGGTCCTGGTACAAATTTAGAAGAAAGATTGAATAGGGGAGAAACTGGTATCAATCCATTGGATGCTGCGTGTCGAGAACACGATATCGCATACTCACAAACAACTGATTTACCTCAACGACATCGAGCGGATAAAGCTCTAGCAGATAAAGCTTGGCAGAGAGTTGGAGCAAAAGATTCCTCGGTAGGAGAAAGAATTGCTGCTCTAACAGTAAGTGGAATTATGAAAGGTAAACGGAAACTTGGAATGGGGATCAAGAGAACCGAAAGAAAAAAGAAAACACGAGTTATCAAACCCCCCAAAAAAATTGGTGGATTTCTTCCATTATTACTTCCAATTTTGGGTGCACTAGGAGCTTTAGGCGGTGGTGCAGCTGGAATAGCTAAGGCCGTTAATGATATTAAAGTATCAAAGGAGCAACTCGAAGAATTACATCGACACAATAAAGAAATGGAAAAACTTTCCAAGCAGGGTGGTGGATTATACATTAAACCCTACAAAGGAGGCACTATCAAGAAAAAAACCATAAAAAAATCAAATAATATTTTCGCAGAGATCCCTTTCAAATAACGATATACTAAAATATGTGAAAATATTGAATATCTCACATTAAAGAGGTGTATTTATGTGTGACAACCTTCTCAAAAAAATTTAAAGTGAAGGAATGTGGTATTTTGAATCTAGAAAGTTAACAAAATCATGGAACTCATTGTACTGCATACATAATAAATGAAAATTAAGCGTTTTATTTTGATGGTTATGGAAACTTGAGACCACCTATCAAACTCGTTAATTATTTGAGAACTCATTACAAAGTCCATGAATCCTGGTATTCGTATGAAACAATCATTGCAATAGACATGCAGGGCTTCAATTTGGCAGAAGATTTCAAAATCAAGGAGCTGTCAATCACAAATAGCCTTCAATCTAGTCATTTTCTTTTCTGAGAACATGTGTATTACAACTGCTTGACTATTTTTGTCAAAGGATTATAGCTTAATAATTTATCATGTAAAAATCAGACAATATACTGATGAATCCTTCTTGTATTATTATTTGTTTCGAATTCAACTCTCAAAACAAAGCAGTATATCCTGCTTGAAGTGTTTCTTTGTGATGAGAACAATCACTGTGTGTGTGTGATTGGACACAACAAGAAAACAAGAAAACAAGAAAACAAGAACACAAGAAAACATGAAAACAAGAAAACAAGAACACAAGAACACAAGAACACAAGACAAGAAAACATGAAAACATGAAAACAAGAACACAAGAACACAAGAAAACAAGAAAACAAGAAAACAAGAACACAAGAAAACATGAAAACAAGAAAACAAGAACACAAGAAAACATGAAAACAAGAACACTAGAACACAAGAAAACAAGAAAACAAGAACACTAGAACACAAGAAAACAAGAAAACAAGAAAACAAGAACACAAGAAAACATGAAAACAAGAACACAAGAAAACATGAAAACAAGAACACTAGAACACAAGAAAACAAGAAAACAAGAACACAAGAACACAAGAAAACAAGAACACAAGAAAACATGAAAACAAGAACACTAGAACACAAGAAAACAAGGAAACAAGAACACAAGAAAACATGAAAACAAGAACACTAGAACACAAGAAAACAAGAAAACAAGAACACTAGAACACAAGAAAACAAGAACACAAGAAAACATGAAAACAAGAAAACAAGACAACAAGAAAACAAGAAAACAAGAACACTAGAACACAAGAAAACAAGACAACAAGAAAACAAGAACACTAGAACACATAAATATTGCCACGATATATCCCTTAGTATAAAAATTAGCAATGACAACAGGACTTCCAGCAAAAGTATTGTTTCTGAGCGCCTTTTTAACAATACCTTGTATATACATTCAAATATACAAGAAACGTTTATTTGCATATCAACCAATCATAATGACTCTTGACCATCAAACTGAGAAAAATTAATTGTTAATAATGGATTGATTGGCTAAAAATTGATGAGTCAATTAAAAATTTGTCATATTTAGCTTTTAAGTTAAGACTTTATTTTGTAGATGAAAATTTTAAACCAACAAACTGGAATGTACTTATTGATTCGTTTGAATGTAAAAATCATATAGAATTCGCTATTATATCAATCTTTGCATTCATTTTTTGTATCATGCTACCCATTCTAGGAGTATATTTGTATAGAAATAAAAGAATTATCTACTAGCAAGTGTTTTTTATTGAATTACAAGATATTACAATACATTATTTTTCATAACCCATGAATTATGTGAATTATTCATGCCCAACCATTTAACATAAACTTTATTTCCCTTCCGTCTTAGAATCTTTTCTACCAAATACACGTCAGGATGTTTAACTTTTTGCAACTCCTCCTTATAAAATGCACCCTGTATCTCTTCACCTCTATGATCCTCCAATATGTAGGTTGTTGGATTTGTGATTTTTATTTTTTTAATCACAAAGATTTCATTTGACCAGTTAGGTGTATACCCTTTTGAAAACATCTCACGAAACTTACTTATTCGCACATAGTCTCCCTTTTCATATTTGGAAGGATTCACTGTTTTTATGCGACCATAAACTTTTGATAGTAGGTGCTTCTCATGTTCCTTAGATACTTGTATAGGTTTCATTCCAATAACAGAATGTTTGGTATTATTGTATTCTGATACTATCTCAGGTAATATTTTTAACCATTTATAGTTTCCCTGCAAACTGAATTTTTTCCACATTCTGTTTTTCAATGTTCTGTTCACCCTCTCTACGATGCTAGCTTTCATATTGGAAAATGTTGAGTAGTGATTGATGTTGAATTTTTTCATCAAATCTTGGAACTCTGTATTAAAGAATTCCTTTCCCTGATCAGTCTGCAGATTTTTAGGGGGTGTTTTTACACTGTTTAAAATTAATTTCATGGCTGTGGTTACATCTTTAGCAGTCTTTGTTTTGACAGGAATTGCCCAAACAAATTTTGAAAACACATTAATTATAACCAGAATATATCTATATCCTTTGTTTATTTTTGAATATGGTTGCATTTCAACTAAATCTGCTTGAAAAAGATCATTGATCCCCTTTACAATTACTGCTCTTCTTTTAAAAAATCTTCTGGCTGGTTTGTGTAGCTCACTCACCACATCTTCTTTGATAGTATTCATTATTGAACTGTTTTATTTGCAATCAATACAGAACCTTTTATTTGTAAGTCACCATAAAATTCTCATACTAAATGGTTAGATAAGCGAAGCTTCAATTCTGGAGACATACTGAACATCATTTAGAGAAATAGATGGTTTATATAATTATTTGAGAACATGTGAATTACAACTGCTTGACTATTTTTGTCAAAGGATTATAGCTTAATAATTTATCATGTAAAAATCAGACAATATACTGATGAATCCTTCTTGTATATTATTATTTGTTTCGAATTCAACTCTCAAAACAAAGCAGTATATCCTGCTTGAAGTGTTTCTTTGTGATGAGAACAATCACTGTGTGTGATTCGACACTTATTTTTGAGGGTTGAAAATTTGTGAATACCTACCTGTAAATATTTATAAAAAGGTGTTTGAAATAAAATAAAAAATGTAATCAAAAATGTGATTTATTCAATCATTAAACATGTTTTATACAAATTAAAAACATTAGTAAGTGCACACATTGCGGGTGATGATAAATGGTATAGACAATGTGGTTTTTCCAACGATAAAGGTGGTTTGTCATCAAGTTCGATAACGGGCTTCGATGAATATTTCCCAATGTATTGCGCCTTTTCTTTTCCTTTCACGTACACATGATCCACGTTTCTTGTTATGTTTTTCACAATGTCGGAAAACTTATGTGATTGCGTAAATCCTTCATTCCATGAAATACAATGATGATTTTTCATCAACCAGTTTGCTTGTTTACGCAGTTCTGGAGGCAAGTGTTCCATAGAAAAGGGACATCTAAATATATAATGACATATTTTTTCTCCATCATAGGCAGCCAGTTCTTTAGGAATAAATTTTTTGTTTTCAATTATAAATCCTTGTACATCCAAAACGAGTAGTTTCATATTTTCAATTGTGAGAATTTCACCATCATCTGCTATTCACCACTATAATCTTGAATTTGTTTTTCAATTCTTTCGATCTCTT